>CM060935.1:1200000-1595000 GCA_030765085.1 Allium cepa | reverse complement strand
TTGCATTCATTGGTCATTATTTCTCGTGTGCTGGTTGAAGTTCTGATGCCTTTACGTCTCGACCTCGAGCTCTGTCTTTACTTCTGATCTGATGCATTTATCTTGCACCTGGTTATCTGTTTTGAGTCACTTCATGTATGCACTGATGCATACTGCAGCTATGTTGGCTTGATGGTTTTCTTCTTTGCATTGTACATTTTACTGTCTTTATTATGGCATACTTTGATAGTGCCATTTTGGTCTGGTTCCATATTTGTGAGTTGTTCGGAGTACTGTTCATTTGCCTCTGGTTTGAACCATGCTTTGATACATTTGCATTGTCACTGAGTTTATTTGAAGTTGTAGCTTGTACACCTGCCCTGTGTTGAACCCAGCTAATAGTTCGGGTTTGACCTTGTGCGTGTGTCAAGATTTTATTTATATTGCACCTGAGTTGAACCCATCTTTTATTTGGGTTTAACCTTGTGCTCACCTGTCCCTGTAGCATTATCATGTGTATATCGGTGTGCACGGCCTTGTGGCATATACAGTGATACACTGTGTATGTCACAAGCTGTTCGTGTGATGAATTCAAATATAAATGATGACGAACAACCCAAATAACTGAGGCAAATATCATTTTCAAAATTCACGTTTTATTTTGTATTGCAAAAATATTTCTTTTTCAATTTTACTGCGTTAGTGTATATTTTTGCAGATTGCTTAGATGCTGGATTCTAACTGGAATGAAGATGAAGATAAAATATGAATGAATGAGCGATATGTAGTGAGGACATTTGTAAATGTGAAATTGTGATGTAATTGAATTTGTATCAAAGTTGTATAGTGTATAGTGAGAGCTTGAATTTGTACTATTCAAAATTGTAATAAATATTTGTTTGAATAAAATATTCGTTTGAATTCAAATTACGTGTTATTTATTTTATTCAGCAAACATTTATTTAATCTGTGAAAATAAAATAGTATACTAACAAATACATTTAAACGAATGTATATATGTTTATTATCATCAAACAAAAATCATATAAGCGCATATTCAACAATCTCCCCCTTTTGATGATAACAAACATATATTTAAGGTTTTGAATATGTTAAATGTATTTGATCATGGATATGCATTGCTCCCCCTATTTAAATGCTTCCTCTCTACACAAAGCTCCCCCTACATATATGCATACAAATAAAAATATGCAAATGAGCCTAGATGCAACTAGAAAATTATTTGACCTTTGCTTGATTTTATTTGACAAAATCTTAACTTTTCTCTCCCCCTTTTGTTATCAGCAAAAGAATAATAGTGTTAGAGAAAATAGAGATAAAGTAATCGATATTAATCCACATTAAAACTCAATTGAATATAAATATTAAATTTCGATAAAAAATCAAACAAAAATCATAAATATTTTGTTAGGCGCATATTCCACTTTTAGAATGATGGAAATGATGTCATCATATAAAACCATATAGTTATGTCTATTTGTGGTATATTTATATCAGGAATTTGAATATCTACTAACCATGCATAACCGTTAGGACTTTTAATTGAGATTAGTAGTATTCCAATTTTATTTTAAAAAAATGAATTCAAGTATCTTCTAACCACGCATAACCGTGAGGACTTTTAAATGGGATTAGAATCAACTTGTTTATTTTAAAATATCAACTTTTGATATGCGTTCCATACATGCATAACCGTGAGGACTCTTAAATGAGCATGGAAGCACATAACAAATTCCAAGTAATTCACCCATGCATAACCGTGAGGACTTTTAAATGAGAGTGAATACTTTGGTATTTATTATTATTATTATTTTTAAAAATGTAAAAATGAAAAATGAATGATTCCTGTTTAAAGTACCACATATTGACAAACTATATAGAATTTTGATGAGTGATGTTCATTAGAAATATGATAGATATAGAGATGGTCATGGAATTTTTACCAACAAAAAGTTTTATAAACTCTTGTTTAAATTTCTAAAGAAACTTACTAATTATACCGTCTCGAGTCATAATATATGATCAATATCAACACTCATCACTTTTTCAATCACTATTTTTCTTTTCGATAAACATTAGGGAGTCAGATTAGTCAGAATAGTCATTTAAAATCAAATTCAAAAATAATTATGAAATTAATTTTTCAAAAATGACTAATCTGAAAATATGGTCAAAAATGATTTTCTCCAGGGGGTTTTAAAAGAAAATTTTCTGCTATTTGAAAATTATTTGAAATGAAGAATATGGAGATATTTTCTTTGAAAAACGATGCAGTTACTAAATGTCTCAAAAATCACATTCAACTAGTAATTTTTCTATCAACTAGATTACCAGTGTAATCTGCATCTGAATTTCTCTTTCACTCAAAATTATCATCAATTGAATTTTATAGACCAAAACATGAAATATGCACCAAAAATTTCAAACAACAATTTAAATGACATTCTTTTGAAATTGAATTGAAGCCGTGTAAATAATAAAAAAAACCGTCAATATAGAGTTAGCCGTATTATAACCAAATGTATTATCATCCAACAAAACACTATTTTTAATCCAAAATGATATATATGAAGTAATTCAAGGAATCTAGAGATTATTATAGTGTTTTTGGCATAAGAATATAATTGGCCAACAACTTTGAATAAGCCAGAATCAAAATCATCATTTTTTCATCATCTTCATTATTGGCTGATTTAATTCAGAATATGGTGCAGATTATCACATTTAATATATCGTTCAAATAAATATAACTTTACCTATTTTACCTTTACGATAATTTTCCGTTGTTGTCCATTGTGATTCTGTCACCTTTATACTAGGCTAAGGAACTTTGCTTTGTTGCCCGTTGTGTTTCTGGAACAGCCAAAATCCAGAGAACACTGTTGTTGTTCCTTAGCTCGCCACCGCACCTACACGGGAAAAGATTTATGTGACCTATTTGTTTTTATAGGTCCATGGTTGTTAGTGGCAGAAAATTTTGAAAAACAATTTTGTGGAGACCAAAAACTATTTATAATTGTTCCCTTCGGCACCCAAATTTGTTTAACTTTGAGAGATTTTATATTTGTGCCTTTTGAAACCCAAATCGGTATTGTTTTCACATGCTTGGGTCTATACCAACAATTATTGTGATTGTGTCCATATTTTCTACAAATCGTGCACATTGAATTTTCTTGATTAATCTTGTTTTCAACAATTTTCAAACTATTATATCCAAGTCCTTGTCTAACCGAATTAACCGTTTGCTTCCCTAATAGCATATTCAACGATTTTCCACTTTTGGAAAATTTATCTAAAGTAGTAGACAGATGTTGAACTTGTGATTTGAGAGATTCATTTTCGTTTAACAATTGTATGCACTTTTTAATAGAATTCTCTCTCCTAGTATTTTCATTCTCCTTTAAAATCAGAATTTCATTTTCAAGTGATTTTATATTGATTTCTGATTTTTTAATTTCCTCTTCGAATGTTGGACACTTATCACACTTAAGGATCCTACTTTGATAGGTTTTAACTAATTGGTCAAGTTGTTTATTTAAATCTATCAAAGTGTCTTTTTGTGATTCAAGTTTAGCATATTTCTCCCTAAGTCGTTCAAAACAGCCATTTACTTCGTGGAAATAAATAAGTAATTCAGAGTGAGTAAGCTTTGATACCTCGCTTGGCTCGTCATCGTCGCTATCAGTTATATTCCCTTGAAGGCACATATCTGCTTTCTCACTCTCACTGCTAGAACTTTGATTATCTTCATCACTTGTATTCCACGTGGCTGCAAAACTTTTCCTTTTTGATTTCTTTTTAAAGTCGCGTTGATTTTGAGGACAATTGGGCTTGATGTGTCCGGGTTGGTTGCACTTGTGACAGATGATCTTTTGTTCTTCAAAGTAGTCTAGTGCTTTGGCTATTCTGCTTTTCGCTTTTTGAATTCGAGCTGAATTTCCATATTTGTAATTCCACTTTTTGAATTTCTTTATTAATAGCTCCAATTCTGCTGCTGCATCATCATCGTCATCGTCATACTTTCAGTTGTTCCTTTGAGAGCTATTGATTTCTTTCTAGTATCTCCTCCTTCACGCTCTTCCTTGAATTTTATTTCTAGCTCATAAGTGGTGAGATTTCCGATGAGTTCTTCGACTTTCATTTGTTTCAAATCTTTTGATTCTTGAATGGCAGTCACTTTTGCTTCAAATTTTCGTGGAAGGACTCTAAGGATTTTTCGGACTATCTCCAACTCTGTGCATGATTTTCCAAGAGCTTTTGATTTGTAAACGATATTGGAAAGTCGTCCATGCATCTCTTTGACATTTTCTTCCTTCGCCATTGTGAAGTTCTCGTATTCACTGCTTAGCATGGCAAGGCGAGATTCTTTGACTTGAGATGTTCCTTCGTGAGTCACTTCTAGTGCGTGCCATATTTCCTGTGCAGTTAGACAATGTGAGACACGATTAAATTCAAATTGATCCAATGAACAGATAATAGAATTCATAGCTCTAGCATTAGCATTTTGTAATCTATTTTCTAGTTCTGTCCATTGATCCTTTGGTTTCTCTATTTTCTGATTATCTACAGTTATAGTTGGTGTTCTATAATCTGTCTCAACAATATTCCAAGCGTTAATGGTTTTCAGAAAAATTTTCATTCTATTTTCCAGTAAGCATATTCACCATTGAACATTGGTGGTCTAACTATGGATTGACCCTCTGCAAAAGCATTATTAAAAGAAGCCATTTTAAAAATTCAAATTTTTAAAAACAAAAAACTGATTTTTTGAAAAAAAAAACGATTTTTTTAAAAAACAAATGATCACTTCTATTCCTAGCTCTGATACCACTTGTAGGATCATTTCACCCTAGAGGGGGGGGGTGAATAGGGTGATGGTATAAATTATTAAAATTAATCGCGGAAGCTTATAAAATAATTTCAACACAGATCACAGAACAATAGCAGCACAGATAATAGCAGAATAATAAATGCAGAAATAGAACAACACAGAATTTACCCAGCTTCGGCAAAAACCTGCCTACGTGCTGCCCCCAAGGTTTCTACTAGAAATTAGATAGTCCCTCGCTTACACACATAAACTCGCGACACCCTCTATCGACTAAATCTAACTCTACGCTCAAAAGCCTGCCACAACTCAGCCACTGAGTTGCGAATTCTCAAGCTACGCCACGTAGCTTGTCCCCTAGTCACACGACTAGAAATTTAAACGGTTTAAAAATGAAAATACAAAACAAAACAAATTAAAAATAAAAAACCCTATTTTTAAATTCTTATCCCTTTATGTAAACAAGGCCGGCCCAATTGGTTGATTTCCTTAACCCGTATCCTTTTATTATTGTCGACTCCTTCTCTTCTCTGATAAAATCAATGGCTGCTGTGTAAATTGCTCTCGAGAGATTTGACTTAGGGCTTCGGCTTTTCGTGAAATTGAATTAGGGCTTTGTTCCTTCTTCGTTCCAATTTAGAGTTTTTGATTTAAAATTGAAGCGCTGCTTCAAGATGTTCGATCGAAACAGATGATTATTTTTGATGCTAGCTTGTTCGATCAGATGTTACTTTGAATTGCATACAGCTACTTCAATTCGATCAAGTTCGAATGGTATGTTAACTTTTGCTTTTGCTTTTGCTAGTTTTGACTTGCTTGAACTTGATGCACTTTAAACTGCCGATGATGAATGATTTATATATAGGTCGAATTCCTATATTTGCGTTCGTATATAATTGTTTGAATTTGTCAACTAATTTCTCTGGCCGCTTGATTTTGTATTGATGATTGAGATGATTTCGACTTGTTCAAAAACGTATATTTTTTGTTACTTTAATCCCACGACATTGATTTCAACTCCTTGGTCATTTTGACTTGTTCAACATATCCACGGCTTGTTGATTTCCACGGCTTCAGCTCCGATCATATTTCTGTTGATTTTATTCTCATGGTTTCACGTTTCTTGGTTGACACGGTTTTGAATTCATTTTCGTGATGACCACGGCTTCCACTCCGTTCCTTTTTCTTCGAATCTGTAGTTTGTTATTTACCTTTTGTACTTGCTGTTGGCTTGCTTAGTCTTGAACATTGGTGATTTGTGTATGCACTGCATGTGTGCAGTTTTACTACTTTGGTTTCATGTTGCCTTGGGTCATCTGCACCTCTGGTCAGCAGCTTGTCGAATTTACATGTACACTGTGTCATTTATCTTTGCACTTGCATACTTGGTTTCCACCTTGATATTGTGTAGCCTGGTCTTTGTGCATTACTGAAACACTTTTCATACAGTTGAGTTTCAATTCATTGGAATTGATATTGTACTTCACTGTTGCCTTGTTCATCATTGTGTATTAACTTGACTGTTCAGTTGAGTTGTTGCAGTTCCACTACTTTGCGCCCGAGCTTGCATGCTTAACATTTGCTGTGTCACTTACAAATATTGATGCATTTGTTTGTACTGTGCATTGAGCATTGACCACTTCGACTGTTTGCATTAAAGTTGTATTTGTTGTCGTCATATCGTCACTTGGGCTTGTCCTTGTATACTGCTGTTTCGAACCATGTTTGTTGTGGCATTGCATTATTGTGCATTTGTTTTCAGTTGAATTCATTGGTCATTATTTCTTTTGTGCTGGTTGAAGTTCTGATGCCTTTACGTCTCGACCTCGAGCTCTGTCTTTACTTCTGATCTGATGCATTTATCTTGTACCTGGTTATCTGTTTTGAGTCACTTCATGTATGCACTGATGCATACTGCAGCTATGTTGGCTTGATGGTTTTCTTCTTTGCATTGTACATTTTACGGTCTTTATTATGGCATACTTTGATAGTGCCATTTTGGTCTGGTTCCATATTTGTGAGTTGTTCGGTGTACTGTTCATTTGCCTCTGGTTTGAACCATGCTTTGATTCATTTGCATTGTCACTGAGTTTATTTGAAGTTCTAGCTTATACACCTGCCCTGTGTTGAACCCAGCTAATAGTTCGGGTTTGACCTTGTGCGTGTGTCGAGATTTTATTTATATTACACCTGAGTTGAACCCATCTTTTATTTGGGTTTAACCTTGTGCTCACCTGTCCCTATAGCATTATCATGTGTATATCGGTGTGCACGGCCTTGTGGCATATACAATGATACACTGTGTATGTCACAAGCTGTTCGTGTGATGAATTCAAATATAAATGATGACGAACAACTCAAATAACTGAGGCAAATATCATTTTCAAAATTCACGTTTTATTTTATATTGCAAAAATATTTCTTTTTCAATTTTACCGCGTTAGTGCATATTTTTGCAGATTGCTCAGATTCTGGATTCTAACTAGAATGAAGATGAAGATAAAATATGAGTGAATGAGCGATATGTAGTGAGGACATTTGTAAATGTGAAATTGTAAGGTAATTGAATTTGTATCAAAGTTGTATAGTGTATAGTGAGAGCTTGAATTTGTACTATTCAAAATTGTAATAAATATTTGTTTGAATAAAATATTCGTTTGAATTCAAATTCCGTGTTATTTATTTTATTCAGCAAACATTTATTTAATCGGTGAAAATAAAATAGTATATTAACAAATACATTTAAACGAATGTATATATGTTTATTATCATCAAACAAAAATCATATAAGCGCATATTCAACAGAAAGGAGGTAGCTAGGGGTTTCAACACCTTTAAAAGAATATTCAAAACCTAAGGGCGCAACCCATTTGTAATCTCTTCTTTTAAAACAATTGATTCAGTCGAAAGCCAAGCAAGTCGAAAGCTAACCATTTATAGTTTCAGAAATTTAAATTTTCTTATCTGACCTTTTAATAACAGGTAAAAAATGGAAGGGAAGGAAATTGCTTGACTATTTATAGTGGAAGAAAGACATATAGCTACAATTGGATAAGTTTAAATGCACGGTTGGATCTGCAAAGAATACTAATCGACGGTTAAAAAACCGATGCCGAAGATATTGACTTGCAAAATCAATACTTTCTTCATACTGGGTATGCAAATGTTACTATCATAATCAATCCCGAATGTATTTGGTGTGTCGACAACCATAATCTCATAGGCAAGCAATGTCTAAGGTATGAAGATAAACCAATGCCGAAAGCATATAGTGTCGCTCCTCATCAATATAGAATAATAGGCAATGTTGCAGGTCATCAACGATGCAAGCAATACCAAATGTCATCAATGCCGCATATAACTTATAAAAGTGAATAAATGATATCATGCCAAAGTAATTGGAAACAATGTTGTAAGTTAGTAAGGGAATGACAATATTGGAAAGCTCTATGATGAAAGCCATCAATGTTGTAATGGCATCATATAACATTAATGCCGCATTCCATCAATGAAGCACTTCTTCGATGTAGCCAGAAGAATCAATCTTGCTCCATATTAATATCGTATCTCTCCAATGAATGTCTCCCTTCAAAGTAAGGTCGCGTCTCATCAATGCCTCTTCACCATTGATGTCATTTCCTATCAATGTCGCTCATCACCAATGTTGTTTCTTATTAATGCCATTTATCATCAATGCTAACTATTATTAATGTCGCATGTTATCAATGTCGCTTGCTATCGATGTCATCTATTATCAATGTCATTTGTTATCAATGTCGATCATTGCCAATATCGCCACTTATCAATGTCACCACTTATTAACGCCACATAACCTCAATATAATGTTGATATCAAATGTCACCAGTAAAGGCTATCAAGGTGAGATGGATGCTAAGCACCAAAGTTCACCATTATACAAACGTATGCTGAAGTACATCACTAATCATGGAACGACACCATGCGCCTTCAATATGGTTAATGCCGAAGGTCAAGCATGCCGCATGGACATATGGAAGCTATGTCGCATATCTGTATCCATATAAATATGGATCTAGGTGCATAAAGAAGGGCAAATGATTCTTTTCCTACTTCTTACATTTTAAACCTTGTAACACTAAATTGTTTTGAGGATTTTTTCTAATTGGAAAATTTGAACTTTGTACACATAAGGCGATGTACGTTCAACTATTTCATGGCATACGAATGAAGATTTCTTGACTACTGACTTATTCTGAATTCCAAAGCACTTGTGATATTTATCATAGCCTTCCTTGAATTCTAAGACATGCCTAGACTTGATTACTATTTAAATTAGATTAAAAGCTGGTCTACAATAACCAACTTCAACATGGCATGGTTTCGATGTAAACTTAGCCATGATTTCAAAATAAGTAAGTATGACAACACTGTAGACCTGAACCTACCTAATCTAACTATCTAAACCCATTCTCAAACAAGGGTTGCTTTTGCCAACACGTTGAAGTTTCCAATGGTCAATCAAGCCTTTGCTTAACCAAATTCCACTTTATTTATTGATTTTTGGATGTTAGCGAAGGAATTTGTTAGCAGAGTTATTTTGCTCTTTAAAGCGTGTTATAGCATACAATCCGAATCTCCTTCATTCGGTGTCTATTTCTGATATTTTATATATAATTTTGGGCTAGAAAAATCCATTTGACGCAATGAAAAAATAAAAAATTTCAAATTCCATCATTTATAGAGATTTTGTTTTCTAAGTTTATATAAAATTTCCAAAATTCTATTTTAATTGATTATTTATTTTTATTAAAAATCTAGGGTGTTATAGAAAAAATCTTCCCTTTTAATATCGACGGACTCATGAGTAAGACCTAAGTGCAGCCAGAATGCTACACTTGCGCATAGATGTCCATCTTGATTGAGGACCTCATCAAATACCCAATCTATGCCCTTGACCAATGCAAACTAAATCCCAATGCGGGAAACATTAATGATGACCCTAGACCCTAGATCAGAAGCATCATCAACGATGGCATCCAGCTACCCCACTCAAAGCTATCATGATAAACAATGACACTCTAGCAGGTTCACTTAGATCGGTATAGAATTAGACCTAGAGTTTAAAATGGAGCTAACAGTATTTCTTAAGCAAAGAATGGATGTATTCACAGGGGACATGTAGATATGACTACCATAGATCCCTCCATCATATGCCACACCTTTAATATCAGCCCAAAGCTCACTCTGTTCGCCAATAGAGAAGACCGCACAACCTAAAGAGATGCAAGGAATTAAAAGAAGAGGAGAGAAACTCCCCAACAATGAGATCATCTGAGAATTTTATTTCCTAGTGTGAGTGGCCAACCCTATATAGTTTAGAAACCTAGTGGAGCTTGAAGAGCGTGCGTTCTTTTCTCCAACCTTAACAAAGCTTGCTCAAAAGATAGCTTCCCTCTATTATGCATCGACCAGCTCATCATTATCATCGGCGAACATGAATTGCTAACGTTTATGAATGCCTACTCTAGGTATAATCAAATTACCATGTATGGTCCTAACCAAGAGCATGCATCATTTATCACCAACGTGGGAGAATCTATAGAGGGTTTTCTATGGCTAAGTATTAAGATGCTCACATACCCAATCTAAAGATTAATATATATTAGTGTCAATGATATTCTTGTTAAATCCAAAAAAGCAACCAAGAATGTGTAGAATCCAGCTGAAACCTTCTTGCATCCTCCACAAGTATAACATGAACCCAAACCAATAAAGCCCTCTTTTGCAATTTTCTTTGATAAGTTCTTAGGGTACGTAGTATGCACTAAAGAAATAAAAGCAAACTATGATTAAATCCAAGCCCTTCAAAATATGTATGTTCCTTGCATCATCAGGCAAGTACAAAGTCTAAATGAGATGGTAGCCATGCTTGGTCATTTTTTATTTTGTGCATTGATAGGTATGTCCTTTCCTTGACCTCATAAAGAAAGCATAGTCATTCATATGGACCGACATGTGCATTAATGCTTTTGAAGAGTTAAAACATCACCAAGCGATTTGTTGCTCTATTATGAGAAAAAGAGAGGGCCCAACAACCAATATACCGTGTTAACAAAAGGTTGTCAGGCATAAGATACTTGACGCTAAAGAAGCTAGCTTTCTATTTTTTATGACTACTCACAAAATTCACCCTTATTTATAAGCCTACTCCATCAAAGTTCTCACCAACTAGCCATAGAACCAGGTAGTGAGCCAACCCAATAAAATAGGTAATCTCTTAAAATGTTGGTGGAACTAGGTCAGCATCACATCACCTTTTACCCCATACTCCATCAAACTCTAAGATTTGGATGATTTTATTGCAAAATTCTCTAGCCTGGACGACAATGAGGAGTACGCACCTGTTGATCAATGCTTGGGGCTACTATATATTAATCGAGCATCCAACAAAAAGTGTGTGAGGTTGGCATGGTCCTTATCAATCCTAAAGGGAAGAATATCTACTTTTCCATAATGCTGCATTTCAAAGCAACTAAAAATAAAGCTTATTATGAAGCTATCTTGATCGGCCCCAAGATGATAAAAGACTCAAAATTGAAGTGATCTAGGTATATAATGATTCCTCGTTGGTTGTCAATAAAATTGGCAAGCATTTCCAAGTGAAGCAAAAAACTCCAGACCTATATGCTGCCAAAGAAAAGAAGCTCATTGTAATCCTCTATGACCTCAAGCTAGGAAAATACTTAGGAAAAGAGCACCAAAGCCAATCTCATGGCCTAGTTAGCAAGCAACCCAAAGGATACCAATCCTTGGGTCTTGTTGGAACCTTGGTTTATCCTATATTTCAAGCAAGGGGTGGCTGCCATGGAAATCTATGACAAGCACCATGAAACATGATAGCTGGGTGACCCCACATTTGAAATATTTTGTGAGTGAAAAACTATACAGCAAATGGAAGGAATTTAGAAGAATTCTTTATCGGATAACAGATGGATGGAAAATTCTATCGAAGAGGCTACTCCTCCCTTTTTAGCATTATGTTGCTAAGGAGGAAGTGAATCAAGTCCTCGAATAACTACATGAGGGCTTTATGGAGACTACGCTAGTGGAAAATACTAGTCAATAAGGCTACTCGACAAGGGTATTACTGGCCGATAATAATCAAAGACTCCATGGATTATATCATGAAATGTGATCGCTACTTGTAGTTCACTAAAATCACCATAGCCTCCCTAACTTGTTATCTTCTGTGAACATCCTCATGGTCGATACAGGGGGTATTAACTTAATCGAAAAGCTCCTAAATGTGAATGAAGGGTGTAACTGGGCTATAGTCCCCATCGATTACTTCATTGAATAGGTCAAAGAAAAACCCCTCGTTGGGATCACCATGCCTTAGGTCCTTAACATCATCGTCAAAAATAATGTTTTTTATTCCAGAATCCCTAAGAAGATCATTACTAATAATGACATCTAATTAGTGACCGGTCAATTCCTCGTATTTTTTGAAAGGAACGGAATCGAGATATGCTTCTCATCCGTCGACCACTCTTAGGAAAATAGACAAGTAGAGACGGTAAAAAAAAAACCATCAAGTCAGCCTTAAAGAAGCGCCTCATCAAAGCCAAAGGGGATTAGGGTAAAGATCTATTGCCTATACTCTAGTCGTACATGACCTCAAGAAAAACCTCAATGGGACACTCTACCTTTTCCTCAGCCTATGCACATGTAGCCAAGCTTTTTATAGAAGTGGACATCACCTCCCAGAGATGCCTCACTCATAACGCTGAGCAAATTGAAGAGTTGTTATGGCTAAGCCTCGACGCCCTAGCTGAGAGGAGAGAAGAGGATGAAACCAGACTAATATATAGGCTTTAGTGCTTCCTATGTAGTAATCCAATTCTTGAATCTTTAAGTTTGCCACTTTAACTAGCTGATGTGGCCCAACCTCGAAGGGCTATGCTACCTAGAACATGCCCATTACCTCAGAACCATCCCACATTGATAGGGATCAGCATTAAGCAAAAAGTGCATCAACAAGGGGAGGAAATTTTAAAAGCTCAAAAATGGTCAAGAGCTCAAAAAACAAAGTTTTTCAAACACTTGAAGGGAATACACGTAAGCATAAGGCACAACTCATTAATTACCGCTTGCCAAAGATTAGGAGACTGTAAAGCTAGGTACAGAATCCCTGCCCCTATTTTATCTTAACTATATGCAATATTTGTATTAATAAGCCCTTTTAGCTAGAGTGTTTGCTTTCAAAAAAGGATGGTTAAAAAACTCCTAGTGCCTCATTATTTATAGGTCATAATTCTTTGACATATTTATTATCTCGTAATGAGTTGAATATGAGACAACATAGATGATTGAATTTTTTAGCAGAAAACATCAGAATTTGGTGTCAACAATGTTAGCATAATGGAATGATTTAAAGGCACTGACTTCATATGGGGTTCATATGCAGTAGATGGCCAACTCTAACTAATGTAATATAGTGGTCTCTTATTTAGAAGTCTGAAGAATATTGGTCGAAAAAATTATTGAAAATAAAAATAATGATCCATTGCTATCCAAATGGATTAAGAGACTAGAAGTGGGTCATGAGATTGTTGAACTTGACTAAAGGGGACAGTTAAGAAAGAAGGAATAATTATGTGTTCTAAATGTGGACAATCTAAGGGAGGAAGTTATTGAGAATATCATTGATAGAAAATTACTATTCATCCCGGAGGTATAAAGAGGTATCAAGATATGGGAGAAGTTTCTTCTGGGAAGGAAAAGAAGTAGGTTTATGTCCAAAGCACTACTTCAATTACCAATGATAATAGCCATGCGTCAAAAGCCAATTGAATTACTTCAACATCTAGAATTTCCATCATGGAAATGAGATTCTATATTGATGGATTTTATAGATGGGTTGCCAATTTCGAATAAGGGAAATGAAAGCATTTAGTTTACAGTTGATCGACTGACCAAGAGTATACACTTTATCTCTGTGAAGTCGAAAAGAATGGGGCTAAATTTGGCGAAACAATTTATAAATAACATTGTAAGACTTTATGAAATTCCTTGTAGTATTGTTAGTGACCACAACCCTTTGTTCAATAGTGAGATATAAAAGAGGTTATAAGATGTTTTAGGTACTAAGCTGAAGATAAGTACCACTTACAATCCACAAAACCGATGGGAAAATGAAAATGTTTAATAAACTACTTGAAGTTTTATTGGGAGCTTGTGTACTAGATTTTGGAGGGTCATGAGGAGACTATTCGCACTTAATCAAGTTTTCCTATAAGAATAGCTATCAAACTAGTATACGAATGGAGCCTTTTAAAGCTCTTTATGGAAGGCCATGCAAATCACTAGCTTGTTAGTTGAAGTCCGATGATAGACCAATGCTTGGCCCAAATTTGGTGGAAGAAGCAATATAAAAAATTGAGTTAATCCTTGGAGCGATGAAGGAAGCTTAATTAAGGCAAAAAAATCATGCCGATAGGCGTAGGACTTGGAATTCTCGATTAGAGACTATGTCTTTGTGAAAGTATCACCTGAGAAGGGTGTTATGCTATTTGGAAAGTCGGGGAAATTTTTACCAAGATATGTTGGACCATTTTCTATTATAGAGAGGATCGACAAATTTATGTATCGTGTCTTATTGCCAAATACTTTGGCAGGACTCCACAATGTTATTCACATCTCTCATTTGAGAAAATATGCATGTGATCCAAAATCTACTATTAAACTAATAGTTTTGGAGTATCTATTAGTGGAACTTGATATATCTATTATTAGGTGAACTTTTCATATAGTGTATCGACGAAGGAGCTTAGAAGTGGGATAACCAAGTTGGTAAAAGTCAAGTGGAGTGACGATGAAAGACACTATACTTGGGAGACGATGATAAGATTAGAGAGGCATATCTTGTATTATTTTGATGTTTGTTCTATATTGTTGTATAGACATTTTAACAAGTAGTTATGCTAGAAATGTTTGATTTTTATGTACATATGTCACATGTTTGCATGATTGATATGCTTGATTGTTATACCTTACTAAAATTTCAAGGATGAAATTTTTATAAGGAAGGAGGCCTTTAACATCCCTATTTTTTTGGTCCATTATTCTTAAATTTAATTAATCGATAATTAAATTAATAATTTGGACAAGATGTGGAAGCATGGGGATTTTCTAATTATGGCTTTAAACTCAAAGTGGAGTAATGTTTATAATGGGAAAGGAATGTGCTAGTTTAAGTTTATTAAGAAGGAGCAATGAAGGAAAGAAAAGGGACAATTTATTCCCCAACTCTTATCTCCCTCTCTATAGTCTTTCACTTTATTTTCCTCATACTCGCAAAATAATAGAAAGAAAGCAAACCCCATTAACTAAAATGAAAACCCCATTAACTATCTCCATTAAACAAACTCCATCAGCTATCTCCATTTAAAAATATAAAGAGAAAGAGCTTGATAAAGGAGGTATAAAGGAAAATCACTCCACATACAAACGAATCAAAGAGAATAATATTAACATCCCTTCTCATTTTAGTTGTCCTATTTTGGATTTATATAGATACGAACGTGTTGCATTAGAACATGTATGATGAGTGTAACGACCCATAAATTAATCATTTTGCATTTGAATATTTTAATCATTTTTAAATATTTAAATAAAGGATTTTAATAACCAAATAAAAATATTTTGAATAATAATTAAAGATGCTAAAATCATTTTCAAAATATGTTTACCAAAATTGTTAGCTCAAATAAAAATAAAAAATGTGACCGCAAACTGTTTTTCAAATTTTCGAAGTTTCATCATAAAAAGTTTTTGGAAATATTATGACCCTTGTTTACATTTGAAACAACAGTTAATGGTTAACAATGTAAATTCGTTAGTATATATTGGCATATACATAGGTATATATACTTAAGTATATACATGTATATACAAAAGATGCCTTAAGAAACATGATTTGACACTTTGTTGACTCAAGTACAAAACATATTTAAACATGTTTTCTTTGACATAATGAGTAGGGGACAAGGTGGAGGCTAAAATGACATGTGTGGTGGAGGGTGTTGAGGTGGCAAAACAATGTGGAGGGTGAAGGACAAGTGGTGTTGAGGTAATTCACATTTTCACTTGCTTATAAATAGCCTTTCATCTCTCTAAATATTCCTCTTCTTCCACCAATTGGATCACTACCATATCTTGTCCAAATGAAGTTATTTTTTCTGAAACCATGTCGAATTCTAGTGGCTACAACATTTATGTTGATCACTTCTTCAAATTTTAAGCGTAGCTATGTCATAATATCAACTGTTTATAGAGTGTTTTTAGACCAAGAATTTCAAGTCCGAAAATGGTCCTTTTTTGACTATATCTTCTTCAAAACTAATTTAAATTGAGTGATTATTTGCCACGGTCTAAATTTCAGCATTCGAAAATTGACATCCGTACTTCACTTGTACTCGAATGCCGTAGATTCAACCATTGAAATTCGACTCGTGCCGGAGCTTATAGGACATTAAGTACAACAACACAGCGGAAGAAATAGAATATACATTATTGATGTACAACAGTTGATACAACAAATAGATACAAATGATATCAAAAACATCAGAGATACAAAACTACAGCGGAAGAAATAACAACAACAATGATGGTCTGGACTTTGCAACCATGAACAATGGAAAGATAACACAAATGGAATTCCAAGTAAGAAAGCTAGGATCCAGCATCTAGCGACTCCATTGCCAAAGCTCCAAAGCTAGAAAGTGAGAATCACCATCCATGCTGAAGTGAAGCAACTCGATCCTAATGCGATCGCCAATATCTAGAGATTGAATGCTATCATCGAATCTACACTTATTATTTGATTATTTGAAAAATCAAACTCTAGACTGTCCGTGTGGAAAATTGTGGGCACCCAGAGTTTAGGAGGGGAAAAATAAACTCCGGTCCAATCATGGGACTGTATGAGCAAGCAAAACAGTTTTATCTTTAAAATAAACAACAAAAGAATTTATAATATTGAAATCCGCAATGCTTTTTGGAAAATGAAACTACCATAAGGCCTCCCGCCACACACATCATGCAAACGCATAAATGGAGGAGATTTCTCCTTCTGATAGCCAAACATGCTTGATACGCAAAAAACTTTGGATATTATTATTAGTGCATTGTGTAGAAAATCTTTTGAAAGTGTAATATAAACCTTAGCCCGCATACCAAATTTCATCGTATGCCTACTATAGCTACCATGTTTTGTAGTAGGTTACCGCCACGCTGCATGGCAGGTTATACAACTAAAACCGTACAGGGCTCGTATTGTTTTGTTTGGATTTCCAACAAATGGTCAGGCAAAGGAACTTCCTACACAAAATGGAACGCCTCTGGAGGGACGTCTCCGAGAACCTAACCGGATCTCTGCCAACACAAGGATGGGTTACCTTTATAACTAGGTAACTATTGACACGAGTATGCAATCTCCCGGTCGTTACCAACCTTTATCCAAAGCGCTTCTCAACCAACAACCACAAAGCAATAAGTTTGCAGCAACCACAAAGTTAAGTATCTGGGCTCCATACCATGATACCACTTATAATCCAGAAGAAAATGGACATACCCTCAAGGGTCGCTACCCCCAAATAACCTTGCCGCAAAGAGTCCTTTTTCGACCATAACCGGGTTGTGAGGTTCGACGAAGTCTCGTCCATAAAGCTACGCTTTTTCACAAAAGCCATGCTTCAATCAACAAATGATTAGCAGCACTTCAGCATGCCACACTACCAAATTGGAAGTATATCACTAATAACCATCAATTTCATAACCTCTAAGCTTTACGTCTCAAAGAAGGGTGTTAAGCTAAGAGAATAAATTCTCCGCCACCAAAAAGAAATGTATTTGATAGAAACCAGCTTTACATCTCAAAGTGTAATGTCAGACACACATCCATACAAGTCTGATCCGGGTTCGAACAGAATAGAAGTCACTTCATAAAGAAGCCCTTGCATATCCGGATAATCCCTAATCACGTCCGGACTCCCTATCACAATGGTTGATCAAATCTCTATAACGGGGCCATTCGGCGCAGAGACATTCGACGGGTTATACTTTCGCTTTCGAAAATATCCGGTCTTCACCACCGGTCTTCAAATGTTATCCATAACGTCGTATCATTATTCGGAATGGGTTATATGTCACAAAGGTCCTCTCTCGGCTAAACCAAATAAGGAGTGCTCAATTTAAAAAACATATGGATAATGTGATCTCAGTTAAGTCACAACTTAAAGCCCAAAACAAATGGTTTAAACAAATTACAATTTTAAATCTTTTTAAACAAAAAGATTCACTTCACAAAGTTCACCAATCTTTCACAAAGATTCATTCGTAGTTCTCAAAACTATTTCAATTCCCAAATCTTTTATACGAAAGATATACTTTTTCAATTTCAAAACAAAGTTTAACAATCTTCTACAAAGATTCAATTATAGCCTTCAAACACAATTCACAATTCAAACCTTTATATAAAACATAGACCATTTAAAATCCTCTTCAATTTCAAAATAAGGTTCAACAATTTTTCACAAAGATTAATTCATAGCTTTCAAAAGTGTAACATCCCAGAATTTGTTAAATTAAATTTGGTAACTTATTTGAATTTTTAAATTTAATTTGTGAAATTTCAATAGAAAATTAATGTTGTTGATATTAATATTACAAAGTTATATGGAAATAAATAAATAATCGTTGGTTTAAGTTTTAAATAATTAATGAATAAATTATGTAACAAATAAGAAATTGTTTTAAACAATAAAAAAATAAAATAAATACATACATAGATTCAAACAATATGTTAATTTTAGAACTTCAACTATATTACAAAGTAAAACAAGAACAAGATTTGAACAAAAAAAAGACATACATTTAAATATAAGTATGTAAAAATATAAACAAGAAAAAATAGTAATAAACTGTATAATAAAACAAGACCGAATGTACTTATAAAAAAGCAAAAGCATATGTTGTAAGTATTAAAGAAGCATTGCATTACATGCCTTCATTTAATGCTTTCATTAAATGCTATTTACTCTCAAGCATGTACAAGATCCCATCAGCTGAATTAAAAAGCATGGTTTAGTTTTCTTTTAAATACCTCAACCTGTACTTGCTTACCTCTCTTACCCTGTACACAGTCTTCATGTATATGTACACATCCATAAACTTTTATTTCATTTGAACAAATAATAAAGAACGGAAAATAAAAAGAGAAGAAGAACATAACTTTATAATCAAGTTTGAAAACAAATTACTGAAAAAAAAGAGGAGGATCAAACTGTAGTGCAAAACAGATAAAGTTTCGGTTCATCCATATTACAAAGTGAGTAAGCATACTTCTTTAAAATTTATATCTTGATAATTGGTTCATGAAATTTTTTGTTTGTTATATATTGCAAATAAGTTGTCGTGTGATGTTACAAATTACTGAAAGTTCTGTTGGGTGATGTGGTTCAATATTTTCAGGTTCCTGAACAAAGATAAGTAGAAAATTTTTTTATACTTCTTCAAATAAAAGCATTTCAAACATAGGATTTGAAACAAACTATGTTTGATTTAAATTTAAACCATGATGCAGAATTTTTTTTAGCTTGAAATGAAGAAACTTGTCACTGTAAACTTATTTTACAGTCAAATAAGAAATTATATGATTATTCAAGTAGTTTAAATTTTCGATTTGATTCTATAACTTGTATGAACATACAAAATTATGATTTTTAAAATCAATACGATGATTTTTAATTAAGTATCTTGTGTGCAGTTCGTAATTGAATAAAAACTACATTTTTACAAATTTAGGATTACTGAATCAATTTTAATTGTTGAAACTTGAGTTGAAGCAAGTTTAACCCTTCATGATTTTGGGAAAAATTTGAAAAAAATTATCCATTGCGTGGATAAGGAGCGCGAGTTCGATTTAGTGTTTAAACCCTGGGTGTTGCAGTGTTTGGAAAAGGGGTGATTTCATCACCTAGGAGCATTCGAGTTGTTTGAGATCGAGGGGAATGGAAGAATATCGAGTTGACATGGTCTCGCCGAGGTCGCGAAACTCCTGGTGATCTGTGCGAGGAGAATGAGGCAAGATGGTCTGAGACTTTCGAGTTACAGTTTGACGAAATGGTGAAATTTCGATTTCGAGTTTCTTTGGTCGAATGGAGGTTCGATTTCACGTTGGCATGGAAATTTCGACTTGTCGATGATCGCGATGATCATGGGAGGGGCGGCGCCACGTCGTGCACGTGCACGACGTGTTTTAGTGTCAATAAGCTGCTAATTTGAAAGCTCGAGTTGAAACTCGAGAAAATGCATGTTTGGCTTTGGTATGAAACTCGCGTACGTGAGTAAGCTCTCGGCTATTTGAGTTAAGTATTTAACTTAACCGGAAAAGGAAAAAAAGAAAGAAAAAAAAAGAAGAAGAAATAGGGACGGGGGAGAAAGGGGAGAGACTCAGGGAGAGGACGGAAAGAACTTGAGTTTGGCTCGAGTGGAAAACCCTGTTTGCTCGACTGTGTTTTAAAATGGGTTAAGCCCAAACAAATTTTCAGATCAGCAATAATTAAGTAATTTTTGTATTTGCAATGCAACAAGATTGATTTATGTTACGTTAAAAACTTACTATAAGTTTTAAAATTTGTTAACAATGTTTTTTTTAAGAGTTTAATTAATCCTTTAATTAAGTAAT
Source organism: Allium cepa (assembly GCA_030765085.1). Taxonomy (NCBI): domain Eukaryota; kingdom Viridiplantae; phylum Streptophyta; class Magnoliopsida; order Asparagales; family Amaryllidaceae; genus Allium; species Allium cepa. Next base: position 1,574,445 of record CM060935.1, on the reverse strand, counting down.
TTAATTTAAAAAAAGAATTGAAGTTAATTTATATTTAAATTTTCAATGTAACCATAAATTGATTTTTAAAGTGTAAAGCAGATTCTTAAATGAAAACTGAGGTAAATAATTTGTATTAATTAATGATTTTGAAAAGAAATTAAGAATGATATATAATTTGAAATTAAAATTGATTGATAAACAATTAAGTGTTCAAATTAATTTGTAAATTAAGAATTTATTGTTCAGATAAATTAAAGTCGACAAATCAAATTTAAGGGTTAATTAAAATAACTAATTTTAAAATAATAAATCGAGTAAATTAAGACTTAATTTATTTATCAAAATTTTAATCATTGATTTAAACATCACTACAAATAATTGTGTTGTAAATTTATTTAAACCACATAGGAAAATAATTAACTATGGCCATGGATGATATTTTTCTATTCTGTGTGTGATACTGTGTGATGTAGATTGCCATGTACTACACTGTAATTGTGATTTATTCTATATTGATGTAAAAACCATGTTTGCCCATAAAACGGCATTTAAAACATCGATGCGACAGAGAATCAGATTTCGGTTAGTCATTCGAAACCCACATCGAACCTGTAAAATTTTGTGAATGACATATCCACATGTTTTTAAAATTTACTCGCACCATTTGGTTTAACCGGGAAAGGACCTTTGTGTCATGTAACCCATTCCGAATAAGCGATACAACGAAATGGATGAGCATTTGGAGACCGGTAGTGAAGACCGGGTATCATCGAGAACGATAGGATGACCTGTCGAATGACTCTGCACTGAGTTGCTCTGCTATAGAGTTCTCCATATGTGATGGGGAATCCGATCGAGATTGTGGACGCCCGGATTGCAAGGACTTCTTTGGAAGTGCCTTCGGTTCTATTCAAACCCAGAACAGACTTGTATAGATTGTATGTTTGACATTACATTTGAGATATAAAGCAGATTTCTTTCAAATACATTTCTAGTGGTGATGGAGAATTCATTCTCTTAGCTTAACACCCTTCTCTAAGACGTACAAGCTTAGAGGTTATGTAGTTGAAGGTTATCAGTAATATATTCCCAAGTTGGTAATGTGGCATGCTGAGTGTTGTTGATCATTTGTTGATCAAAGCAGGGCTTTTGTAAAAAGCATAGCTTTGTGGACGAGACTTCGTCGAACCTCGCACCCCGGAATGGTCGAAACAGGGAAAGATGCAGCAAGGTTATTGGGGGTAGCGCTCCTTAGGGTATGTGCATTTCCTTCTGGATAGAAGTGGTATCATTGTATGGAGCCTAGATACTTAACTTATGTGGATATTGCAGATATATATATTACTTTATGATTTGTTGCCGGGGCCCGGATAAAGGTTGGTTACAACCGGGGGATGGCATATTCGTGTCAGTAGTTACCCAGTTAGAGGTAACCCGGCCTTGTGTTGGCAGAGATCCGGTTAGGTTCTCGGGTCATCCCTCCAGAGGCGTACCCATGTGGCCTAGGAAGTTTCTTAGCCTGACCATTTGTTGGAAATCCAGTTCCCAATACGAAACACTGTACGGTTCTAATTGTAGAACATGCCATCTAATATGGTAGCTATAGTAGGCATAGTATAATGATACCTATGCTTGCTCAGCTTAATATCATACTTTTAAAATGTTTTCTACACTATGCACTAGTAATAATATCAAAGAAATTTTCTCGTATCAAGCATGTTTGACTATCATAAGAAGAAATCTCCTCTAATTCTGCAATTGCATTGTGTGTGGTGGGAGGTCTTATGGTAGTTACCATTTCTAAAAGCATACCAAAATTCTTTTATAAATCTAGTTCTTTAAAAGCAATTGTTTTTGTTTACTCATACCAGCCCATGACTGACCTGGAGTTTATTGTTTTCTTTCCTAAACTCTAGGTACCCATAAATATTTACTCGGGCAGCCTAGTAGCAAGTTTTTCGTACTCTGGAGTTAACAGTATTTTGGAGCTCTTATCTTGGAGATATTCTTGAAGCTTTAGGAGATCTTAGGTGTTTAGCTTATGGGAGTTAGTTATCACTTCTTGCATTTGAAGACTTTTGGATATATGATCACTGTTGTATTATTATGATGTTTATTCAGAGTTGTGGCGTATGTATTAAATACTCTGATGTAGAAAAAGTATTATACTGTTGTATCTGTGTTACATGCATGATATTTATTTTTGTTCCGCTGTTTTATATTCGTCTGATGTTGTTATAAGCTCCATCCGAACTGAAATTTGACGTTCGAATCTCCGGCAGTCGAATACAAGTGAGGTATTTGGTGTCGACTTTTGAACGACGAATTTTGGGTCGTGACAAATTGGTATCAGAGCTGAAGGTTGGGTAAGAACTTTAGCTATGGAGTATAACACATTAGATGGCTCATTGGAGATAGGGTGAAGTATACCCTAGAGTGAGTATAACCAAGACTGAAACTCTAAATTTTCTTAGTCATTTCTTTTTACCGCTGATATTCCTTAAAATATCTCGCCGTATATCTAAATCAATTTTTCTTACTAATTACAGATAGTAAGAATGAGAGGACGCAGAGGAAGAACTAGGGGTCAAGGGAATGCCAAAACGCCTAATCAAATTCCCCCAGCAGCAATAGATATCCAGCAGCAGCCAAATCTGGCTGATTTGTATAAAAATTTCTCAAAGCTTGGTGGCAAACCGTTCACCGGCAAAGAGTCAATTGTTGAGGCTCAAGCATGGGTAAGATCATGTGAGAAATTTTTTAAAGGGATAAAGCTGCAAGACGAGCAGATGAGACTTATAGCTTCTTGGCAACTCCAAGAAGAAGCCTCAGCCTGGTGGGAAACAGTCATTATAGATGAACCAGAGGAAGAGTTTACTTGGAATCGTTTTAAGGAGGTATTTGAAAAGTGTTATATGCCGTTGGCGGGAATTTCCAGAATGTATCAAGAACTTTTAGATTTAAAGCAAGGAAGCTTGTCATTGGAAGAGTACTTAAATAAGTTCAACGAACTATCCCGTTTTGGTCCGGAGTTGTTAAACACGCCTCTTAAGAAAAATGAAAGGTTTATCCGTGGGAAGAACCAGAAGTATCATGAAAGGATGACAGCACACGTCAAAGAATCTTTTTCTGATCTATTGATATGAGGTATAGGTATGCCACACTGGATATGCAGGAGATTCTGAGGGAAGGAGGAAATCCAAATAATCAGTGGAAGAAAAGGAAGTTTGGGGGCAAAAGGCCACAACAAGACAAAGATAAAAAGAGTAGTCAAGGAAATTTTGCTAGGAATATAACTTGTTACAATTGCTAAGAAAAGGGCCATTATTCAAACAGCTGCACAAAACCAAAGAAGCAAGTTAAGAAGGAACAACCTGTGAAGAATGAACAAGGAGCTATAGAATGCTATAATTGTCACAAGCCTAGACATTTTATTAAAGATTTCCCGGTAATGAAGCAAGCACAGGTGGCAAATGTTTATGCGATAAAGAAAGACTTTTCAACTTCGAAAGCTGATAAAGGAAAAGATGTTTTGGAAGGTAACCTTATTATTTATGATAGAACTGTAAGAGTTTTATTTGACACAGGAGCTTCACATAGCTTTATCTCCCAACAAACCGTAAGTGAATTAGAACTTAAAACTGAATTTGTTGACGATCCTATTTGCATGAAAAATCCGGTTGGAGGTCCCGCAAATCTTTGTGTATATTGTAAGAAAGTTCCTATTTCATATGCTCGCTATCAATTTCCTATCAACCTTTATGTCCTCGAATTTAGTGAATTTGAAATCTTACTCGGAATGAACTGGTTATCGAGATACGAAGCTATATTGGATTATAATAATCAGACAGTTTTAGTCAAAACAAACCTTGGAAATTTTATTGAAATCTCTTGTGAGGATCCGAGTCCAAAAAGAGATAGATTGATGTATACTTTGGGATATCCTGAACCCAGTTTGTAGTCTATACCTGTTGTTCGGGAATTTTCCGACGTATTTGAAAAAGTAAAATCCTTACCTCCATGCAGAGAAATAAATTTCCGAATTGACTTAGTACCCAATGCCCGTCCCGTCGTTCACGCAAGTCGCATAATGGCACCTAGGGAAAGAATTGAATTAATCAATCAAACTCAAGATTTGCTAAAGAAAGGATTGATTCGCCCTAGTGTTTCGAATGGGGTTCATCTGTTGTGTGGCTAAATCGGACGGATCTTTGAGATTGTGTGTAGATTACCGCGATCTAAATAAACATACTCTCAAGAGCAAATTCCCTTTACCTAGAATTGACGATCTATTTGATCAACTTCATGGCGCTCGATTCTTTTCTAAGATGGATTTAGCTCAGGGATTCCACCAGCTGCGAATAACCGAGGATTTTGTTCATTTAACTGCCTTTAGGGGTCTTGATATGTTCTACGAATGGTTAGTTATGCCTTTCGGACTAACCAACGCTCCCGTGTACTTCGTAGATTTAATGACCCGAGTGTTTCGAGAAGTATTGAACAAATTTGTCCTTGTATTTATTGATGATATCTTGATCTACTCCAATACTGAAGAGGAGCATGTTGAACATCACAGAATTGTTTTAGAGATATTGGAGAGGAATGCTTTATTCGATAAATTTTCTAAGTGTTACTTTTGGGTCAAAGAAGTCAGATTTCACGGTCATATTGTTAATGAAGAAGGAATTTCTGTTGATCCAAGCAAGATTTCTGCAATTATGGACTGAAAGCAACCCACTACTTCTAGAGAAGTTCGAAGTTTTCTTGGTTTAGCGGGATATTATAGAAAGTTTGTACAGGATTTTTCTAAGTTGGCCAGCCCATTGATTAAGCCAACAATGAAGATTGCTAAATTCGTTTGGACTCCAAAATGTGATGAAGCTTTCCAGGAACTAAAAAAGAGATTGACTACTGCTCCTGTTCTCGCTATCATTAACGGGAACCAAGGGTTATCTGTCTATACTAACGCGTGTGGTGATGGGGTAGGTGCAGTATTAATGCAGAATGGGAAGGTAATTGCCTACGCGGGTAGACAATTACGTCCGCACGAGAGAAACTACCCAACATATGATTTGTAGCTTTTGGCTGTTGTTTTCGCTTTAAAATCTGGCGACACTATCTTCTGGGTAAGAATCTTTTCAACTTTCTTAACAATTTACGAAATTTACTAAACTTAAACAATATACTTAATAAACTCTCTTTGTTTTAGGTGAAAATTTCGAACTATTCATCGACCATAAATCCTTGAAATATCTCTTTACCCAAAAAGATCTGAATCTGCGACAACAACATTGGTTGGAATTTCTAGCATCTTACGACTTAGATATTCTGTATATGCTGGGAAAGGCCAATGTAGTTGCAGATGCCTTGAGTAGGAAGCATGCTATTCTTGCTCATCTTGTTGTCACTCCTGCCCTCATTGAAAAGATCGTCAACAAGCAAAAAGAAGACAAATTTCTTGGAGATATTTATAGGAAAATTCTTCGAGGTGAAGATACTAGTTTTGGAACCAATCATAGTGGATTTATTAGGCTGAAAAGCAGGTTATGTGTGCCAGATATCCCTGATTTGAAGCGTGAAGTGTTAGATGAGTGTCGCAAATCAAAACTCAGTATCCATCCAGGAGTTGATAAAATGTATAGAGATATAAAAAGGACTTTCTGGTAGAAGACAATGAAAAGAGACATATCCATATATGTGAGTCGTTGTGCTACTTGTCAACAAATCAAAAGCGATCAAAGGAAAGTGGCCGGTTTACTTCAACCTTTAGAAGTACCAAAACGGAAATGGGATCAGGTGTCGATGGATTTCATCGACGGATTGCCACGAACCAAGAAGGGAAATGAAGCGTTTGGGTTACAGTGGACCGTCTAACCAAAACTGCTCACTTTATTCCAGTGAAATTCACTCGGACCGCAGCAAGCTTAGCAGGGCTATATATAAAGGAAATTGTTCGTCTCCATGGTATTCGCAGCAGTATAGTGAGTGATCGTGACTCGATCTTCACTAGTAGATTTTGGGAGGCATTCCAAACCGCTTTGGGAACAAAATTAAATTTCAGTACTGCTTATCATCCACAATCTGATGGGCAAACAGAGAGGGTTAACCGAATTCTAGAAGTCCTTTTACGTACTTGCATTCTCGATTTTGGTGGGTCTTGGGAGGACCATTTACATCTGGTCGAATTCTCATATAATAACAGTTATCAGGCCAGTATAGAAATGGCTCCTTTCGAAGCTTTGTTGGTCGTCCGTGTCGATCACCCGCATGTTGGACCGAATCCGGTGATAGACTCGTCCTTGGACCACACATGAGTAAAGAAGCCACAGAGAAGGTTGATTTTATTCGAAAGAAATTAATAACTGCTCAAAGTCGTCAGAAGAACTATTATGACCGTCGAAGAAGATATTTGGAATTTGAAGTTGGAGATTCGGTATTTCTGGATGTGTCTCCGATGCGGGGTGTATTAAGATTAGGGAAAACTGGAAAGCTAGCACCGTGTTATATGGGTCCTTTTTCTATTCTGGAAAGGATCGGTCCTTTGGCATATCGAGTGCAGCTACCCAGCTGGTTGTCTGGCGTGCATGATGTGTTCCACATTTCTAATCTTCAGAAGTATGCGCATGACCCAGATAGTATTATCGAAGAAGCTGCTCAGTAGAATCTAGAGATTACTCCCAACTTGGCAGTAAAGAGGGAACCGATAAAAAATGTTGATCGTGATGAGAAGCGATTGCGAAACAAAGTTGTGAAACTGGTCAAAGTTCAATGGAGTGGCGATGCAAAGTACTGAACTTGGGAGACTGAAGATAATATGAAGAAATCATATCCCAATTGCATACTAGACATCTCGGCTTAAACTGGTAAGCCATTTCCTTATTTTTCTAAATTCATATATATCTTTGTTTGCGTTTCTCTCTCTCTTTCAATTTCGAGGACGAAATTTTCTTAAGGAGGGGATATTGTAACATCCCAGAATTTGTTAAATTAAATTTAACTTATTTGAATTTTTAAATTTAATTTGTGAAATTTCAACAGAAATTTAATATTGTTGATATTAATATTACAAAGTCATATGGAAATAAATAAATAATTGTTGGTTTAAGTTTTAAATAATTAATGAATAAATTATGTAACAAATAAGAAATTGTTTTAAACAATAAAAAACAAAACAAATACATACATAGATTCAAACAATATGTTAATTTTAGAACTTCAACTATATTACAAAGTAAAAGAAGAACAAGATTTGATCAAAAAAAAAAAAGACATACATTTTAATATAAGTATGTAAAAATATAAACAAGGAAAAAATAATAATAAACTGTATAATAAAACAAGACCAAATGTACTTATAAAAAAGCAACAGCATATGTTGTAAGTATCAAAGAAGCATTGCATTACATGCCTTCATTTAATGCTTTCATTAAATGCTATTTACTCTCAAGCATGTACAAGATCCCATCAGCTGAATTAAAAAGCATGGTTTAGTTTTCTTTTAGATACCTCAACCTGTACTTGCTTACCTCCCTTACCCTGTACACAGTCTTCATGTATATGTACACATCCACAAACTTTTATTTCATTTAAACAAATAACGAAGAACAGAAAATAAAAAGAGAAGAAGAACATCACTTTATAATCAAGTCTGAAAAACAAACTACTGAAGAAAAAAAAGAGAGGAGGATCAAACTGCAGTGCAAAACAGATATAGTTTCTGTTCATCCATATTATAAAGTGAGTAAGCATACTTCTTTAAAATTTATATCTTGAAAATTGGTTCATGAAAATTTTGTGTTTGTTATATATTGCAAATAAGTTGTCTTGTGATGTTACAAATTACTGAAAGTTCTGTTCGGTGATGTTGTTCAATATTTTCAGGCTCCTGAACAAAGATGAGTAGAAAAAGAATTTATACTTCTTCATATAAAAGCATTTCAAACTTAGGATTTGAAACAAATTATGTTTGATTTAAATTTAAACCATGATCCAGAATTTTCTTTAGCTTGAAATGAAGAAACTTGTCACTGTAAACTTATTCTACAGTCAAATAAGAAATTATATGATTATTCAAGTAGTTTAAAGTTCGGATTTGATTCTATAACTTGTATGAACATACAAAATTATGGTTTTTGAAATCAAAACGATGATTTTTAATTAAGTATCTTGTGTGCAGTTCGTAATTGAATAAAAACTACATTTTTATAAATTTAGGATTACCGAATCAATTTTAATTGTTGAAACTTGAGTTGAAGCAAGTTTAACCCTTCATGATTTCGGGAAAAATGTGAAAAAAATTATCCATTGCGTGGATTAGGAGCGCGAGTTTGATTTAGGGTTTAAACCATGGGTTTTGCAGTGTTTGGAAAAGGGGTGATTTCATCACCTAGGAGCATTCAAGTTGTTTGAGATCAAGGGGAATGGAAGAACATCGAGTTGACATGACCTGGCCGAGGTCGCGAAATTCCCGGTGATCTGTGCGAGAAGAACGAGGCAAGATGGTCTGAGACTTTCGAGTTACAGTTTGACGAAATGGTGAAATTTCGATTTCGAGTTTCTTTGGTCGAATGGAGCTTCGTTTTCGCGTTGGCATGGAAATTTCGACTTGCTGATGATTGCGATGATCATCGGAGGAGCGGCGTCACATCGTGCACGTGCATGACGTGTTTTAGTGTCAGTAAGCTACTGATTTGAAAGCTCGAGTTGAAACTCGAGAAAATGCATGTTTGGCTTCGGTATGAAACTCGCGTACGTGAGTAGGCTCTCAGCTATTTGAGATAAGTATTTAACTTAATTGGAAAAGGAAAAAAAGAAGAAGAGGAAACAGGGACGGGAGAGAAAGGGGTAAGACTCGAGGAGAGGACGGAAAGAACTCAAATTTGGCTCGAGTGGAAAACCCTGTTTGCTCGGGTGTGTTTTAAAATGGGTTAAGCCCAAACAAACTTTCAAGTTAACAATAATTAAGTGATTTTTGTATTTGCAATGCCACCAAGATTGATTTATGTTACGTTAAAAACTTACTATAAGTTCTAAAATTTGTTAACAATGTTTTTTTAAGAGTTTAATTAATCCTTTAATTAAGTAATTTAATTTAAAATAAGAATTGAAGTTAATTTACATTTAAATTTTCAATGTAACCATAAATTGATTTTTAAAGTGTAAAGCAGATTCTTAAATGAAAACTGAGGTAAATAATTTGTACTAATTAATGATTTTGAAAAGAAATTAAGAATGATATATAATTTGAAATTAAAATTGAATGATATACAATTAAGTGTTCAAATTAATTTATTAATTAAGAATTTGTTATTCGGATAAATTAAAGTCGACAAATCAAATTTAGGGGTTAATTAAAATAACTAATTTTGAAACAATAAATCGAGTAAATTAAGATTTAATTTATTTATCCAAATTTTAATCATTGATTTAAACATCACTACAAATGGTAAATTTATTTAAACCATATGGGAAAATAATTAACTATGGCTGTGGACGATATTTTTCTATTCTTTTTGTGATACTGTGTGATGTAGATTGCCATGTACTACACTGTAATTGTGATTTGTTCCGTATTGATGTAAAAACCATGTTTGCCCGTAAAACAGCATTTAAAACTTCGATGCGACAGGGCATCGAATTTTGGTTAGTCATCCGAAACCCACATCGAACCTGTAAATTTTTGTGAACGACATATCCACATGTTTTTAAAATTTACTCTCACCATTCGGTTTAACCGGGAAAGGACCTTTGTGTCATGTACCCATTCCGAATAAGCGATACGACGAAATGGATGAGCATTTGGAGACCGGTGGTGAAGACTGGGTATCTTCGAGAACGATGGGATAACCTGTCAAATGACTCTGCACTGAGTTGCTCCGGTATAGAGTTCTCCATATGTGATGGGGAATCCGATCGGGATTGTGGACGCCCGGATTGCAAGGAATTCTTTGGAAGTGCCTTCGGTCCTATTCAAACCCAGAACAGACTTGTATAGATTGTATGTCTGACATTACATTTGAGATATAAAGCAGATTTCTTTCAAATACATTTCTGTTGGTGGCGAAGAATTTATTCTCTTAGCTTAAACCCTTATAAGACGTACGAGCTCAGAGGTTATATAGTTGAAGGTTATCAGTAATATATTACCAACTTGGTAATGTAGCATGCTGAGTGTTGTTGATCATTTGTTAATCAAAGCGGGGATTTTGTAAAAAGCGTAGCTTTATGGATGAGACTTCGTCGAACCTCACAACCCGGAATGGTCGAAGCAGGGAAAGATGCAGTAAGGTTATTGGGGGTAGCGCCCCTTAGGGTATGTGCATTTCCTTCTGGATAGAAGTGGTATCATGGTATGGAGCCAGATATTTAACTTATGTGGATATCACAAATATATATATATATATATATATATATATATATATATATATATATATATATATATATATATATATATATATTACTTTGTGATTTGTTGTTGGGGCCCCGGATAAAGGTTGGTTACAACGGGGGATGGCATACTCGTGTCAGTAGTTACCCAGTTAGGGGTAACCCGGCCTTGTGTTGGAAGAGATCCGGTTAGGTTCTCGGGTCGTCCCTCAAGAGGCGTACCCATGTGGCCCAGGAAGTTCCTTTGCCTGACCATTTGTTGGAAATCAAGTTCCCAATACGAAACCCTGTACGGTTTTAATTGTAGAACCTGCTATCTAATATGGTAGCTATAGTAGGCATAGTATAATGGTACCTATGCTGGCTAAGCTTAATATCATACTTTTGAAATGTTTTCTACACCATGCACTAGTAATAATATCAGAGAAATTTTCTCGTATCAAGCATGTTTGACTATCATAAGAAGAAATCTCCTCCAATTATGTGATTGCATTGTGTGTGTGTGGTGGGAGGTCTTATGGTAGTTATATTTCTAAAAGCATACCGAAATTCTTTTATAAATCTAATTCTTTAAAACCAATTGTTTTTATTTACTCATACCAGTCCCATGACTGACCTGAAGTTTATTGTTTTCTTTCCTAAACTCTGGGTGCCCATAATTTTTACTCGGGCAGCCTAGTAGCAGGTTTTCCGTACTCTGGAGTTAGCAGTATTTTGGAGCTCTTATCTTGGAGATATTCTTGAAGCTTTTGGAGATCTCAGGTGTTTAGCTTTTGGGAGTTAGATATCACATCTTGCATTTGACTTTTTGATATATGATCACTGTTGTATTATTATGATGTTTATTCAGAGTTGTGGCGTATGTATTAAATACTCTGATGTAGAAATGAGTATTATACTGTTGTATCTATGTTATATTCATGATATTTATTTTTGTTCCGCTGTTTTATATTCGTTTGATGTTGTTATAAGCTCCATCCGAACTGAAATTTGACGTTCGAATCTCCGGCAGTCGAATACAAGTGAGGTATTTGGTGTCGACTTTTGAACGACGAATTTTGGGTCGTGACAAAAAGTATTTCAATTCCATTTCAAACTTGAAATCTTTAAACGCAAACTGGAAATCTTTTCTTATATGAAAGCTATTATATTTGAAAACAAATAGTTTTGGCCTCAGAAATATCAAATTACAGTTGCATGAGTTAAAGCCTTTTAAGTTTAAACTTGGGTTGAATTTAAATTCCCAAAACAATACTTTTTAAAATGGTTTAAAACCCATACAAACACATTTATAACTGGTATAAAATTTTTAAACACTAATTTCCAAACATAGGATTCAATCTCAAATCTTGAATTTAAATTCAAACAAATTATTTAAATTTCAAAACTTTATCAAGTTATTCAAAGTATCTTTTATCTTAAAAACTCCTTTTCAAAAGCTTTTGGCATTAAACCCAATTACATTTCCAAAACCATTTGGATTCAATATTCAATCTTAAAACCATTTCAAAAATCTATGAATTAACTAATTTCCTTGTGCAATCCATATTTGTGTGTGTATAGTGTAGTCCAGGGGTTTAACACAATAGTGCAACATCATTCAATCATCACAGATTCAATCATATTAATATCGATAAACGGTATATACTTATAACGCTTATCTTCCATTCACAGATTCACAGGTAAATAATATAATTCATCACAAAAAAAAATTACATTTATCACGGCTCAATTCATATCACAAAGCATCGCACAACAGAGATATCAAACAATTTAAAACATTTAATGCAATCCAAACATCCATAAGTAAGATTAATTTATTACCTGATTAATTTAAATCAGATTAATCACTAATCCTGTTTAATTTACATTAATTAATTACAAATCATTTTGATTAACCTTTAATAATAAATTAATCAACCTTCAAATATTAATTAATCAACCTTAATTAATAGATAAATCAACCTTTAATCATTAAATAATTAGCCTTTATTTATTTAATTATCCCTTAGTTAATTACCCTTAATTAATTAATTAACCCTTAATTACTTACCATTTAATTAACTATTCTTAATTAATAAATTAATCTTAATTAATCTCATCAACTAATTAACTCTTAATTAATTATCTTTTAATTAATTACCCAAAATTAATTAACCTTTGATCGATTAGTCACTTTAACTACATTCAAAATTATTCATTAATAAACCACCTTAATTAATTAATTTATAAATTTAATTAACCTTTAGTTAATCTTAAATTAATTACATAAATTAATCACATGTTAATTACATTGAAGTAATTAATTTTTAAGTAATCATATTAAGTAATTAAACTTTAAATTACTTACATTACTAAATCAATCTTTGATTAATTACATTAATTAATCTCTAAATATATTCATCAAAATAATTGATCTTTAAAACATTTAACCTTCTTAATTAATTCCTTAATTATCTTATTAAATTTATTAAAAATAATATATTGAAATAATTTTTAAACTCAAAGAATAATTTTACTTTCAAACCTTTAATACATTTCAACTTAAATAACATTGATTACTTATAAAAGTAGTGGTAAATAAATTGTTTTAAGCTTGATTATAGTTTAAACTTTGAAACTTGTTTCTTTAACGAGCTTTGAAAACTTACTTTTAAAAATTGATTAATACTCTAATTTGGAAACTTGTTCACTAAAATTTATATGTTTATATACATAACCAAATCAAGCTTCAGTTTTAAAACCTGGAACCAATATAATTTTTTTTATTTTTTAAAATCTGGTTGAATTCTAAAACCTAAAACAAATTTTTATTTAAAATTTGAAAACCTGGTATCACTAAATCTACCTAAGCCAATTCGTAAATTTCCCGAGCCCAACATCTAGATCCCCATCAGCAAACTCGAGACGCTTTCGTTTTCTCCGAGACACTCATCACGTGACTTCGAGAGGAACCTCGGGATCCACCTCTTCTTCCCAACATCATATACACGCGACACTTTGTGCACGTGCACCCCTGCCTCGATCACCTTCGATCAACCACACCATTGTCAACGAGTCGTCGACGACACTCTTAGTCATCACAAACCCCCTGATCGTCAATATATGCTAGAAATCAAAAATCGAACCACATGACTGCTCCTTGAACCTAACCCAGTTGAAGAACTCCTCCTTATGCTGATGATTCTGATCGTCAGGCCCCTCGCCGTTCCTCCTAGAGACGCACCACAACACCGCTCACCCATCCCCCCTCATGCGATCAAGTCCGATTCAACTCTGACACCGGAAAGGCCCTTGAAACAATGTCGATTAAAAGTGGGTGTATAACCCTATATGGCCGACGTTCAGCCACCTCCGTGGTTTAATTTTTTACCTAATAATTTTTCTAGGTTCGTCGACTCCTCTACTTGGTCCAGCCGTGATTGCGACCCCCAGACTTCTTCGTTCACCAGAAAATGCCCAAATTACAAACCACGTTGAACTCCCAATTGCTCGACGATTACACCCTTAAATTTTTTGAAATGAATTCCCAAATTCATATTTTTGAAATACGAATAAGTTCATATGATTAAAGCTTGAAAATCTCAAAATCAAATCTTCGACTTGAATTTATTTTTACTGATATTCCTATTTTCCAGCAATGCTACTTACTATTTATACTTTAACGTATTTTTAAAATTAAGTTTACACTCCTACCATCATCTTTTATTTAGAAACCAAAGTCTATAATTGATTATATATAGAGAAACTGGTTTTCTTTTGAGTGTGCTTGAGCCTGTGAGTATGACAGAATAGTCTGTATATATATATATATACAGATATATACACATTTAAACAGAGGAATTTCAAGCATATATCCAAGTAAAATCAAACATATAAAACAGATTTTATAAATAAAGGTTGAAGAGTTTGCTCACCTATCAAATGAAGATAGAGACTTGGAAATGTAATTTTTAGTTTGAATGCTGGCATTTGCTTTTGATCTGAATTTTATATTTAGACTGATCTGCTGCCTGTATTTTCTTTGACATTAAATTTGATCCTTGCCTTTTGATTTATTCAAATTTCCTTTGCTCAGATTTCTCAAGTTTCAATCCTCTGTATTTTTATTTCTTTTGAATTTCCAGACTTGAAAACAGAAGCTTTGAATTTGTTTAAACTTTCTTTTGAATCAGATTTGTTTCCAGCTTCGAATTTTCCAGATTTTTGCTTTGAGGTTAAAATGGATTTTGTTGAAGTTGTTTACTTGACCCTGATACTTGTTCCATGTTTTAACTCAAATTGTTTTTATTTGTGTTTTTTTAAGATTTGTTTTAGTTTGTTTCAACCTTAAGAAAACCTGATTTATCTAATTTTTTCATACATATATGTTTATGTAATTAAATTTTCAAAAGAAAAGAAATGATTTTGCCACTTGTTCATTTGCATATGAAAACTATTACACTTGTTTATGCATGTTTGTCTTTAACTCACATTTGTTAATTTCTTATTTTAAAATGTTACACTTGTTAAAACTAATTCAAATTATGTTTAAATCCTTAACTTTAAATTAATTTACAAATTGTGTTTTAAACCTTACTTTATTTATTTAATATGTTTTATATTTTCAATTGTAAATGAATACTTTCCTTTTATAAATATTTATATAATCTTAAGAAATTGATTTTTAAAACAAATTATACATTAATTTATTTATTATGTCTTTAAAATAAAAATATACATACAAACTATGTTTTTTTAAAGAAAGCAAAAGAAATGAACCCTTTATAAAATTTATATTAATGTCTTATTAATTTCAAAATAGATACACACACACGCACACACACGCGCACACACACACACACATATATATATATTAAAATTAGAAAATAAACTTTTATTATTTTGTAATATAGATATTTCAAATTCAAATTATTTCCAAGATGTTTAATATTGAATTTCAATTTCCAAAATCCAATTATACAATTAATTCATATACGTGTATATAAAGTTTTAAATTCAACCTTACAAATGTTCAAGACATTCATTTTTGAATTTCAAACCAAAATTCTATTTCAATCATATTTATATAAATAAACAAGCACATGTCTTGTTAAATTTGAAAATTCAAATTAATTCTCAATTTAATCCAAAATTATTAATTATCAAATTAAAATTTGACTCAAAAACCGGGATCGTTATACATTCCCCCTTAAGAAAATTTCATCCTCGAAATTTTCTAGATAAGAAGACAACCAAAGAATAGACGAACACACAAGGATAGAGAAACAATTTCTAGGTCAAACTGAAATATCCATTCTGCATTTGGCTTACCAAATCAGAACATCAACAATAGATATGAGGAAAAATCATATGATATTTTACCAAACAGCCGGGTCGCCCGGATCTACGAAATATGCAGGGCACTGGTTAGTTTGAAGGGTAACTAACTATTCGTAGAATATATCAAGGCCCAAACAACAGGTAAGTGGATTTAATCTTCCACAACTCTTAAACACTAAGTGTGGATTCCAAACTCAGGTCGGAATACCACAAAGTATATATTAACTTGTCCCTCTTCGGACTTTGATACTCACCAAAAATTACAATAGAATTTAAAATTTGGTTTTAGTCGAAATTGTTTTATCGATACAAATTAATCTATCTTCATATTTTGTTAACCAATTTATTTCAATTTAAGTTTTCAAATTTATATAAGTTAAAACGAAAAGCTGATAACGAGAATACGTGATAGGAATTTATCAACAACGATTCGCAGAACCACCACCACACCAAAGCTTCTCCCTTAAGCTTCCACAAAGCCATCAGAGAATTTGAAATCAGATGATGAACAAAAGAAATTGATAGAGAAAGATTGTTTCCGTTGTTTAAGGGTTTCGACCATTTGTAGTGGTATTCCCCTGTCCCTATCTCGCCCTCTTCTTGCACTCATACTCACAATCAGTGGATAGTAAGAGAATTTACTAAGACATACAGATTGATATCTTAGGGATACACTCATTCTAAGGCATACTTCACCCTATCTCTAATGAGTTACCTAATGTGTTATATTCCTGAGCTAAAGTTTCAACCTTCAGCTCTGATACCAAAATGTCACGGTCTAAATTTCAACGTTCGAAAATCGACACCCGTACTTCACTTGTACTCGAATGCCGCAGATTCAACCGTTGAAATTCGACTCATGCCGGAGCTTATAAAACATTAAGTACAACAACACAATGGAATAAATAGAATATACATCATTGATATACAACAGCTAATACAACAGATAGATACAAATGATATCAAAAACTATTAGAGATACAAGACAACATCGGAAGAAATAACAACAACAAGGATGGTCTAGACTTTGCAACGATCAATAGTGGAAAGATAACGCCAATAGAATTACAAGTGAGAAAGCTAGAATCCAGCATCTAGCGACTCCATTGCCAAAGCTCCAAAGCTAGAAAGTGAGAATCACCATCAATGCTGAAGTGGAGCAACTCGATCCTAATGCGATCGCCAATATCCAGAGATTTAATGCTATCGAATCTACACTTATTATTTGATTATCCGAAACACCCAACTCTAGATTGTCTATGTGGAAAATTATGGGCACCTAGAGTTTAGGAAGGGAACAATAAACTCAGGGTCAATCATGGGACTGGTATGAGCAAACAAAACAGTCGTATCTTTAAAACAAACAACAAAAGAATTTAAAATATTGAAATCCGCAATTCTTTCTGGAAATGAAACTACCATAAGGCCTCCCGCCACACACCGTGCAAACGCAGAATTGGAGGAGATTTCTCCTTACGATAGTCAAACATGCTTGATACACGAAAACCTTTTGATATTATTATTAGTGCATAGTGTAGAATATCTTTCGAAAGTATAATATTAATTTAGCCAGCATACCACATTTCGTCGTATGCCTACTATAGCTACCATGTTTTGTAGCAGGTTACCGCCACGCTACATGGAAGGTTATACAACTAAAACCGTACATGGATCGTATTGTCTTTTTAGATTTCCAACAAATGGTCAGGGAAAGGAACTTCCAACACAAAATGGAACGCCTCTGGAGGAACGTCCCCGAGAACCTAACCGGATCTCTACCAACACAAGGCCAGGTTACCTCTGTAACTAGGTAACTACTAACACGGGTATGCCATCTCCCGGTCATTACTAACCTTTATCTGAAGTGCTTCTCAACCAACAACCACAAAGCAATAAGTTTGCAGCAACCACAAAGTTAAGTATCCAGGATCCATACCATGATACCACTTATAATCCAAAAGAAAATGGACATCCCCTCAGGGGGTGCTACCCCCAAATAACCTTGTTGCAACGATACCTATGTCGACCATAATCGGGTTGTGAGGTTCGACGAAGTCTTGTCCACAAGGCTATGCTTTTTCACAAAAGTCATGCTTCGATCAACAAATGAACAGCAGCATTCAACATGCCACACTACCAAATTGGGAGTATATCACTAATAACCATCAACTACATAACCTCTGAGCTCTTACGTCTCAGAGAAGGGTAATAAGCTAAGATAATAAATTATCCGCCACTAAACAGAAATGTATTTGATAGAAACCAGCTTTACATCTCAAAGTATAATGTCAGATACACATCCAACAAGTCTGTTCCGGGTTCGAACAGAACCGAAGGCACTTCATAAAGAAGCCCTTACAAATCCGGATAATCCCTAATCATCTCCGGACTACCCATCACAATGGTTGATCAAATCTTTATACCGAGGTCATTCGGTGCAGAGACATTCGACGGTTATCCTTTCATTTCCGAAAATATCCGGTCTTCACCACCGGTGTTCAAATGCTATCCATAACTCGTATCATTATTCGAAATGGGTTATATGACACAAAGGTCCTCTCCCGGCTAAACCAAACAATGAGCGCTCAATTGTAAAAACATATGGATATGGGATCTCGGTTACGTCACAACTTAAAGCCCAAAACAAATGGTTTAAACAAATTACCATTTCAAATCATTTTAAACAAAAAGGTACACTTCACAAAGTTCACCAATCTTTCACAAAGACTCATTCGTAGTTCTCAAAACTATTTCAATTCCCAAATCTTTTATACAAAAGATATACCTTTTCAATTTCAAAACACAGTTTAACAATCTTCCACGTAGATTCAATTATAGCCTTCAAACACAATTCACAATTCAAATTTTTTGTACAAAAGATACACCATTTAAAATCCTCTTCAATTTCAAAACAAGGTTCAACAATTTTTCACAAAGACTAATTCATAGCTTTCAAAAGTATTTCAATTCCATTTCAAACTTTAAATCTTTAAACACAAATTGAAAATCTTTTCTTATATGAAAGCTATTATTATTTGAAAACAAATAGTTTTCGTCTTGGAAAAATCCGATTACATTTGCATGAGTTAAAGTCTTTTAAGTATAAACTTAGGTTGAATTTAAATTCCCAAAACAATACTTTTTAAAATGGTTTAAAACCAATATAAACACATTTATAACTGGTATAACATTTTCAAACAATAATTTCCAAACATAGGATTCAATCTCAAATCTTGAATTTAAATTCAAATCAAATTATTTAAATATCAAAACTTTATCAACTTATTCAAAATAACTTTTATCTTAAAAACTCCTTTTCAAAAGCTTTTTGCATTAAACCCAATTGCATTTCCCAAACCATTTGGATTCAATATTCAGTCCTGAAACCATTTAAAAAATTTGTGACTTAACTAATTTCCTCATGCAATCCATATTTGTGTGTGTATAGTGTAGTCCGGGGGTTTAACACAATAGTGCAACATCATTCAATCTTCACAGATTCAATCATATCAATATCGATAAGCGGTATATACTTATAACGCTTATCCTCCATTCACAGATTCATAGGTAAATAATATAATTCATCACAGATAAAATAAATTACATTTGTTACAGCTCAATTCATATCATAAACCATTACACAGCAGAGATATCAAATAGTTCAATACATTCAATGCAATCCAAACATCCATAAGTAAGATTAATTTATTACCTGATTAATTTAAATCAGATTAACCACTAATCCTGGCTAATTAACATTAATTAAATACAAATCATTTTGATTAATTAACCTTTAATCCTTTATTAATTATTCTTTAATCCTTTTTTAATTAACCTTTAGATAAAATAATCAACCTTCAATTATTAATTAATCAGCCTTAATTTAAATAAATCAACCTTTAATCATTAAATATTAGCCTTTATTTATTAAATTATCCCTTAGTTAATTACCCTTAATTAATTAATTAATTAACCCTTAATTACTTACCATTTAATTAACTATTCTTAATTAGTAAATTGATCTTAATTAATCTCATCAATTAATTAACTTTTAATAATTATCTTTTATTAATTACCCAAAATTATTTAACCTTTGATTAATTAATCACTTTAATAACATTCGATAATTATTCATTAATAATCTACCTTAATTAATTAATTAATTTATAAATTTAATTAACCCTTAATTAATCTTAAATTAATTACATAAATTAATCACCCTTTCATTACATTGAAGTAATTACTTTTTAAGCAATCACATTGAGTAATTAAACTTTAAATTACTTACATTACTAAATCAATCTTTGATTAATGACATTAATTAATCTCTAGATATATTCATCAAAATAATTGAACTTTTAAACGTTTAATCTTCTTAATTTATTCCTTTATTATCTTATTAAATTTATTAAAAATAATATATTGAAATAATTGTTAAAATCAAAGAATAATTTTACTTTCAAACCTTAAATACATTTCAACTTAAATAACATTGATTACTTTTAAAAATAGTGGTAAATATATTGTTTAAGCTTGATTAAACTTAAACTTCAAAACTTGTTTCTTTAACTAGCTTTGAAAACTTTTAAAATTGATTAATACTCTAATTTGGAAACTTGTTCAAATTTATATGTATATATACATAACCAAATCATGCTTTAGTTTTAAAACCTAGAATCAATATAAATCTAATTTAATTTTTTTCTAAAATCTTGTTGAATTCTAAAACCTGAAATAAGTTTTGGTTTAAAATTTGAAAAACTGCCATCACTAAATCTACCCGAGCCAATTCGTAAATTTCCCAAGCCCAACATCCAGATCCTCATGAGCAAGCTTGAGATGAATTTCATTTTCTCCAAGATACTTATCACCTGACTTCGAGACAAACCCTGGGAACCACCTCTTCTTCCCAACATCAGATGCACGCGACACTTCGTGCACATGCACCCCTGCCTCGATCACCTCCGATCAACCACACCATCGTCAAAGAGTCGTTGACGACACTCTTAGTCATCACAAACCCCCCAGATCGTTGACATATGCTAGAAGTCAAAAATCGAACCACTTGCGTCCTCCTCGAACCCAACCCAGTTGAAGAGCTCCTCCTTACGCCGACGATTCTGATCGTCAAACCCCTCGCTGTTCCTCCCAGAGACGCACCACAACACCACTACCCATCCACCATCATGCGATCGAGTTCGATTCAAATATGACACTACAAAAGACCTTGAAACAACGTCGATTGAAACGGGGTGCATAACCCTATATGGCTGACGTTCATCCACCTCTGTGGTTTAAATTTTCACCTAATAATTTTTCTAGGTTCGTCGACTCCTCTACTTCCTCCAGCCGTGATTCCGACCCCCCAGACTTCTTCATTCACTAGAAAATGCCCAAATTACAAACCACGTTCAACTCCCAATTGCTCGACGATTACACCATTAAAAATTATGAAATGAATTCGTAAATTCATATTTTTGAAATACGAATAAGTTCATATGATCAAAGCTTGAAAACCTCAAAATCAAATCTTCGACTTGAATTTATTTTTACTGATATTCCTATTTTCCAGTAATTCTACTTACTATTTACACTTTAATGTATTTTTAAAATTGAGTTTACACTCATACCATTATCTTTTATTTAGAAACCAAAGTCTAGAATTGATTGTATATAGAGAAATTGATTTTCTTTTGAGTGTGCTTCAGCCTGTGAGTATGACAGATTAGTTTGTATACACACACACACACAGATATATACACATTTAAACAGAGGAATTTCAAGCATATATCCAAGTAAAATCAAACATACAAACCAGATTTTATACATGAAGGTTGAAGAGTTTGCTCAACTGTCAAATGAAGACAGAGACATGGAAATGTAATTTTGAGTTTGAATGTTGGCATTTGTTTTTGATATGAATTTATATTTAAACTGATCAACAGCCTGCATTTGCTTTGATATTAAATTTGATCCTTGCCCTTTGATTTATTCGAATTAACTTTGCTCAGATTTCTCAAGTTTGAACCCTCTATAATTTTATTTCTTTTGAATTTCCAGACTTGAAAACCGAGGCTTTGAATTTGTTTAAACTTGCTTTTGAATCAGTTTTGTTTCCAGCTTTGATTTTTTAGATTTTTGCTTTGTGGTTAGAACAGATTTTGTTGAAGTTGTTTACTTGACCATGATACTTGTTCAGGTTTTAACTCAAATTATTTTGATCTGTGTTTTTTCAGATTTTTTTTAGTTTGTTTAAAGCTTGAGAAAACCTGATTTATCTAATTCTTTCATACATATATGTTTATGTAATTAAATTTTCAAAAGAAAAGAAATGACTTTGCCACTTGTTCATTTGCATATCAAAATTATTACACTTGTTTATGCATGTTTGTCTTTAACTCACATTTGTTATTTTCTTGTTTTAAAATGTTACACTTGTTAAAAAAAATTCAAATTATGTTTAAATCCTTCTCTTTAAATTAATTTACAAATTGTGTTTTAAATCTTACTTTATTGATGTAATATGTTTTATATTTTCAACTGTCAATGAATACATTCCTTTTATAAATATTTATATAATCTTTAGAAAATGATTTTTAAAACAACTTATGCATTAATTTATTTATTATGTTTTTAAAATAAAAATACACATACAAACTATGTTTTTTTAAAGAAGGCAAAAGAAATGAACCCTTCATAAAATATATATTAATGTCTTATTAATTTCAAAATAGATATACATACATACATATATATATATATATATATTAGAATTAGAAAATAAACTTTTATTGTTTGAGTTTTCGAATTCAATTTATTTCTAAGATGTTTACTATTGAATTTCAATTTCAAAAATCCAATTTTACAATTAATTCATATGCATGTATATAAAGTTTTAAATTCGACCTTACAAATGTTCATGACATTCATTTTTGAATTTCAAACCAAAATTCTATTTCAATCAAATTCATATAAATAAACAAGCACATATCTTGTTAAATTTGAAAATTCAAATTAATTCTCAGTTTAATCCAAAAAAAAATTAATTATCAAATTAAAATTTAACACAAAACCGAGATCGTTACATTATTTTTGAGAAATTATGGATAAAATAATTATATAAAACTTTGCACTTTACAGCTTTTCAAAATCCGAGAGTAAATAATCCCAAAACCAATTTGAAAATGAAATATTTTCGGGTTCATTTTTGAGGATTCGATGATTATCCAAAATCACTCTACCTTACCAAAACAAGTTTAACTTCCTTCTTCTTTCAAGGCCAAGCCTACCTAGTGCACTAAGGGTCCAAGACTCCATCTTTTGCTTAGGAATGGAAGCGCAAGGTCATAACCTAAGTTAATGAGGGTTTGGATAGCTCTCAATGAGTAAAACTACACCTTCTTAAACCAAGTTTGTACTATGTTAATGTTCATGTTAATATCCAATGGATGCTTATTGTATATGTGAAGTGATGGTTTGGTAGTTTGTTTGTTTCATGCTTTGAAAAGTTGTTGCATTTGAAAGTTAGTAAACATGTGGTTAACTATATGAAAAGTTGGTAGTTAGTATAATTTTTAGTAAATACTTATTACATGCTGTATCATCTGTATTTACCTTATACTGTGCTTAAACTATTGCTATGTGATATTTGGTTGTATGGCTAATGTCATAAGTTTGTTTGCTAAGCTGCCCATATAGTATTGGTCGCCATATCGATACTTTCGTAAATTCACCTTTCATTGAAACCATTTGGTTTAATAATCGTGCTTGAAATTATTTTACAATTAAGTTGATATTAGTTATGATTTCAAAAAATAATTAATTTTTTAATAATGAGTATTTAATTAATTAATACTTAATCAATCAATTACTTAATTGATAAGGACTAAGGTTAACTAATTGCTTAGATAATGATCTGTTTAATTTTAACTAATTACTTGGTTAATGATTGTTTAACTTAATTAATAATTTTATTTAATGATGTTTAAATTTAATTAATCATTTTATTTAATGGTGTTTGAGGATAATTAATCATCCAATAATGACAAACTAAAGTTAATTAATCAATTTTCTAATGATGCTTTTAAATTAATAAATCTTATTAATAAATGATTTCTAAATTTTATCAACTTGTTTTAACTCTAATTGATCTTTCCTTTATTGATTTTTATAATTGATAAATCATTTTTAAATAAGGAGAATTAATTACTTAATTAATTTAATTAGTTATATTTAAATTTATTAAATAATTGAACTAAAGATGTTTTAAAGGTGATTTACCCTTTTTAATTAAAGGTTGTTGGAGTTAATTAATCCACTTAATTTATGAAGTTTCGAAGTGAATTTATCAAAGTAACAAGGATGTTTTGACTTTGTTATTCATTTTAAAAATTATAATTAGTTACTAATTAATTTAACTAATTATATTTTACTAATTAATCGAAGTAATAAAGTTTAAAAGTGGTTTACCCTTTTTATTATTTAAAGACAATTGAAGTTCCAAAAATCGAATTATGTGATGAGATTTAAAGGTAATTAATCAATATAATAAGGATGTTTGACTTTGTTAAATCCCTTTTTAATTGATTTTTTGAAGGCAGTAAACTCTTTTAACAAAAGGTTTTAAAGCTTATACTTGTAGTGTGAGGCCAAGTATGAATTCGAGTTCTGAAAAAAATAAAGGTTTGATTCGTTTATGGAAATGAATTAATTTTTGTAAAGCGATATCACTTATATGGAAATGATTTATTTGTATACTTAGCACAAAACATCGAAGAAGTGGACTTGCTTCTATTTTGAACGTTAAGAATAGTTATGAAACATGACTTTGAGGTAACACTACCTTGACTTGTCCGGTATTAGTTTTAACCAAGAAATAGTATGAGTTTGAATTCGATGAGTGGTGATAAGTATACAAGACTTAATTTCCATATGCGATCATTTCGTATCCTCGATGGTTGTTTTCTCAACTATCGGTTACTTTAGCTTCTTTATTATCGTCATTCTAAAATGATATGTTGCTCCATTGAGCTTTGATACTGTAACGATCCGCATTTTTGAATCTTCGAATTTGAATATTTAATTTATTTAAATATTTAGATTTGAATAAAATATAATAAAATATATGTTTAAAGTTTAGACCTGGTTTTTGATGACATATTTTTATTTCCTTTTACATGATTTTTCCATAATTTTAATTTCGAAAATAATTAAATTTTCGTTTGACGCTTTTTATGACAAACATCGGTGCTTTTGAAATTTAATAGAATAAGTTAACTTGTCTATTTTATTGTTTTATGATCGCATCGCAATATTGTGCTTGATCCTATTTTTACGTTTGTCATTAGCGGTAAATATGCAAACGTGATTTTGTATAGCTTGATACCCTCAAACTTTAAAAAATAATCTAAACACGATATAATTACATAACTTTCTCAGTGCACATCCCACATTCATACTTTTGACTAATGCTTGCTTTTGCATTAAATGTATGATGGCTGCATTAAATATATGTTCCTCTTTCCTTTGTTGTTAAGTATCTTGACACTAGCACATATATACATTGGGGAGGAACATATTTCTTTTTCTTTTGACATGCCCACTTTTCCTTTACCATTCCCCTGTGAATGAAAAAAACAGTAACCCACCTTTCACTCCAATCTAATCAAATCAACAACTCCCTCCACTCTAACTTTTAGTTGAAATGTTGAACATAAAAGTTTTAAAGGATCGAACGGGCTACGTTTTCATTCAATCATACTCAAGATGGTGGCTTGTGGAGGTCATGACATTTAGTGGTAAATGATGGTGGTTAGAGTTGAAAGTATCGGGTGATGCATCTCTCGATGTCAAAGTTCAACGGTGTAGGCGGGGGAACGATTTAGTGAAATATAGAGGGAGTTATGAGGGAAGGCAAGTTTTCTATCGTGGGTTGCATGCATGGTGAGTTATTTGTGTTTAAGTGGGAAGAAAACGTGAGTAGGTGGAAACGTGAGCATGAGGATTGTGTGCATTGCAGGTGGGCCATGGGTTGTTGGGCTTTAGATGAGTTTTATCAAATAATTTAGTTAAGTAAATTTGTAGATATCTATTTAACTAGCTTAGTTCATAATTCAGTTAGTTAGTAAATGTCTAATTAAATTAAAAAACGGGACAAAGGGTGAAGGAACATGCGTGAAAGCAGGTGGGCGGCTTTGGCTAATGTGGTTGGGTGGAGCTTAGCTAAGTAATATGGGTTAATTAATTTAGTTAATTAATGGTTTAACTTTTAATATTGATAACTTCTCCATACGAAGTCCATTTATCCCGCGGTCTTTGATGCTAAATTCATATTGACAAAACATACTAGTGTAATTTATTGACACTTCTGGTGAAGTATAAAATACTGATAAAATATTAGTTATGAAATATCCAATTCTTTTTAGGTCCGACGAGTAGCGTTGTGATCGTATCAGCCAATAATACGATATGGAATTGGTTTAGCAGAGATTTGAGCTTGTGAATGTCATTCGAATTCGGACGGAATCAGAATGCATAGGTGACAACAGAAAATTTCAGTGTGTTAAACTCACCTCTTTGGTTAACTAGTATGATATATATAGTTAATAAAAATTGTTGAATGATTGTTCGGATGATTTATTATATTTATTATTTGGTTTAAATATATTCCCATCCTTGGAGTAGATGAGACTCTATTACACTCCTGTGTAAGAGCGAATGACCCTCTGTATATGAATCCTTCCCCGAAGTGGTTGATATATATTTTATAATTATATAACGTTTGTGATGCAGGAAAAACAGGTCGGAGGGATCCAACAGGATTCCTCGTAATTGTTGATTTTATTTACACATACAGATATATATATATATGTATATGTATATGTATGCGTCTAATAAATATGAGTTGTGATGCAGGGAAACAGGTTGGATGGATCCAATAGAATTCCTTACTATTTTTGAATTGGTTTCAATAATATTCCAATTATATGAATTGCTGGATAATAAACCTGATTTGTTGGAAATATGAGTTATGACATCATTATATGTTAAAAACTGAAAACCCATAGTAATAGAAAATCAATATCAATATTGGTTGAGCGTTTGGGGGCATTGGCCTCAAATTAGTATTTTTAAAATACTACAAATTTCATTTGAGTTGGAATTGGTTTTGAGATAGGAAATGATTTTTGAATTCGAAATTTGGTTTCGAAAATATTTTTCCTTAAAGATTATCTATTTATATCAATATATTGTCTTAAAAAGATTATCTACTTATATTATTATTGTTTTATAGTATTTATCAATATTAATATTGTTTGAAGTATTTACCAATATTAATATTTTTTAAAAGTATTTAATTACACTAATATCATTTTAAAAGTTATTTTCTTATAGATAGTATTGTTTTAAAGTGTTTATCAAAAGGTTAATATCCTAAAAAGTAATTACTTAAGAATAATAATGGTTTTGAAAATAATAATAAGGATTATTAATTAGGTTTTGAAAATAAATTATTATTATTTATAAAAATGATAAAGATTAATTATTGTTTATTAAACAATATTTTGAGATTTTTAATTTATATTTTAAGATGTTTTAGAAATTAATAAATTTCATTTATTTATTATGTTTATTGTTAATAACCATTATTATACAATGATGTTTTGATGTAAAAGATGTTTTCGAGACCCAAGAATAAAGTTTTAAAAATATACAAAGAGATTTTATAAATGATTGAAGTGTATAAAAGAAGTTTAATAAATGGTTTCAGGATTTTTAAAAAATGGCTTATAAATGGTTTTAGAGAATTACAAGGAGTTTTATAAATGATTTTTGAATCAAATAAAAATGAAAGTCTTTCTCATTTTATGAATACATTTATATCGTTGAGATAGTATATGGATATTTTCTAAGTAACGAAGATATAGGAAATGGGTGGATATATCTTTGTAAAAGTATGTTGATACAATAAATTTACAAAGTGGTTTTTATTTATGAAACATTTATAAAAGGAGGCTAGTGACTGCTTATATGCTAAACCAATGTTGGTTTTCCCTATGGAATGAATCCATGATTGAATGTTGTTTTTCGATAGTTAAATAACCGACTATCGAAAATGGATCCAAACGTAACTTAGGAAATATCTAGGAGAAACATGTGAGTTATATGGCACAGTCATCTCTGATGATGTTGTACTACGTGTATAAATATCATTTCGTTCTCCTAGGACAATGATACGGAAATCCATCCACTAATGGTTGGGAGGTGATCTCCGATCTTATCTTTGACTATTTATTTCCTAAGGAACAGGGATTGAGTTTATCGTCGAATGTTATTTTGAAGAGATCGGGATCGGATATGCTATATGAAAACTACTTCGATCTAACGAATGTGTTTCAAAGTGAAGACATCGGGAAGAGCATGGAATCGAAGATAGAGATGTGAGGTGCAAGGGCTAACCGCTACTAATCCTGAGGGTGATTCCAAAATGGATGTAGTAGGAATAGTGCCTTCGGTTTCGTTTAGACCTATAATGGACTTGTATGGATGAATGGTATCAGCACATTGTAATTGGAGGGCAATGAACATTCTAAGTGTAAATGTTCTTGAAATGTAATCGTAGCCTCAGGCCTCATCAACTGGGAATGATTAAAACATAGGAGATGCAGCAGGGCTAAGTGGGTCGCTCCTAAGTCGGGTATGATCATCCCTATCTAGATTCGCTATTATCTCTCATTTGTATGCTCAAGGCATATTAACGAAGGGGTGATCATATTCTATACTATCTAGCAACGGGTATGCCGGTCCTGTGTTGGCAGGGGATTCAGACGAGGTCCTCAGTGATATTTTATCTAGAGACGCACCGTGACGGGCGGCACCCTGATAGCCCAGTCATTAGTTGGAATCTATTCTCCAATACGAGCTTTACATTTTCTATTATAGACCCTAGTATGTTGGAAAGTGAGATGAAAGAATTTCATCTATATTTATATTTTACTTTAACCCCTAGACATTACTATAATATAAATGGATTTTCTATAGAAAATGTTTTGGGCATCGTAAGGTAAAAACTAGTCTGTGTTTATGTGCGGCGTAGTCTGGTAAGATACTTTTTGATTTTAGAGATATTTATATAACTTTAAAATCCAGTTGGGTGTGTTTTTCTAACGCTAGTTTTCAAACTAACTCGAGTGTTATTATATTATAATGCTCGGGTCATACCGAACATATTACAGATTGGTTTGGATGCTTCAGAGCTTCAAAAGACGAGTTGGAGACCCAGAGATATATTCACGTACATGTTTATTTTTCCATTGTACTCGTTGTTGTATTTACCAGCAATTGTATGGGCATGTTGTTATAATTGTCCGAGCTGAAATACGTTAGTATAGTCTGATTGATGTTTGTGTATACATACGTTACAGTTTGGCTTTTGTGTAAAAGTTTGTTGTATATTATAGATTATTCGTTCCACTATGGGGTTCTGTTTGTTTAGTTTTCTTCTTCCTTCTTTCTTTTCCCCCAACAATTGGGTCTTTCGGCATTCGATTGCTCGGCATGTGATACAGTGGATCTATTACTGTTGATTTTCAGGGGTCAAAAATAGGGTTCATTACAGATATCCTTTGTCGGAAATGACTAAAACCAAAGGGCAAGTGGGGGTCCAAGCTATGTGGGGTTGCTCCCATTAGGTTATATTCACATCCACTCTAGATTGGATTCCGTGTTATGCACTGAGATGTGAAATAATCGGATGCTTGATAACTGATGGTGGGGTTCGGCTTGGAGGTTTTCGAGAGCCATTGGAGCTCTCAAGTATATTTCTAGAGGTATACTTTCGATAAGCGGGGTGCACCCTCCTAGTCATTGTTGGAGATTTTCCTTATTTGATTTGAACCTTTGAATCTGTTTTCTTTAATTACAACAAGAAGAGTCAACCTCTCTTCGTGGTGTTCAATTATAGGTTTTGGCCATTCTATCGAGTTTGGACTTATAGTCCATTCTATCGAGTTTGGACTGTTGTCTTATGTCATCCATTCTGTCCAGTTTGGATTTTTATTCAGACTTTTTCCACTCTTTCAAGTCTGAATATTAAACTAATTATGCCCATCATCTATGATTGGATGTATTCCATATTGTTCATTTCTATTTTTGTTATGTTTGGTTGTTGTTTATGTGAGAGAAAACTCATTCCGCGTTAGCGGCATGGTCCCACATGTTATTGATTAAATACATCCCATTTGTTACATAGTTTTACTCATACGAGATATTTTTTCTTACCCAAGCTATTTATTTCCCCTAAACTCTCGGGTACTCATTTACATTTGAGTATTCTGAGAATTGCAAGTTTTTCTTTGGAGCTCTTTAAGGACGACGGGAGAGCAGGAGGCTCCTTAGTTATCTTGTTATTTATTTCGGCCATATGATTATGCAGTATCTTAAAAATGTAAAGTTAGGTGGTATAGTTGCAAATCTATTAGATGTAGTACTTTTATTTAACTTTGATAGCTCCATATAAGGAGTAACCTTTTATACCATATCATTTTGTATGATATTTAACCATTCCATTATGAGGTATTTCTATTCTGTTCTTTTTGTTATTTATTCTACCCCACGACAACTTATCTTTCAGATGCTTGGACAACGACACACGAATATCGAGGTTGTATTAAGTGTCATTCTCAGGGGTCAGAAAGGTGGGTCATCATAATGAGATTATCATTTATATATTTTATGGTTATCATTTATTAAATTATCAAACTAAATATGGGTTTTTGAATTAAAAACCTAAGTTAGTTATATCTGAATGCTTATAAAATTTTACATGTTGTTTAGAACATAAATTTAGAGATGGATTTTTGATTTCAT
Organism: Allium cepa; assembly: GCA_030765085.1. NCBI lineage: Eukaryota > Viridiplantae > Streptophyta > Magnoliopsida > Asparagales > Amaryllidaceae > Allium > Allium cepa. The sequence goes on along the minus strand of CM060935.1, from coordinate 1,543,887 downwards.
AATTTTCGATGTTATTCTGATCATCTAAGTTGAGAAAATGTTTAATTTTAGTTTCGATTATTTAATACATGGAAATGATCTGCAAAATTTATTTGCGATAAAACAAAGAATTTTTTTTTGGGATGGGAGATTTTTCGTAAGTATTTTTGAATTAGCATGACTTATTTGATGAAGGGAAATTTTAACTACAAATGGTAATTAATTAAATAATTATAGTATTAATTACCATTATATGTGACAACCCGCCCCAAAATAGGGCTAAATCCTGGCGAAGAAATAGCCCATCGAAACTTAGGCCCATTCCAAAGCTAGCTGTAGATTGGTAAAAAAAAACAATACAGAGCTACTTAACTATTCATTCAAAACTCATAGTGGAAGGATAAAATATAATAGCATAAACAATACCTATTAATTTTAAATTCCAAATGTCACAAAACCATAACTTGATGTCAATAATAACCGTTACGTAATCGTGTTCAAAAATACATTGTCATCTTTAAATGGGGACATCAAGAGATGGCATAAATAGATAAATAGGCTACTGCCACAAGCTCCTCTCATCGTCATCTCTATCTGACCCATCGTCTCCTTCTATAACCTATGTTGTAATGAGGAGGGACAGAAGAACAATGTCTGGTGAATAGAAATCTCAGGTGTTTCTATATTAGTACTTGGGCATTATAATTTAAATAAAGATACGTCTTATGCATTTTAGTTATATCCAAAGTCTTTTCAATTATAAGCCCTAAGGCTTTTTTCCAGTTCCATAATTAACCAACATTATTAATATCTACTAATGCGAGAGATAGTACCCATGCCACTCAATACCTTCTTAATGGAAAATAGGCAGTCTTTGATCATTTAAGACCTCAACTGAGGCAGGCCCCCATCGTTTAATACCTACTCCTAAGATGGACTCCTCACAGGCGCCTATCTAGCCAACATTGCACGAAAATCTCTTCAGACACTTGCTACTTCCCATTGAAGTGGACCTTTCTGAGATATTCTCAACCACGCAAACCCAATCCTAACCGTTTAGGACTTTATATATAGGAAAGAGGCAGGCCCTCAAACGACCACTTAATGCCTTCAATCCTTGAAGCATGTCCTTTGTATTATGACCCATACCCTACGAAGACTTTTCACATCAGCCCAACTATTCATATGAACTGGTAGCAAGATTAGCACTGGTAGCAAGATTAGCTGGATGGATTTAGCCTACATAATTGGGATTAACTGCGCATAATCCAAGTTACTCATTATAGGCAATGTCAAGCACCATGCCCTAAGTCATATTGCTGGTAGCCAGATTAGACGGGCAGACATCTGTGTGCTTTTGAGTTTGCATCCTAATAACTTGATCATGATTCATAATACACTCAAAATAAATTATCACACATCTCATTGTTATTCATTATTTTAGACCTTGAATTCATTCTTAATTTTCCTTAACAATCGATTAATTTCCAAAGGGGGATTTAATGATAATTATACCCTAATTAACTATGCGAGTAACACATTATAATTATATGTTGTTTACGCTAGCTTATACACACACATGCATTTATTAATTTCTAGAGATTACACTCTAAACTAACGTTCAAATGTCAAATCTTTGAAAATTATACATGTCTCATTTCTATACTAACATTTAAACCACTAACCCAATATTCCAAAATCAAATCAATAGGCTTGTACTATAATCCAAATCCACTTATTTTATATTGAAACCATGGAATAAATCAATAATAATGGAAACTTAGAATTTAATTAATTTTATGCTCTATTCAACTTCTTTTACATGAAGGTAGGTTAGGGAAATTCTATTCAATTATAGAAATAGATACTGTAAACTACGAATAAGAATTTGTATCTTACACACCATTTATTAATTAAATCCTTTAATCAGATCTAAAGAAAAAGAATAAGAAGTGGAATAGAATGTAAAACACTTAAATTGCGAAATTCCACACAAACTCCATTATTTTAATGTAAAATAATTATGATTCCAACCTAAGAATGACATTTTGCATCGGGGGAATTTTAGGAATGTTTGACGTGATGTTTTTGTAATCCAAAACTTCCTAAGGCATATATCAAATCCAAACTATACTATTCATAGAAAAATTAAGATTTCCACTCATAACAGGTCCTTCGCTCTTCCTTATTTTGGATTTTTCATGCCTTTAATAATCTCTTTCAGATCTCCCTTTTTATATATACAACAGGGAATTTGTATATATACATTAGATTCAAAATTTGAGGGATTGGAGGTGAATAGAATTAGAAATAAAATAATAAACATCTAGAATTTCCTACTTGAAATTCAAAAGAGTTTTTCTGAATCTTTGAAGAGAGAAACTGACAAAACTTCGATTGGTTCTTAAAATAATTTATGAATGAAAGGTAGTGGGTCAGGCTCTTATTTATAGTGGTTAGAATGCACCAGAATCTATGGTGTTAATTCATTTTAAAATAATAAAATCCAGAGAGTTCATTGTGCATTCAAAACCCTAGCCGTCACATATCCACCGGTCGACCGGCCCAAGGTAGGCGGTCGACCGGTCATATTACCTTGGGAATGTTTTGATTGTTGTTGATTTATTTTTATTTAATTAATTAATTATCAATCAATGTTAAATTTAACGTTTACTTAACCCCAAGTATAATTACCATTAACTTTTTAATTTCAAATTTAAGAATTAATTATTTATTTGAATTCCATGTAAAATAATTTGAATTCGTAACTTCAAAAGTCCATAACTTTCTCGTTTGAGCTCCGTTTTCAACATATTTTATGTGGAAATTGATTAGAAAATCCCCATGAATGCAACGACGTAAATTTCATAGTTAAATTCTAAAGTTTAGGAAATTTCCCCTTTTAAGCCTATCTTATTTAAATTAGTTTATCCAGTTTACTTATTTATGATTGATTTTACGGGGTGTTAAATTCTCCCCCTTAAAAGGATTTCATACCTGAAATCTTTCCAAGGGGAGAACAACATAACGTGCAATAAACTCCATGTTATACAACAAATTTATCTACATAATGATATACTCAACCAAAAGTGCAATATGCTTATGTACTACGGACATATTATACGTGAGCTCAATCCTAGCGCGAGTGTATGATCATGACATTTAAGTATGTGTGCATACACCCTAAACACGCATAAAAATTTCTACATGAGTACAAAGTGATAGTGAAAAGTGTAGCAACCATCTCCTTCCATCCAATCTAGCAACCATGACGCAACCAAAAACCGAATTTTGGGATGAAAAGTTTGCCAATAAAAAGCTCAAGACGAGAAGTCCTCATGCTCTCCATCAGATTTCCTCCCATTGTACTTGAACCATCCAAATTTCTTTGTTGAGAAGCTTTCTAGTTTATGCTCCATAATGCTTATGGTGGCACGGGAAGCTATTGGCTCCATCGCAATATCCCCTAATTGATTCGGCTCTACCATAGTGGTTATGCTATGAAGGCATTCCCTCCAGTGTGTAATATGAAAAATGTAATGGGCTCCTGTTGACTTCTCCGGTAGCTTCACAGTAAGCAAGTGTTCCTATTCTTTCTAAAATTGGGAAATGACCAATAAATTTTGGTGCTAAATTTTTCGACTTTTCAAATCTCACGACCTTTCTAAGAGGGGAAATTTGATAAACACCATAACCCCTACTTCAAACTCTAACTTTTTTCTTTGCTTATCCACATATTGGCGATCTTGTGTGACCTTCATTCACTGCCTAATCAATTCTATCTTTTTTGAATTGGCATATCAAACGCTTGGGGGCAAATTCTGCCACCTTCTTCTTCATCTCTGTCCGATAGAAAATTCTCTTCATATCCCTATTCATCTTATCTCTTTAGGGTGAAGGTCATCCTTGAATGGTGTCTCTTCGTAAACAAAAATTTATTTTTCCCAAAATCCTGATTTTATGGGATTAAAGCATCCTTTATTCCTAGTTACTAACCTAATTTTCTCATTAACTTCTAGTTTTACCTAAAGTTTATCGCTAGTTAAGTGCCCATATGAAATTTCCTTATTTACGTTGTTCCTTATATATATATATATATATATATATATATATATATATATATATAAGCGGTCTAATCCCATCCATAAAATCAACCCAATGATAAAACATGAACATATCTAATATCATACGCTTTTCCCATAACGTAAGGGAAATAACTAACGATAACAATCCTAAAAAGTCTTAAAGAAAATTATGCCGAAAGTTGTCATTTATCATTAACTGGTGTTAGTGATGCCGGGATAATTAAAACGAACATTCTTAGTATGTCAATCCACTTAATTCTTCATCTTCCTTGACCTTCCTTATTGGTTTCTAATAAATGTGTTCTATTCATTACTTCAGTTAATATACCTTTAATAATTGATCCTTATTGACAAAATTAGGCCATCTCTCCCATTTAATCCCTTTTCTCTTTACCATTTTCAAAACCTCTCTGCTATACTAATTTAAATACTATATAAATGCCATATTAAATTCTCTAATCAGTCCTCGTTTATTATAAATTTATTTCCCATGAAATTTGTAATTAATATCCATAAATCCTCATAAGTTAATTATAAACTAATACTTATGTAGTCGTAAATTATGCTATATATATATTTATTAATTTTGTACGTTATGCGCTTTTATACCATTATAGTTTTCCATAAATTAACAAAGGTGAGATTGTTGCTTCGTTTGAAATTAAAAGCAATAATTTCTTTCCTTTTAATAATACAAACAATATAAACTATGGAAAAGGATATCCAAACCTTATACATCTCTTTCCCTTTATGGTATATTCCTTATTAATTCAAACGCCGCACTTTTATACATATTCTGGAATTGAAAATTTTATGGAAGTTAAATGAAAACTGCTCCAAATAAATTAAAACATAGAGATTCACATTCCAAGTCAACTAGGGCAACCTAACTTACAGCCCAATTATAAACTTAGAATATCTTTGCGACTTTACTGACACTCTATAATTAAATAATTGGGACTGATTTCAAATTTCCAGATCATGTTGTACATAATATTCCTCTTTTATTCGTATCTTAAAACGTTTACAGTGCCTTACCTAGGTAGTGATCCATTTTTACTCCAAAAATTTTTGGGTTAGTCCTCACCATTCTTAAAATTGAAATTTCACAATTATAAAGTACCTTATCTGAAACCTTTATCTTAAAAAGGTATAAATTTGGAAACCTTTTTTGCTCATTTCAAAAATTGCTATGTTCCCACGCGGAGCCATGAAAATTTTCATTTTTCTAACCAACTTTTCCTTTTTAAGGACTTTATACAACATAGATTTATTTCTTTAAAAGGTGGAATTTTAATTCAAAACAATTAAAACTCAATTATTAAACAAACTATTATTAAACCAAAAATTCAAAAATTGCTTGATTTCATAAAGGAGAAAAATAATTTCCCTTCTTAAAAACCTTCTATAACATAAAAAATAATTTTTAATAAATTGTTTTCATACAAACGAACTTATCATAATAAGTTCGAAATCGGCATTTATTACTCTATGAAATTATGTCCTATACTTATGAAAAGATCGTTGGCTATCATTTTAAGGCCATATTATTATTATTTTCCAAGTTAGCTATTTTTAAATCTATTACAAAGATTATAACTTCAATAGCACTTCCAAACAGGTTTTCCATTATTAGACATTCATTATTTAATGATATTTCTAGTTATAAGACAATTTTTTGGGTGGACCACATACATGCCAAATTTCTAATTTCAAGTTGTTATATTATCCCAAAGATACACATCAACATCTATTGCTTTATTACTCAAAATGTACTGTCAAATACTTTTATAACTCTGTTTAAGTCTTGTTTGAACTCCTATAATCTTTCGCAGCCATTTTCTTTACAATCCCAATTTATTTCTCTTTCATTACCGTTTTAAGTTCAATAGTATTCTATTCTATTCAAACAAGTTCTAGATAAAAAATGTATATAAAATTCCCGTCCTCGCATAAATTCTTTTCCTTATAACATTAACAAAATTAGCCTAACTTATTTATCAACTATCAACATTTAATTCCATCCAAAAAAAATTTACGTTCTTAAACAATGAAAAGTGGAGTAAACAAGGATAACTTCTATCCTATTAATTTTTAACTTGATTACTGATCTAGTATTATATAAATTTCTAATGTAGTTCCTATCCGAATCTCCTAATTTTGCCTCTATTTATATTTCTCCTAACTAATTGGCTCGTACTTCAACTGTTATTCTCCATATTTTCCTTACTCAAAAATGTTCCTCCTACCCTAGTTATTTGTAACCTTCTATTCTCTATTCCTTAATAAGTTCCATTTCCATTTATTCCCCTTTATAGAAAGAATTTTAAAATAGAAAAGAACTTCCAAGTTTACGAAATAAAGGAATAATCATCAGTCCAACCTACGTTCTATTTTACATCCCTTTTACCAAAAATCAAAAAAAAAATTGACTCATCCAATTTTAAACTAGTATTTCAAAAATAGAAAATCCTTTTAACCAAAAACCCCATTAATCAGAAACTTTTACTCCATAAAATTTTAAATTATAAATTTACCTGCTTTTTCAAAACAACTTCCCAATAAGTTCTTTGAAAACTTATTTAAAACATTTCAATGAATTTTCCAAAAATATTTTATCGAATTCTTTTTCATGGGGTTGGATTTAGAAATTGACATTAAATATCCTTTCTTTTTAAATTTCATTCTTTTCTACTCAATCTTTATAAAAATCTAACTATCTCGTTGAAGCAATCCAAGGGAGGGTGGGAGTGGTCGATTTAAAGCAATCGGCTCCAAATCCACACCCAACCAATGAAAACCTAGCCGGCTTTCTTCTAACCAGCTAAGGAAATATTTCCATAGCCGGCTAAAAGAAAGCCGTCTAAGTTTATATATTTCCTTAGTAGTTTTTATTTTGGTCTGCTAAGGAAATATGTAATTTTAGCCTGCTTTCTTTTAGCTGGCTATCCTTAGCCGGCTAAAAGAAGGCCGGCTAAGAAGCAACCTTCTTGGTTCCCTGAAGTGACCAACCGACCCCCTGTTGGGGGTTGGTTCCTTCCCAACTGACATATGGTTGGGAATGGTGTTATGGTGATTAATGCACACCTTCTTATGGTAACTTGCTATACTCCTTCAAATCTTGCTTCATTCCTTACTTCTAATTGTTTACACCACATAGATTCTCCTATCTATTTTTATGTATTGGGCCGGACCCACTATGTATAATTAATGCTATATAGTTTGCCATAATGACGATTATACTCCCTTGTAATGTTTAATTACTACCTAACATGTTTATTTTCTATTTCTATAAATGTCAATTGTTCGTAATAAATGATTATTGTTCTAATAGAATTTTTTAATGACATTTATTTGTTCATTCTAATTTTCCTATTAAGCCTCTCTTATCTCTCCATAATTACCCTAATAATATCTTTAATTCATTCATTTATGTCCTTATTAAAAAAAATTAAATCCCTATTTATTTCATATTTATTACCTTATTAACTTTGGAGTTAGATTCTTCTCCATCTACATTTGCTAAAATAGTATTATATGCTAAAATAAAGATTTACCTATTCTTTTTGCATATGTTTAAAATAAGTGTGTATATATATAGTAGGATTTTGAAAAATACTTTCAAAAATAACAAGTACGTTACTCATATATATAGCTATCCTTGTTGATCGAGTAACCTACGCGCTGACACCAAATGTTACAGCCCACCTCGAAACGAGCATAAATCCCGACCAAGAAAATGCCCATCGAAAATTAGACTCATTCCAAAGCTGGCTGTTGGTTGTTAAAACGAACACTATAGAGCTACATATATGTTCATTACAACACGTAGTAGAAGGATAAAATACAATAGCATAAACAGTACCTATTTCATTCAAAATTCCAAAATATCACAAAACCATTACATAATCATGTTCAAAATACATTGTCATCTCTAATTGGGTACATCAGAAAATAACATAAATAGATAAATAAACTACTGTCACAAACTTCTCTCATCGTCGTCTCCATCTGAATCATCGTCTCCTTCCCTAACATGTGTTTTAATAATGGGGCAGTCAGAACAGCAATGTTTGATGAATAGAAATCGGAGCCCTTCTATGTTAGTACTTGTGCAGTGTAATATAAATAAGGATGTCTTACGCATTTTAATTACATTCAAAGTCTTCCCAATTATAAGCCTTAAGGCTTTTGCTGTCCATATCAATATTCCATAACCATCGTTGTTAATGACTACCAATGTGAGAGATAGTACGCAAGCTAGTTAATACCTTTTTATGAAAAATAGGTCGACTATGACCATTTAAGACCTCAATCGAGGTAGGTCCCCATCATTTAATACCTACTCCCAAGGCATACTCCTTAGTGGTGCCTATCAAACTAACATTGCATGTTAATCTCTTCAGACACTTATCACTTCCTATTGAAGTGGTCCTTTCCATGATATTCTCAACAGTGCCTAAACCTAATCCCGACCATTTAATACTTCATACGTGGAAAAGAGACGGGCTATCAAGCAATCGCTTAATACCTTCGATCTCCAAAGCTGGTCCTTCATATTAGGACCCGTATTCCATGAAGACGTCTTACATTAGTCCGACTATTCGTAGGAACTAGTAGCCATATTAGCTGGGAAGATTTTGCCTATAGAATTGGGACTGACCTCACATCATATATATTCACTTATTATAGACGATGTCACACATCAGCCTCAAAGTCATATTGTTGATAGCCAAATTAGCTAGGCAGACTTATGTACGTTATTGACTGACCTTGCATCCCTATAAATTAGTCATGACTCACAATACTCTCAAAATATATTATTGCACATCTTACCATTATTCATTATTTTAGGCCTTATAAGAATTCCTTCTTGATTTGCCTTAACAATCAATTACTTTCCTATGTGAGATTTAATGATAATTATTATCCTAAATTACCATGCAATTAATACGTCATAATTGTATGTTATTTAATCTAGCTTTTACACACACACAAACACACACATACATTTATACTATACATGAAGAGATTACACCCTAAACTAATGTTCAAATGTCAAATCTTTTAAAATTATAAAAGTCTCATTTCTGCAGTAACATTTATATCATTAATCCAACATTCCAAAATCAAATCAATAGACTTGTACTTATAATCCAAATTCACTTATTTTATATTAAAATAATGTAATAAATCGATAATAATGGAAATTTATAATTGAATTAATTTTACGCTCTATTCAACTTCTTTTACATTAAGGTAGGCCAGGGAAATTTTATTTAATTTGTAGAAATAGGCGGAGTAAAATACAAATAAGAATTCATACCTGAAACACCATTAATTAAATCCCTTGATCAGCACTAAAGAAAAAGAAAAGGAAGCGGAATAGAAGGTAAAAAACTTAAATTGCAAAATCCACACAAACTCCATTATTTTAATACAAAAAATTTAAGATTCCAACCTAAGAATTGTCATTTCACTTTGGAGGATTTTCGTAATCCAAAACTTCCTAAGGCATATCAAATCTAAACTATACTATTCAATTAATAAAAATAGAAAAACTAAGATTTTCACTCATAACAGGTCCTTAGATCTTCCTCTTTATGGAAATGTCACGCCTTCAATAATCTCTCTTACATCTCCCCCTTTTAGGTATATACAACAAGAGATTTGTACAAATAGACTAAATTAAAAAATTGAGGGATTGGTGGAGAATAGAATTAATAAAATAATTAAAATCTAGAATTTCTTACTTGAAAGCCGAAAGAATTTTTCTGAATATCCAAAGATAGAGACCGATAGAGTTTGCTTGATTCTCAAAATAATTTGTGAATAAAAGTGAGTAGGCTATGCTCTTATTTATAGTGGTTAAAATGCCCCAAAATCATTGGATTTAAGTCGGTTTAAAATAATAAAATCTAGAATGTTTGTTGTGCATTCAAACCCTAGCCATCACCTATCCACCGTTCGATTACCCCTAACCTATAGGTCGACCGCTAGCGGTCGACCAACCTAAGATAGGCGGTCGACCATTCATTCCACCTTAGTAATGTTTTGGTTATTGTTGATTTATTTTTATTTAATTCCTTAATTATCAGTTAACATTAACTTTAACGTTTACTTAACCCCAAGTATAATTACTGTTAACTTTTGAATTTCAAACTAAGGAATTAAGTATTTATTTAAATTTGAATTCTACGTAAAATAATTTGAATACGAAACTTCAAACGTCCATAACTTTCTCATTTGGGCTCCATTTTCAACATATTATATATGAAAATTAATCAGAAATCATCACGAATGTAGTGGCATAAATTTTGTGGTCAAATTCTAACTTATAAAAATTCCATTTTAACCCAATCTTATTTAAATTTATTTATGCAATTTATTTATTTATGGTTGATTTTATAGGGTGTTACATTATGGGTAAAAGAGAAAATTTTCTTTGATTTTTCTAAGAATGGTTTTTTGTAATATCTCTCCACTTGGAGGCATAAAAGTAACGGTTATGGATGCTATAGTCATCCATGGTTATTAATCCTTGACGACCAAATACGACGGTATTAGATACATTGATACACAAAAACACATAAATATGGAGAAAATTAAAACATCAAACAAGATCACATTTCATTTCAAAACATTTCCAATTCATTACATAATCCCACCATCGTTGACCATGACATACGCCAAGAGCAACATATGAAGATGTCATTTTTGATGATCAGAGAATATAAAGGCAATTTAACAACTTTGCCATTGCAAACAACACAGCGGAATTAAAATAAAAGAGAACTCTAAATATCTATTTAGTCTCGTGCATGTCTCTGGAAGCTTATTTGTCTAATGAGGTACCTGAAAACCTCAACCCTCAGGCTACTCAAAATCAATTGAGCACCCGAGAGTTTAAGGTAAAATATAAACTTTGAGTCAGACATAAAGCCGGTATGAATCTTCGGTAATAGCCAGCAAGTCCGAACTTCTGATCTCGTTTACCATCTTTGGTCTCTTTCAATTATTGACAGCTTCGATCTTAACTGGATATGGTGCCAAACGCTGCTTTGAAATGACCAAGAAACTTGACCTATTTATTCCAAAAATGATTGTTGTGATTTCGAATAACCAATAGAAATTTGATATAAAGTATGTTTGATAAAAAGTATTTTCTTTTAGTGGAAGAAAATAAGTTTTAAAAACATTTATAGAAATGTCATCTTCATTTACGATATCATATATTTTATTGACTTACGATAACCCTCACTTTGTTTTTGGATAGCCTATTTTAGACTTATGATAGCTTTTGAAAGTTAAAGGTGCAATAGTACCATTCTCTGCTTCACGATACCTATTCTTTTGAACTTATGATAGCTATTACTCTTGATTCACTATAGATATATATTGTAAGACTTACGATAGCTATTATTTTGAGATTTACGATAGTTATTGTTCTTGATTTTCGATAGCTATATATTTTGAGACTTATAATTGCTATTATTTTAAGATTTATGATAACTAGTTTCTTTGATTTATGATAGCTATTTTCATTGATTTATGGTTACTTTCTTTGGATTACAATAGCTATGTAATTTTTGTTTTACGATTGTTATTTAAAGGTGTGATAACACATGGCTTTCTGATTTATGATAGCCCTTTTTTTATGCCATTGATTTATGATAGTTATGATAAATGTGTGATAGCATATGTATGATTTGATCTATGATAGCTATATATGTTTTGTTTTATAATAGCTTATTTTGATTTATGATATCTTTGGTTTTAAAGGTACGATAGCACTAAATTTTACACTTACGATGGCTATGTATTATAAAGGGGTGATAACACAAATTCTTGAAGTTCCATAGCACTATAATATGAGAGAGGTGATAGCCTTATTTTTATACACACGCTAGCAATGGAATAAGCGTTTGGTCACATTTTTCCTTGTAACAAAATATGGATTTTTTCTAAATTATTTATTTGTACAACGATCTTTTTAAAAAAGGAAAAATATATTTTTAGCACAATATACCGAGGTTATATGAATAAACTAAAACTTGATTATAAATATTTTGTGCACAAATTGCCTATCTTGCAAACATATTTATATGGTGGATGATAATTTATATGTTCAAATTTATATCATGATCAGTTGATGTTGTATATGTAATTATTAACATGCTCACTTATATAATATCAGCCAACATTCATGACCTTGGGGATTGGGAACTAATAACTAATTAGGGTTTCCAATAGTGGGTATGGTCAGACTAAACTCATGTGTGAGTAGAATCACATCTAATGGATCAGGAAGATCAAAATGTGTTGGAATGCCCAGGACTACTCAAAATAAATGGCTCAATTAATGTTTGCAAACTAGATTTAATGGTGAAGACTGGTGTTAGCATCGTGCTCCCACTTTAGCTATTAAACCGCTGGCTATTCAGATACGCTATTCCAATGCATAAGGCTTTACTGATATTAAAGCTAACATTTTGTATACGCATCCGGAAACTCATAGAATTAATGCTAATTATTATTTTTCATCTTATGTTGTAGGGATAGCTTGGTATCCTAAAGAGAACAGAAGATTATTGTGATTATTTTCATATTTCACAGGCGTAGCTTGGTACTCTTATGCGAATGTTTTTGCACCAAAATTTGTCATAAACACACAAGAATAGATTTAATAGAAAAATAAATGAAGAAAAACATAATTAAATGAGTAGATAAATCAATAAGCAACTGAGAATCAGCTATAATCAGAAACTCAAAGATTTATAGTGGTTCGGCGTGGTATGACTACATCCACTTTGAAGTTTTGCCTTTATTAATCACTTATGAATCTAATTACAATGGAGAAATAAAAATTACACTTGGTTACAATGAAGTCTGTTGTAACAAGCAGCGTAAAGATCTTGAAAATGAACCAAGAGGGCTATATTTATAGGTAGAGATGATGAGATGTTTCGCTAAAATTTTGATAGAAGGCTCTCTAGGTTCATATAGGCCCACCACAATGATCAGCGGCCTTAACTTGATAATTTGGAATGATCGGCCTAAGTTTCGCCAATCTACATTCTTACTTCCAATTCACATGTGATCATTCTTAAACTTGCCCCTAAAATGTAAAGTCAATCTAAGTTATAGATTACGAGATATGGATCAATCTTTGTTGTACTTGGATCGTGCACTGAATTACACCGATCGTTTTGATGGATTGGCAAAAACGATCGACCAACAATGATCGACCCTCTTTATATCTCAATTTTGGGGCCTATGATAGTTTTTGTAGGCTCCACTCTTCATTCTATTGATGCTATGAAAGTTTCAAATGAAATGGCCTTGTGGATTTTGAGATACCGATCGTTCTTCGCTGATTTGATATGTTTTATGGATCATTCCCGATCGATCCATATAAATCCTTGCTTCATCCATCACTCAAGCATACGAACTCCGATCGACTCCAAATTTGAAATACAACTTTACGGGGCAATGTCAGTCACTTCATGTTGATTGCACCACAATCGAGACCCAATCCAAATCTGCTCGACCATCGTCCATAATATTGTATGTAATCGATTCCTAAGATTGATAACCATCAATTCCTAGCCAAGTCGATGATAGCACGGCCTTGCCAAAAGGCGGGATAACATCTGCACCCCAACGTGCATCTTATTTTTAACATGATGTGCTTTGAATCGTCCCAAGCTAGAATCATCAGAATGAAACCCATTTGGTTCATTGAATAGTTGTTATCCTTTCATTGAGTTGTTTTCTTGTCAAGGGTCGTATTTTCCTCATTCATTGTGATGATTGGTCGATTTCCAATAGTATAAACATGGGATCATAACTTATTAGCGATCATCCTGTTTGTTTTTGGCAATTTCTAAGCTTTAGCAACTTGGCTTTAGTTTTTGTCTAGTTGATTCCAGGTGATCATTCAATTTTTGTTGATTTTAAAAAAAAATATTTCGAAACGTGTACATGTTCGTGCTTAACTCCCAATCAAGATTACACGTTCATGGGTCGTTGTCAAATTTTGAAATTTTAACAAACAATATCTACCAATCATTATTCCCTCATTAATATTCTCCTTTATTTTATTTTTTTAATCATCGATTTTTATTGCTTCTCTCCTCCTCTTTTTATGATCTTAGCTGATCGTTATCAAATACAACAAACTTCGGTTCATTTAGAACGATCGCTTAAGAATGATTGGTGCAAAAAATGATCGTAACATTCGTACTAAAGGAACATCAGTTCCACTCTTGGGCCACAAAGGATTGGCCTGCCCCCTCATATAAAAGAGTCTCCACTTATCCATTTTTTCTCTTTCTCTTCATTTCGTATTGTTCCAACTTTAACTAGAAAAGAAAACAAATTTCCCCCTCGTTTCCTTCATTGTTCCAAGCAATGACCCGAACTCCTGAAGCAAGAAATCAATCTCCTCCATATGAATTACTTTTGCATTTGCCCCTTCAGATCTCACATAGATCCAAATTTGAATCAATTTGCTTCTTACAAATTCTGATTTAGACAGGTTAGATTTTGGGTTTTATCGACTTTGTGATGTTCTATTCGTTCCATGGATCAAACGTAGTTGGGGGAGATGGAAGCTTCAGCCGATCGTTTTTGGGGAAGATAGAGTTGCTTCCTTGATGTAGGATGGTCGTTCTTGAACGATCGGTAAAAGGGGGTAAAGTGGAAAGAACGATCGTATATAATGGTTGAGATGAACAATTGTGTAACATCCCCTACTTGGAGGCCCAAAACCAACGGCTATAGCTGCTGCAGTCATCCATAGTTATTAATCCTTGGCAACCAAATACAGTAAAGTTAGATATATTGATATGGCAGAAATAAAAGAATATGGAAAAAAAATTAAAACATCAAACAAGTTCCACATTCCATTGCAAAACATTTCAAATTCATTACATAATCCCATTACAACGACGTCCATAGAAAATATACTTATTACAGCATACGCCAAGAGTGACATATGAAGATGCCTTCTTAGATGATCAAAGTACATATAGGCAATTTAACAACTATGCCTTTATGAAAACAATACGGCGGAATCAAAATAAAAGAGAATTCTAAGTAGTTATTGTGCCTTCTGCATGCCTCCGGATGCTTATTCGTCTAATGAGGTACCTGAAAACCTCAACTCTCAAACTACTCAAAATCAATTGAGTACCCGATTGTTTAAGGGAAAAATATAAACTTCGAGTCAGACACAAAGCCTGGTATGAATAGTATTATACTATATCAAACCATTTATATATCTAGTGAGACAACGCCACTTAGCGGAACAGGTTTTCCACTCGCTAGTATCTTAAAAACTTTATAAAACCATATAATGTGCTCCCGCATCCACAATGGTTAAAATATAGCAATTCAAACTATTATGATGATATGCATACTTCATTAAAACATTCTGGATTCCCCATCCCATGTTTAATCGACTACCTGTTATATTTACAGTTTCTAAGGTCGCTATTAACCTATTAGTTTTCATGGGCTTACTAATAACCTTTTTAATTTATGGACTCTCTGTCCATTTTCATTGTTTTCATAGGATCACCAAGAACTTGTTAGCCCCAGCCAATAACTTTACTGTTTCATAGGTCCTCCCTGAACCTATTGGTAACTCCAATATCTTTCACCTTATCCTAGTTTTCATGGGTTCACTACAAACCTATTGGCAACTCCAATAACAAATCATAGTTTTCATGGGCTAACTATGAAACTGTCTTCCTGACATCTTCATTTGTACATAGTTTACATGGGCGTACTATGAATCTATTGGCCCCTGCCAATATCTTTTCCTATACACATTTTTCATGGGCTTGCCGTGAACCTATTGGCCCCTACCAATATCTTTAGTTAATTTAATTTATATTCACTACTGGGTCAACCTAGCTATTTATCATGCCCTTCTCCAAATTACTTTTATGGGTTCATTACAATGTGAATATATATATATATATATATATATATATATATATATATATATATATATATATGTTTGAAGAAGCAAACATAATAACATAACAATACCACTCCCGTGGATTTAATATCCTTGAAATTATTTTCATATGAAACATGGTTAATCCCTTTAACTTAATATTTTGTCAAGGGAAACTTTTCTTAAAACCATTTCAAAACTGCTTTACTTAGCCAGGGGTTTTTCCATTAAAATGAGATTGGGTTATTTGTTTTGAAAAACTAAGGCTTTCAAAACCTCCAAAACTTTGCCTTAGACCACACTGGATAGCTCCTTTGAAAGCATATAAATCTCTTTTCAAAACAATAAGTCCACGCCTTTCGAATCACTTTAAAACCTCCCTTTTGAAACTTTTCGAATGTAATAAGTATTACTTATTAACTCTTAGAAGCATAACTTTGAAACCGTTGAAAGTACCTCTTTTGAAACCTTTAAAAGTAACCCTTTTGAAAACTTTGGAAGTATCCCTTCTAAAAACATTGCAAGTCCCTCTTTTGAAACCATTGGGTATGCATTTAAAAATATCATTTGGGTTAAAGTGAATTCAAACGAAAAATATCTCTTTCAAAACCATTCTTTATTATATAAAAGAATTAGGGAAACCTTGATGGCATCGGCACCACTCTTTCGAAAATGTAAATCATATGGGTGAAAAACTTGAAGGTTTGCTTCGAAACCCCTTTCGAAGCCATTGCTTGCAAAACCATTAACCCCTTGTCGACAGCATTTAGGAAGTAGCTTAGCAAAAACTTAAAACAAAGGCAACCCTTCAAAAGCATTGACGGCTTCAACACACTAGAAAGACAAAGGAACAGCAGCTGGGTTTCGACTATGTCAAAACCACTACTTTCGAAAGAATCATTTTATAAATAAAGGAATCCATTCGAAAGCCTATACTTTTAAAAAATAAAATGGAAATCCCTTTGAAAGCTATTAGAAAACCCCTTTCGAAAACATATGGTTCGACTCTTTAAACAAACAAGACAGGCTTTTTTCATTTGAAGGTAAAACTAAGGTTCCGATACCATCGAAAGCTATGCTTTAGACACTGTCTTCTGCCTTTCTTTAATCCGCTATGTACCATCTAAGTGATACCTTATGTATTGGTTTCGACTTGTTTGAAGGCGGAAGCTACGGGTTGAAAGGTACTTCTAATAAGGGCAGGACCCACTTTTCTGGGTAAATCTGGTTTAACGCCAATTAATGCAAACATTTTCTAACTAATCTATCCACGTGCAAACATGTGGTTGATTGCCTCAAATTTTCAAATCCTTTATCAAAATACTCCTGCTTAATTTCGGATCTAAACCAAGGTTAATTGAGCAAACGAGTACTTCCATTAATCAAAACACTTAAATCATTTACATCCTCCTTTCAAAATAATTTTATTCTCATAATAAAACACTTAGGAAAAATCCCCAAAAATTATAGAAATTTACCTTTAACATGTTATTTAACATATCTAAATTCAGACCCAAATTCTCAATATAATTTCTGAAATAAATTTCTAAACCCAATTAACCATATTTTCCTATGAAAATTCATAATAATCTTTCCATAACATAGAAAATTAAAAAAATTAAAACCCAACTCCAAAATCATATTTTACATAAAATATATTTTTTCCATTGCATTCAAACATAAATTTCAATCGGTTTAGCCCTAAAACCGTATTAATCCCCATGTATACAATTTTATTTAAATCAAACAAATTATAATTCAAGCATATCATCATCCAGCTCATCATAAAAAAGAATTTAGTCTTAAATCCAAAAACATATGACCGTAAAACAAAATAGTGATGGTATATATTATTATTCACCTTATGATAAGGAGATTGGATTGAGATTAAGGTTTATTCCTCTTCTTTAATTCCTTCGCTTGATTTAAATTTCTCTTCCTAACAAATGGTCAGCTCCTCTTTTATGTTTGAGTTTGTATTTTGATTGCAAAATGACGTGAACGGGAAACGAAACTATAAGGGACGAGAATATAAGGATAAAGGGTTAAGTGCGGCTAATTCGCAATATGCCCTTATGTCAATTAATTAACTTAAAAACTCATTCTTAAGCCCATTTAATTTGTTAAGCACAGCCTCCTGATTATTTATTCAAATCTCAATCTCCTTATCATTCTAATTATTACATTATTCTATTTGATTTATCTAATTAAATCTCTCGAATAATGTTATCAAAAATTAGGGGTGCTACAGGCTTCCCTCCTTAAAGAATTTCATCCTCGAAATTCAGTAAGGACTAAATACTAAACATTGCAATCATCTGTAACAACTCCTAGCAACCATACTAGTCTACCTGACTTGCAACTATCTATATAAAGCTAATACAAACATACCCTCAAAGAAGATCAGGATAAGTATCTCTAATCCTGTCTTCTATCTCCCAAGTACTTCTCGTTGTTGCTCTATTGAACTTTCACCAACTTGACTGTCTTGTTCCACAATCTTTTCTCATCTCTTGCTACAACCTAAATTAGTTGTCTAACAAAAGCCAAATTAGGTTCTACTATCAAATCTTTCAGCCCTGTTGGAGGAATAGTATTCTCTAGGTCATGCACATACTTGCGAAGATGAGGTACATGAAATACATTATGGACACCTGTCATAATGCTTGGCAACTCTACTCTGTATGCGAGCTTTCCAATCCCCTCTATAATCTAAAATGGACCAACATATCTCGGTGCCAGCTTCCCCAACTTTCTAAACCATACTACACCCATCAATGGTGATACTTTAATGAAAACCCTTTCTCCAACTGAGAACTCTAGGTCTTTATGCCTCTTATCTTTGCAACTTTTCTGTCTAGGTTGAGCTTCATTCGTCCTCTCTCGGATCAACTCAATCTTCTCTGACGCCTCTCTAACCAAATCTAGACCTAAGACTAACCTGTCTCCTACCAACATGCTAGTGATTTGCATGGCCGTCCATACAAATCTTCAAAAGGTGTCATTCCTATAATAGTCTAATAACTATTATTATAGGAAATCAACCAAATATAGGTGATCCTCCAAAGATCCACCAAAGTCCAATACACAAGATCTCAACAAATCCTTAAGTACCTCATCGACTCTCTCCATCTGCCCATCCGTTTTAGGGTGTTATGCAATATTCATCTTGAGCTTCGTTCCTAATACATCCTATAGACTCTTCCAAAATTCGGTAGTGAACAAAGCATCTCTGTCGCTGACTATGCTACTGGGAACTCCATGAAGTCTAACTATGTTCTTTATTTACAACTTCTCCAATACAGGTGTCGTCCTAGTTGACTTGACTAGAATGAAATGGACATTCTTGGTCAACCTGTCCACTATGACCTATATACTTTCGTTTTCCCTACTCGACCTTGGAAACATGTCTATAAGATCCATGGATATCGAATACCATTTCCAAATTGGAATCTCTAAAGGGTGAAGCCACCCACTCAACTTCTGATGTTCAGTCTTCACTTGTTGACAGTTTGCACACTGCCTAACCCATAAACCAACAACCCTCTTCATACCTTCCCAAGAGAAGCTCCTCTTCATATCTTGATACATCATGGCCCCTCTAGGATGAATCTTAAACTTGGACCAATGACATTCTCCAAGAACTTCTTTCCTTAAGTCCTCGACATTAGGAACACACAATCTTCTCTTCTCTCTTAACAATCCCTTCTGGTCAAAACTAAAATCCTTCATATTATCGATCTCAGTTCCAACCTCAAGCCTTCTAATCCTCTCGGGTAATACTAGATCCTCTTCCAGCTTAGAAGCTATCCTTTTGATCAATACGGGTTCTTCAAAACAAGACAAAATAGCAGTACCCTAGCTAGAACTAGCAGATGATCTTAACTGCACACTACAAGTAGTCAAAGCTTCTAAATCCTTCCATTCTGCCAATATAGCTAACACCATATTATGATGTCTTATGCTAAGAGCATCTTCTACTTTACTAAGTTTCCCTGGTGTATACTCTATATCGAAATCATAAGCTACCAAAAACTTCAACCACCATTGTTATCTCATTTTCAGCTCCTTCTGAGAGAATAAGTACTTCAATGACTTATAATCATGTATAGCTCAAATCTCTCCTCAAGAGATAATGTCTCCATATCTTCAATGCGAAGATCACCGCGGCCAACTCCAAATCATAAGTAGGATATCTCACTTCATGCGGTCTAAGCTATTGTGAAGCATAGGCAATCACTTTACCCTTCTTCATCAATACAGCTCCCAATCTAGTTCCCCATGCATCGGTATATGCCACTAACCCTTGTTTTCCATCTGGCAATACTAACATAGGTGCTTTGGTCAACAAGTGCTCTAACTTAAGGAATACTTCCTTACATTTGTCGGATCAGACAAACTTCACAACCTTCTTGGTTAGCATCATCAAAGGCATTGCTATCCGCAAGAAATCCTTGATGAATCTTCGATAATAACCGGCAAGTCCAAGAAAACTTCTGATCTCAGTCACTGTCTCTGGTCTCTTCTATGTATTCACAGCTTCGATCTTATATGGACCGACTGACAACCTGTTCTCTGAAACCACATGACCAAGAAACATAACTTTTTTCTTTCAAAAATGACACTTGGAAAACTTCGCCTTTAGCTAATGATGTCTCAGCGTCTCAAGCACAACTCTAAGATGATCTTCATGCTCCCTTTCATTCTTAGAGTATAACAAAACGTCATCTAGAAACATTAGTACAAACCTATCCGAATACTTTTAGAAAACTTGGTTCATCAAATCCTCAAAGAATGCAGGTGCTTTCGCTAATCCGGATGGCATTACTAGCCACTTGTACGAACCATACCTAGTCTGAAATGCTATTAAAGGAATACTACCCTCTGCCACTCTTAACTGATGGAAACCTGCCGCCAAATCCAAATGGAAAAACACTCAAGATCTACACAACTGATCGAACAGTTCATCTATTCCTGGCAAAGGATACTTATTCTTGATCATCCTCTCGTACAACTTACGATAGTGGATGCACATTCTCAACGAACGATCTAGTTTCTTCACGAACACTGCAGCCGCTTGCCAAGGCGAACTGCTTGGTCTAATAAAATTCCTTCCTTCTAGATCCAATATGTAACAACATGAAATTTAACCAATAATAATTAATTCATTAATTAATGAAATAATAAAATAATATTGTGAAATTATCAGAATCGAGCCACGGGAGTTGCACCATTGTGTGTCCATGGTAATTTTCTGGTTAATTTCCATATATATTACATAAGAATCCATGATAATATGAGCTAGAAATAAAATGAACAAGAAAATTATATATATATATATATATATATATATTAGGCTAGGTCAACCTAGAGTTCGACCTAACCATGCCCTAGGTCGACCGGCCGGTCGACCCCGGTTAACCGACCGGTTGACCCACCCATGGGTACGGAACAAAGAAAATTTTCTTCATTCCAGAGGTTTTCAAACATGAATTTTTCATTCTTTAGCCTCATTTGGCCCCTTCATGCTTCCATCCGACGGCTTCTATTCAGCCTATGACGTGGTTGCATCCTATTTAATCTCCAAATCCAATGGTCTGAGATTCACTTCTACCCCTATAAATAAGACCTTAGGCCTAACACTTTTTCTTATTCTAGATTTTCTCCGCTTGGATTCACCTTTTCAGGAAGGATCCTAAAAGGAATAATTTTCTAAGGAGAGAATCTTTTTAATAAAAATATTTTAATACCCTCAAGTGGATCCGGAAAGACCTAAAGGGAAAAGCTTAGGATCACAGGTAAGTGATTGTAATTATTTTCAGATTTTCTTGAAGTAATTTAAAATAATAAGGTTTCCAATAGTTGTAGTTTTACTATGATTTTTGGAATAACCTTTTAGCAGTTTATTTATAGTTTTTAGAATTATTTTTAGTCTACTTCTTTTTAGCTATTATTTTTAGCTAATTTTAGTTTATTTCTATTAATTATAGCTTTTCCATTTATTTACACTTTATTTACGGTATTTTAATTTATTTACTGTTATTTATACGTCATTTACATCTTTTTCCTACGCTTTGGATTTTCTTCTATTTTCAATCTTCTTTTATTTCTCCTTCTTCTGCACGTATGAATTAGAATAAATCAAAAAAATATAAGAATACTGAAACAGTAGAAGATAAGATATAAATTGTAAAGACAAAAATGGAATTAAGACTAAAATCGAGCCTAATTATGATATTGATGTTAGAATTGGACTAATTAAAGATAATTGGCCTAGTTATGACTTAGAATTATAATTAAAAAGAGTACAAGATGAAAGAAGCTTAATTTTACGCTTAGACCTTGGGTTAAGTAATAAGCATGATTATAAGTAGGTTATAATAAGAAATAGAATAGACTGAGGCGTATTTTAAGACTTAGGATAAATTAATAAGCTCAGATAGTAAGAACAAAAGTAAAGGCTTATTTAATTAATTTATCTAAGTTAATAAACAATGAATTAAAGTAGGACATGTACCAAATAAAATTTCCATATTCTATGGACAAGGTGTTTCACATAATCTTGAAGTGAAACGAGGTGTCTTACATAACGCTGAAGTGAGATGAGGTGTCTCATATAATCCTAAAGTGAGACAAGGGTTACGTTATGTTAATAACGGTAGTAAATGGTCAATAAGTAGAAGTCCAAATCAAGAGGATTAGGGCAAAGGGCACTACTAGATATTGTTTGGATGACGGACTAGAACCAACAGCATTTCCCCTATTTTTTCTATAGACACTGTGTTTCACATCACACGGAAGTGAAACGAGGTGTCTCACATAACGCTAAAGTGAGACGTGGTGTCTCACATAACCCTAAAGTGAAACGAGGTGTCTCACATAATCATGAAGTAAGATGAGGGGCACGCTTATGCTAGAAGAAGACCCAATATGTGGAACAATAGGTAACATGATCATGGCGGTGGTTACGTGTGCGACTTCCATTTAGGTGCTCAGTAATCGTTATGCGTGCTAAGTGCTTAGTGTTTGCCTTTCGTGGGCACCAATGTTTACTGGATAAGGAGCTTTAGCATCCGGTCCATAGTAGATTCTATAAAGTAGCAGGCCAATCAAAGGGTACTATTTGGAATTCAGCCTATTCTTAATACCTATCAAAATCAAGTGCACACAATCAAAGTTAAACAATTATGTTGATTTTGTTAAATCGTACTTATTTCCAGCTTATTCCTTCTTCATATTTCCTTTGTTTCCTTTATATAAACTAGAACTGTTGTAAGGTTGATTACTTTTACTTTGCTTAAAGATTCTAGTAATTACTATCATTCACCAGACTTTTAGTTTGACCCACTCCTCTATTTCCCCCTTTTCCCCCATAGGAAACCAGGGGCAAGGAAGATAGACCGTAGCTTCTTGGAAACTTGGAGAACCTATCATGTATTCCTTCTTTTTATTTCTAGCGTTTTGTTCTTTTATTTTACTAGCACTGTATTGAGGGAAAGTTTGTGTATGTACTCTGGTTTTTCTGATGAAGTAGAGATTTTATTTTCATAATACAATTGTATTTGGTATTTGGAACATAAGTGGTTTTCTGAGGTATTTATTAAGTATTAATTTGTGAAATCACTTAATGTTTTTAATTACTTCCTCTATGTTATTATTTATCTATTTTGTCTTGTGAATCTTAATCTCTGCTAGTTTTAGTTATACCTATAACGCAACATGCCTTTTGGTATGTCCTTTTGGTATACTAAGGGATGTGGGGTGTTTTATTTGGTATTAGAGCTTAAGGTTACAAGATTCCTAAAAATTTATTTTTAAGTAAAGTACTTTTCAAAAATAATAATAACTTGTTTTAAAAAATAGTTTTCAGAAAAGAACTGTTAGAATCAATTTCTAAGTATAAAAGAGTTTTTATAGAAATCCCCTTAAAAGTCCAATTCAATCTCCCTTCGACTCTTTCTTAAACTATCCTTTTCTTTTTGTAGAATAGTGGATGCCTCGAACCTTCCTAAGGGCATTCCAGTCCTAGTGTGGTTTCGTAGGTATCTATAAGCCACAACTTCAGAGGGGCACGGGCAAGTGCCCAAACCAACACCAGTGGGTGGGAATCCCATCAACCCACCCGCAGCCGTCAATTTCTCTAAGCTTTGTAAGGATTTTTCAAGTTTGGGTGGAAATACTTTTTCAAGTAAGGAGACTTTTGTGGAGGCGAGAGCTTGGCTTAGAGACACAGAGGGGATATTCGGACCATTGAGATGTGATGATCGGCATTGAGTTCAGCTAGCATCTTGGCAGCTGAAAGAGGAGGCTTTGTATTGGTGGGAGGTTATTGAGTTAGAAGGAAGAAAGGTGGTTTGGAATAGATTCCGGAAGCAATTTGATAGAAAGTTTTTGTCTTAAGCAGAGGAGAGCGTTCAGTTAGAGCGGTTTATTAATTTGAAGCAACGAATTTTCTCGGCGAAGGAGTACATCAATCAATTCAATAAATACGCTGCATAAGAAAGCTATGTAGTTTGCAAAGGGATTGAATCAGCCCCTTCAAAGATTGTTGTGGACTCACGTGCCGATAGGAGCTACTTATGAGTCTTTGGTGGAAATGGTTCTTATGTCTGATGCAGTCAGGGAAGGAGAGTCAAAGGAAGTTGTTAAGTCGAAATGTCTGAAGAAGATATGGTGGTGGAACAATTAAGAGAAGAAGAATGGCGATGGCCCTCAAAAGAATATTAAGAAAGGATTGAAGTGTGGTAGCTATGGAATTGTGGGACATATTGCCAGGGATTACAAGAGGGAGAAGATAAAGGGAAAGTGCTTTAATTGTGGGCAGCCCGACCACTTGAGTAGGAATTGTCCCCAGAAGACGGGATAGAGAGCTAGTACACTGGTCGTGCAGATTCAGGTATTAGATGCAGCACCTTAAGACAACATTCCGTATAGAGGTAGGAAAGTCACAGCTGAAGATTTGATTCCTATTTGTGATTCTCCCAACGAACTCTATTCGATTCTGGAGCATCATACTCTTTTATCTCTAGTTCTCTTATGGATTGTTTGCACATAGACATTTCTTTAGTAGTAGACCCTATTGTTGTTTCAAACCCCATAGGAGGATCGTCACACTTATCTATGGTTTGTAGGGGTTTCAAAAAATTTATTCTAGGCGTAGAATTCGACTACGACGCCTATGTTTTGGGATTTTTGGGGTATGGGATGATTTTGGAGATGGGTTAGCAGCTGTATCAGACTGCAAAGGAGAGTCGTTAGACTAGAGGCATGCATGGGTAGCACTCTCAAGGTTTCTTATGACCTGCAAGGGTCAGTCATGTTAAGTTTCCTATATTCCCTCGATTCATCTTCAGCAGAGCTAGATTCGGTTCCTGTCGTCAGAGATTTTCTAGATGTCTTGGAGGAGGTTGGGGACTACCCCCTAAGAGAGGATTGACTTCAAGATTTATTTAACTAAGAATGCTAAGCCACTAGCATTACCTGTGAGGCATATGGCACCTATGGAGAGGAAGGAATTACGTAAGAAGATCCCTGAGCTTTTGGAGAAGAGGTTCATAAGAAGGAGCATGTCGAAGGGGGAGCACCAGTCGTCTTCGCTACTAAGGTGAATGGTTCTCTTTGAATTTTCGTTGATTATAAAGAATTAAATAAGCTCACAATGAAGAACCGATATCCACTCCCTAGGATTGATTATCTTTACGACCAGTTAGTTGGCTCTTCGGTATTCTCCCAGCTTCATTTAGCTATAGGATTCCATCAGCTTAGGGTCATCGAGGGCAACATAGATATGACTTCATTTAGGACACCAAACAGATTCTTCGAGTGGTTGGTTATGCCCTTTGGGCTAACCAATACTCTATCCTACTTTGATGATTTGATGAGCTACGTCTTTAGAGAGGTCCTAAATAAGTTTGCGGTGGTGTTCATGGATGACATCTTAGTGTCTTCCAAGAAAAGAGAGGAGCATGTTGTTCATTTAGAGGAGGTTCTTCTCACACTTCATAGTCATCATTTGAGAGCTAAGTTTTCGAAGCGTCGCTTTTGGAGAGAGGAGGTACGTGTCTTGGGGCATGTGATCTCGAAGGATGGTTTGGCTATGGACCTCGCTAAGGTGATTGCAGTGCAAAATTGGAAGGCCCTCAAGAACGTCACTGATATTAGGAGCTTCCTAGGATTGGCGGGCTACTATAGGAATTTCATTAGAGACGTTGCTAAGATTTCAGCACCACTTACGTGCCTTACTAAGAAGAATAAAGCATTCGTGTGAGACATAGATTATAAGGATTCTTTCAGGAAGCTTAAGAGAGCCTTTACTAGTGCATCAGTGTTAGTCTTACCCGATGAAGCTAAGCCTTTTACTATTTACACTGATGCATGTGGGACGGGTTTAGGAGCGGTGTTGATGCAGGAAGGAATGGTAGTATGTTATGGTGGTAGGCAGTTGAGGACACATGTGAAGGACTACCCTACCCATGATTTAGAGTTAGCTGCTGTAGTTTTTGCACTCAAGTCTTGGAGGCACTATTTGCTTGGAGAGAGGTTTGATCTTTTAACCGACCACAAGCCATTGAAGTACCTATTCTCATAGAAGCACTTGAACTCGAGGCAGCAGCAGTGGATGGTGTTTTTGGCGTCATACGATTTTGAGATAGCTTATAGCCTTAATAAGGGTAATGTGGTTGCGGATGAATTAAGTAAGAAGAAAGCAACCCTTAGTCCTTTTGTTCGTAGAGTGGAAGAGCTTTGAGTTTATTTCTACTTTTGATTTGAGCCCTCTACGGACATTACCCCTAGATTGTTAGCTACACTCGGAGTGAAGCCTACCCTTATTGATCAGATTGGCCTGAGGTAGCGAGAGAATTTAGAGCTCATGGACATTATGGATAGGATTAGCCAGGGATAGGTCTCTAGACATCTCCAATGTTATTCCATAAATGGAAGAAAGTGGCTTAGGAGAGATAGGAGGCTTTGTGTTCCTTGCACTAGTGACTCTTAGAAGAAGCACACCATTCTCATATGACTATTCATCCGAGTGGTGAAAAAAAGTATAGGGACATGAAGCGGATGTTCATTGGAATGGTACGAAGAAGGATGCGGCGATGTTTGTAGCTAGGTGTCTTATTTTCCAAAGGGTTAAGGCGAAGCAGCAGAAGCTCGATGGATTACTTCAACCCTTAGATGTGCCAGAATGGAAGTGGCATAGCATTTTAATGGATTTTATAAATGGTTTACCCCGTTCTAGGAAGGGGAATACTAGCGTTTGGTTGATTGTTGAATGGTTGACCAAGAGTGCCCACTTCATTCCAGCTAAGAGAAAGCATATAACATTTTATTTGGCATCCTTATATGTCCGAGAGATAGTCCAACTACATGGGGTTCCCTCTAACATAGTAAGAGATGCAGAATCATTTTCACTATTGAGTTTTGGAGAAGCTTAAAGGAGGTGCTAGGGATGCAACTTAGGTTGGGTACAGCTATCACCCACAGACGGATGACCAAACCGAGAGAGTGAATAGGGGCTCGAGGATTTTTTGAGGATGTGCATTTTGGACTTTGGTGGAACTTGGGAAGAGAATCTTACATTGGTTGAGCTTGCATATAATAAAAGTTACCAAACAGGCATAGGAATGGCACTATTCGAGGCTTTATATGGGTGACCTTGAAAGTCCCCTTCGTGTTGGGTGGAGTCCATGAAGAAGTTGCTACTTAGGCCTGATATGGTGGAGGAGACATCGGAGAAAGTGGATTTGATTCGGCAAAGGATGAAGACGGCTCAAGATAGGCAGAAGTCTTATGCAGACAAGCGGAAGAGAGAGCTTAAGTTTGAGGTTGGGGACTTAGTTTTTGTTAAAGTATCCTCGTTAGGAAGGTGGTAAGGTTTGGATCGAAGGAAAGTTTGCCCCCAGGTTTGTTGGACCATTTCCTATCATGGAGAGAGTAGGGAAGATGGCTTATTGAGTCAGAAAGGCTCGCAGGAGTGCACGACAATTTTCATGGTTCGCACTTGCAAAAATGCATACATGACTCAGCGGAAGTCGTAGAGCCTAGTTAGTTGGAAGAGATGGAGGTAGAAAGGGAAGAATTATTTCAGCATATCCCTATGAAGATTACTGAAAAGACACCAAGCGATGGAGGAATAAGGTGGTTCCGCTAATGAAGGTGCAATGGAGAGATGATGTTGCAGACACTATATGGGAAGCTGAAGAGAAAATTCGTACTATCTATCCTCATCTTTTCCATAGGAAGTTTCAAAATCTCCTATTTTCCATCTTTAGTTTTAATAGGTAATTTCCTTTATTATCCTTTGGGTGGGTAGAACTTAGGATTTAACCTATGGATGGTAGGATTTTATGTAAGCAAGTTAATAGAACATGTTATGTATGATGTATGCTGTGGTTGCAAGTGTTTGCTCGTGGATGCTATGGACGCCCATACTTACACTAAGCACTATTTTCTTTTAGGGATCGGTCTAACTAGGACACTAGAGCATATGCATATGGAAGCGTGTGCATTTTTATCCTATTTTCCATGGTTGCTAAAAATGGATGATTTTCGTATGTTTGTTGCACTTGGATGATGTTTATAGCACACATAAAGAACTATCACTTGTCATTAGGGATTTTTGCTTTCATTTGGATACATGGCACGAACATGACTGCATAAAAGGAGGTCAACTAAATCAGTGGACCACCTAATCTTTTGATTTAGTTAGGGACATTTACACTATACTAATTGCGTAAGTATCAAATATTGCATTAGAAGAACTTAAGGACAATGGATGAATGGATGATGGTTAAAATGTTTGTTGTAGAACTTGGATGAAAATATTAATTCAATCTTTTATCCATAGAAATTACGGGGACGAAATCCCGACAATGTAACAATGCAAAATTTAATCCATAATGTTTAGTTTGTTAATTAACGAAATAATAAAATAAATTTGGGAAATTATCAGAATCTAACCATGGGAGTTGCATCGTTGTGTCCGTGGTAATTTTCTGGTCAATTTCCATATATAGAACGTCAGAATCCGAGCTAATATGAGATAGAAACAAAATAAACAAGATATATATATATATATAGGGCTAGGTTGACCCAGGGATCAACCTAACCATGCCCTAGGTCGATCGACCGGTCAATCTAGGGTGAGGGGTGGCAGACCACCCGACCGACCTGCCTACGGGTATGGAACGAAGAAAATTTTCTTCAATCCAGAGGTTTTCAAACACGTAATTTTCATTCTTTAGCCTCATCCGGTCCCTTCGTGCTTCCATCCGACGGCTCTTATTCAGCCTATTATGTGGTTGCATCCTACCCAATCTCCAAATCCAATTGTATGAGAACCACTTCTACCTCTATAAATAAGACCCAAGGCCTCACACTTTTTCTCATTCTAGATTTTCTTCGCTTGGGTTTACCATTTCAGGAAGGACCCTAAAAGGAATAATTTTCCAATGAGAGAATCTTTTTAATAAAATATTTTAATACCCTCAAGTG
Source organism: Allium cepa (assembly GCA_030765085.1). Classification (NCBI taxonomy): domain Eukaryota; kingdom Viridiplantae; phylum Streptophyta; class Magnoliopsida; order Asparagales; family Amaryllidaceae; genus Allium; species Allium cepa. The sequence goes on along the minus strand of CM060935.1, from coordinate 1,514,358 downwards.
GATCCAGGAAGACCTAAAGGAAAGAGCTTAGGACCACAGGTGAGTGATTGTAATTATTTTAGATTTCTTTAAGTAATTTAAAATAATAGAGTTTTCAATAGTTGTAGTTTTACTATGATTTTTGGAATAACCTTTATGGTAGTTTGTTTACAGTTTTTAGATTTATTTTCAGTCTACTTCTTTTTAGCTATTATTTTCAATTAATTTTAGTTTGTTTCTGTTAATTATAACTTTTATATTTATTTACACTTTATTTTATAGCATCTTAATTTATTTATTGTTATTTATACGTTATTTACATATTTTTCCTACGCTTTGGATTTTCTTCTATTTTCAGTTTTCTTTTATTTCTCCTTCTTCTTCACGTATGGATTAGAATAGATTAAACATAAATATGGATTAAAATTGTAAGAATATTGAAATAACGGAAGATAAGATGTAAATTGTAAAGGTTGTAATAAAAATGGAATTAAGACTACAATTGAGCCTAGTTATTATATTGATGTTAGAATTGGACTAATTAAAGATAATTGGCCTAGTTATAACTTAGCATTATAACTAAAAGAGTATAAGATGAAAGAAGCTTATTTTTACACTTAGACCTTGGGTTAAGCAATAAGCATGATTATAAGTAGGTTATAATAAGAAATAGATAGAGTGAGGCTTACTTTAAGACCTAGGATGAATTAATAAGCTCAGATAGTAAGAACAAAAGTAAAGGCTTATTTAAAAAATTTATTTGAGTTAATAAGAAAAGAATTAACATAGGACCTGCACCAAATAACATTCCCCTATTTATACGGACACGGTGTTTAACATAACCTTCAAGTGAAACGAGTGTCTCACATAACCCTAAAGTGATACGAGGTTTCTCACATAATCCTGAAGTAAGATGAGGGTTATGCTTATGTTAATAACGGTAGAAACTGGTCAATAAGTAGAAGTCTAAATAATGGGGATTTAGGCAAGGGGCGCAACTAGATATTTTTCGGATGTTGGACTAGTACCAACAGCATTTCCCCTATTATTTCTATAGACGCGGTGTTTCACGTAACCCTGAAGTGAAACGAGGTGCCTCACATAACGCTGAAGTGAGACGAGGTATCTTGGATAACCCTAAAGTGAGACGAATTATCTTGCATAATCTTGAAGTGAGATGAGGGGCACTCTTATGCTGGAAGAAGACCCAATAGGTGGAACAATAGGTAACATGAGCATGGCGGCGGTTACGTGTGCGACTTCCATTCGGGTGCTCGGTAATCATTATGAGCTCTAAGCACTTAGTGTTTGCCTATCGTAGGCCCCAATGTCTACTGCGTAAGGAGCTTTAGCGTGCGGTCCATAGTAGATTCTATGGAGTAGTAGGCTGATTAAAGGGTAGTATTAGGAATTCAGCCTAATCTTAGCAGCTATCAAAAACAAGTGCAAACAATCAAAGTAATACAATTGTATTAATTTAGTTAAATCGTATTTATTTCCATCTTATTCCTTCTTCATATTTCCATTGTTTCATTTATATATGCTTGAATTATTGTATAGTCTATTACTTTTAATTTACTTAAAGATTCTAGTAATTAGTATCATTCACCATACTTTTAGTCTAACCACCCTTTCCTTTCCCCTTTCCCCCCATAGGCAAATAGGGGCAAGGAAGATAGACCACGGCTTCTCGGAGACTTGGAGACCTATCATGTATTCCTTTTTATTTCCATCTATTTCTTCTTTTATTTTACTGGCACTATATTGAGGGAAATTTTGTGTTTGTACTCTGGTTTTTCTGATGAGAATGAGATTATATTTTCATAACACAACTGTATTTGGTATTTGGAACATACGTGGTTTGTCTAAGGTATTTATGAAGTATTAATTTTTAGTTTGTCCTATTAGGCGTGCTAAGGGGTGTGGGTTATTTCACACTAGCTGCACTTCAATTCCTACATCTCAGTAGGCAGCATCCTGCTAGGTTGTCTACTCACAGGTTCAGCTCTTGGCACAAGATCTATCCAAAACTCAACAACTTCTCTCGGTGGTAGTCTTATGACTGGCTCAAAGACATCAGCAAACTCTCTTGTTACCCGAACCTGACTTAACACTTCTCTCACTTCCATTGTACTTAACAAAGCATATCTACTCCGGTCAGAATTCTCCACTAAGAGATATGACTATATAGGTGTCTCAGTGATATCTCCCCATCTTGGAAAAATATCCTAACCTCATACTTGCCCAACCAATCAATACCCAAAATGATTCTGAAATCTGCGAATAAAAAACATACGGACTGCATGCAAACTTATGACCCAACAAGTCAAGTTCTAACTGGTCACACCTCATCCCCAAAGTTGCATACCCTCCTATTGGATTCACAACCCTTAAGGATGTAACAAAGCATGTGGGTTCTATGCATAACTTATCAACCACACAGTGGGATATAAATGAATGTGATGTACTAGTATCAAATAGTATCCTAACATGTATACTCTGACTCAAAAATGCACCTTCCATCATAGTCTTTCCCTTTTCAACTGCAGTTGGCTTAGTAGATGATGGTCCAATACTAAAAACATTTCCCTTGTCCGCCCTAACTGGCTTTGGACATTGGTTCTCATAATGCCCAACCTGATCACAGTTAAAGCATTTCACATTCTTCTTATCTGGAACCTATTTCCCTTTGCCTGACCTGCACTCATTTGCATAATGACCTTTCTTGTCACACTTGAAGCAAACTAAATCAGCCTTTGCCTTCTTGGCAACATCTCCCTTCTTCTTAAAGAACTCCCTTTTCTTCCCTTAAGAACCCTGGGTTTCAACTAGCTTTTTTCTGGCATTAATAGCAAGCATCTCTTCATGGCAGACTGCCATCTCCACAACCACATTACAAGGATCACGGATATGTATTAGGGTCGCCCTAGCAAGCTTGGGCTTCAACCCCTAAATAAACCTCTCATTCCTTCTAATGTCGGTGTCTATAGTAGCATACCCATATTAAGACAGCTCATCAAACTTAGCAACATACTCGATTACTGACATCTCTCCCTAAGCTCAATCTATAAACTTCCTCATCAATGCCAACTTAGCAACTTCAGATAAAAACCTCTGCTCAAATCTTCTTCTGAACTCAGCCCATGTCAATTCTTCCTCCAGAACTCCGGCAGTCACACTATTCCACTAGAAGCGTTTCCCTTTGCAGCTACCAAAGGCCAGCCTCCTCTTTTGCTCATCATCCAAACCTAGATGTGCAATGATTCTCTCACAGTGCAATAAACAATTCCCAACTTCAATAGCATCCTCCATTCCAATAAACGGCTTTCCACCCATACTGGTGTAGTGCTTAGCTTATCATAATTATTCCCAACTGGAGCCATAGGATTAACTCCTTCAAAATTCCCATCAACTCCAACAGCAGCTCCTGCTTGCATCATATTGACGAAGAACTGATACATCATCCCTCTATCTACTGGCGGATTTCCAGTACCCACATTGGCATCAACATTTTGGTTAGCATTGGCCTGTCGACCTTGGTTCCTCCTGGTACTTGGTTGAGCATTTCCGTTGCCTATGGTGCTTCCTCTACTTAGATTTCCTCTTCAATATCTTCTTTCTCTAAAATTTACATATGAGCCTTAGTAAGATACAGTAGAAGGGTCTAAGAGAGAAGGGAATACATACTTATATATATATATATATATATATATATATATATATCAGTACAAGTACGTTACTATAGCATCAACCCAAACCCTGATCTTATTTTTTGATTCATTAGATTATGATTGAAAAATCTTTTAGGTTTAATTTTTTTTAAGTTTCATAAATATATGCTCTGATACTAATTTATAACTTCACCTACTTGGAAGCCCAAAACTAACAGCTACGAATGTTGTAATCATCCATAATTATTAATCATCGACGACCAAATACGATAATGTTAGATACATTGATATGGTAGAAACACAAGAATATGGAAAAATTTAAAATATCAAACAAGTTCCACATTCCATTCTAAAACATTTCAAATTCATTATATAATCCCATTACGAGAACCACGTTCTGAGAAAATTTACTTATTACAACATACGCCAAGAGCGACAAATGAAAGTGCCCCTTGGATGATCAAAGTATATATATATGTAATTTAACAGCTGTGCCTTTACAAAAACAACACAGCGGAATCAAAATAAAAGAGAACTATAAGTAGCTATCATGCCTCCTACACACCTCTGGAAGCTTATTCGTCTAATGTGGTACCTGAAAACCTCAACTCTCAAAATACTCAAAATCAATTGAGTATCCGAGAGTTTAAGGGGAAAACATAAACTTCGAGTTAGACATAAAGCGGTACGAATAATAGTCTACCATCTCAAACCATTTAGATATCTAGTGAGACATGCCACTTAGTGGAATGGGTTTTCCGCTCACTAGTATCTTAAAAACCTTTATAAAATCATATACTATGCTCATGCATCCACAATTGTTAAAACATAGCAATTCAAAATATTATGATGATATGCATAATTAATTAAAACATTCTGGATTCTCTATCCCCTTTTTAATTGACTACCTATCATATTTATAGTTTCTAAGGTCACTATTAACATATTGTTTTAATGGGCTTACTAATAACCTGTTTAATGCTTATGGACTCCATGTAGAATCATAGTTTTCATGGACCAGAAAGAAAATATTGGCCCCCGCCAATACCTTTACTATTTCATAGGTCCTCCTTGAACCTGTTGGTAAATCCAATATCTTTCCTCTTATCCTAGTTCTCATGTGTTGACCAGGAACCTATTGACATCTACCAATATCTAACCTGGATATAGTTTTCATGGGTTCACTACAAACATTTGGTAACTCCAATAACAAATCATATTTTTCGTGCGCTAATTGTGAACCTATCTTCCTGACATCTTCATTTATACATAGTTTTCATGGGTTTACTATGAACCTATTAGCCCCTGCCAATATCTTTTCTTATACATAGTTTTCATGGGATTACTGTGAACCTATTGGCCATTGCCAGGATCTTTAATTAATTTAATTTATATTCACTACAGGGTCAACCTAGCTGGTTATTCTACCCTTTCTCAAATTACCATTATGGGTTCATTACAATGTGAATATATGTGTGTGTGTGTGTGTATTTGAAGAAGCAAACATAATAACATAACAATACCACTCCTGTGGGTTTAATATCCTTGAAATTATTTTCGTATGAAACATGGTTAATCCCTTCAACCTAATATTTTATCAAGGAAAGCTTCTTCTTAAAACCATTTCAAAACTCCTTTATTTAGCCATAGGTTTTTCCTTTCGAATAAGATTGGGTTATTTGTTTTGAAAACAAGGCTTTCGTAACCTTTAAAACTTTGCTTTCAACCTCACTAGAGAACCTACTTTGAAAGCATATATATCTCTTTTCAAAACATTAGGCCCTTTCCTTTCGAAACACTTTAAAGCTCTCTTTCGAAATCTTTCAAATGTAATAAAGTATTACTTATTAACTCTTAGAAGTATAACTTCGAAACCATTGAAAGCACCCCTTTCGAAACCTTGGAAAGTACCCCTTTTGGAAACTTTGGAAGTACCCCTTTCGAAACCATTGGAAGTTCTTCTTTCGAAACCATTGGGTATATATTTAAAAATATCATTTAGGTCAAAAGTGAATTCAAATGGAAGTATCTCTTTTGAAACCATTCTTTATCATATAAAAGCACTAGGGAAACCTTGATGGCATCGGCACCACCCTTTCGAAAGCATAAATCATTTGGGTGAAACACCTGAAGGCTGGCTTTGAAACCCATTTCGAAGCCATTGCCTTCAAAACCATTAACCCCCTTTAAAAAGCATTTAGGAAGTGGCTTAGCATAAGTTTAAAACAAAGACAACCCTTCAAAAGCATTGATGGCTTCACGCACTCAAAAGGCAAAAGAATAGCGGCTGGATATCGACTATGTCGAAACCACTACTTTCGAAAGCATTTTTGTATAAATAAAGGAACCCATTCGAAAGCCTATATTTTTAAAACATAAAATGGCAACCCCTTTGAAAGCTATTAGAAAACCCCTTTCAAAAACATATGTTTCGACTCCTTCGAAAGCATTAAATAAACAAGGCAGGCGCTTTATCATTTGATAGTAAAACTAAAGTTTCAACCCCATCGGAAGCATGTTTTCGACACTATGCCTTCCGCCTGCCTCTAATCCACTATGTACCATTTAAGTGATACCTTATGCATTGATTTAGCTTTTTGGGGTTTCGACGTGAATGAAGGCAGAAGCTATAGGTCGAAAGGTACTTCTAATAGAGGCAGAATTCCAATTTTCTACGTAAATCTGGTTTAACGCCAATTAAAGCAGACACTTTTTAACTAACCTACCTACATGTAAACATGTGATTGATCAACTAAAATTTTTAAATCCTTTATCAAAATACTTCTGCTTAATTTCAGATCTAAACCATGGTTAATTTAGCAAATAAGCACTTCCATTAGTCAAAACAGTTGAATCATTAGGTCCTCCTTTCAAAATAATTTAATTCTCGTATTAAAAAACTTGGAAAAAATCCCCAAAAATTACAGAAATTTACTTTTAACACGTTATCTAGCATATCTAAATTTTAGACCCAAATTCTCGATATAATTTCTGAAATAAGTTTCTAAACCCAATTAATCATATTTTCCTTTAAAAATTGATGCTAATCTTTCCATAGCTTAGAAAATTATAAAAGTTAAAATAAATCCAAAATCATGTTTTACATAACATATAATTTTCCCACGACATTCAAACATAAATTTCAATCAGTTTATCCCTAATACAGTATTAATTCCCATTTATGTAATTTTGTTTAAATCAAACAAATTATAATTCAAGCATATCATCATCCAATTCATCATAAAAACAAATTTAGTCTTAAATCCAAAAACATATCATTATAAAACAAAATAGAGATGGTATAAATTATTATTCACCTTGATTAGGATAAGGAGATTAGATTGAGATTAAATTTTTTCCCCTTCTTCAATTCCTTAGCTTGTTTTGAATTTCTCTACCTTAACAATGGTCGACTCCTCTTTTATGTTTGAATTTGTATTTTGTTTGCAAAATGACGTGAATGGGAAATGAAACTATAAGAGAAGATAATATACAAGGATAAGGGTTAAGTGCGGCTAATTCCCAATATGCCCTTATGTAAATTAATTAACTTATAAACCCATTCTTAAGCCTATTTAATTTGTTAAGCACAGGCTCCTTATTATTCATTCAAATCTAACTCTCCTTATCATTCTAATTATTACATTATTCTATTTAATTTATCTAATTAAATCTCTCGAATAATGTTATCAAAAATTATGGGTTCCACAAATCGGTTAAAGATTGGAGATTGAACGATCGGTTGGATGGGATTAGAGATGAACGATCGGTCGGAAGGGATTTGGCTCGGTTATTGACGATCGATAGAGTATGTTCGTTTTGGAATGCTCGGCTATGTCTTAGTGGATTGATTGATTGCCAACAACTAATTTTAAAATGGAACTTGGGCACATAAGCCTAAACTTTGAGATGAGCTTCAGCTTTAGACACTTGAAAGGACACCTGGACTTGCATATAGCTCAATTTGCATATTCGTAAATTCTTAACATTTTGAACTATGACGTGAATGCCTTAAACAATTCTCTTAAAGCTCATCTTGGACTTGAAAATAAAAAATGATCTCAAACGGACAATCGATCTCGAAACTCAGGCTAAATCATTCCCTTAGGATGTAGTGAACTGGTTAAGATGGTCAGCGATGACGGTCACTTCGATCGAACTCCGATGTCTCATCGCCCTCTTCGCCCTTAGTTTTGCACAACTTATTATTGTATTATATAGCACTTTGCCACACCACACTAGCACTCACTATGCACTGGGGGTTACCAGTTACTTTATCTAACCATGATTTTTACTAAGATTAATAGTTATGGGTTCTAGACGTTCTGAGCGTCATACAGCCATGCCAACCGGATCATCTTTCGAACAGGATAACCCTAACGCAGCATCAAGCTCTGGAACTGAATCCCATAGTCTATCCTCTAGTCATCATTCGGAACAACTAGAAAGCTCGGGCCCTCAATTTGACCTTTTTGATATTGTTTCCATCTTTTTATAATCTAAGGTTATCAATCTTGCTCCCACACCCTAGAGAAAGCAATTATTTTGGAGAACCCTACTGATTCGGTAGCTTTTAAAATTAAGAAATACGCTCTTCGTCGAATCTGCGTAAGGCATGGAATTCCTTTCGATGATTTGTTGGTTCTATTGTGGGATGATAGGGACTCACAGATCCCCAGAAGGACACACAACGTGTAAAGGGTTCATGTTCTTGGATGGATGCATGCTGCCATTTAGTTCATACATTTAGGAAATTATTCATTATTTAAGGATAGCTCTAGTGCATCTCCACACAAATGGTTACGCTCTTCTTAACTGTAATATACATGGTATTTATGGAGTTCCTACACCATTATACAACCATTGATGTTGTTCGAATCATATTCACTTTCAAGAAACAAACAGGGAGTCTTTCGTTTGCATTTCTCGAGTCGACAAAGAGGTTCCAGATTCTAACTGGAGCATGGAAAAACGAGGCACTTTTAAAAGTGAATGGTTCTTCGTTCGTTGTCTGCCCCATTTTTCTCAATAATGACTGGAAAGAAGTAAGTGTCATCCAATATTTTCATGTTAGCATGGAGAAACAATTTTCGACCCGTATTCCTGACTATGTTACTCCTTTGCTGGTGTCGTCACCTGGCATAGCGGCAATGTTCATAAAGAGGTGGTAACAACTGTGAAAAATGCACCTCCTGAGGACAAGAACATCGAATATCTGCTTTTGCACGAACGTCTCATTACTTTTTGTTTGGTAAAAGAGGGCCATAGGGTTTGGCTAACCAAAGTCGCCCAAACTTCAGGGATAAGACCATGGTCTGTAGTCAGTCAAAGGGAAAATCGAGTCGATCTTGTGGTGCCCTTGTCACGAATGCTCAGGATTTCACTAGTATTGATGCCGAAGGACATAAAGGCGATGTGCTCGGTTATAATGTTGACAAATCCGATCTTGGGGCTGATGCTGGATCCTCGCGGGCCTCACAACCCTCGGTTCCAAATAAGAGAAAGAAGAAATCATTTGTACATAAATTTACAAAAAGTCGTCTCTATTATCAATCCAAGTCGTCGATGGCTCCTAAAGTCATTCAAGATGAATCTTCTACCCAAGCGTTGGAGCATTCAATTTTACCATTCTACTTTTTATTTGGCCTACCGATTCCACATGATCTTGGTGCTTTTCATTTTACTGATGTGAGCATCTAGGGATTGGAATCTCGCACTAGAATTGGCACTAAGATTCCTACTTTTAGAGGAGAAGTACACCAATGAGCAAAGCTCTTGCACTTGGTTTGCTAGGGAGTTACACAAGGACACTTTCACACACTTACACCCCTCAGCATTGCATTATACTTGACTTGTTCTCTTTAATGCTTAAAGTCGACTGATTTCTGTTTTACTTTGCAGAAACGATGTTGAAGAAGAGGAACATGTTTGATTCCCTCTGGTATATAAACTACCAATCCTCTAGTTCATGCTTTGACTCTTATCGTATTAGCTGAGAGTATTATGATTCTACCCAAAGGTGATAGGGATAAGCCACCACAAGACAGACATCGATCAAGATCGAGAACCCCTCCTTCAAATGGTCCTGAGAAGCCAGCTGATCTTAAAGACCTACCTATCGATCCCTCTCGTGGCCCTTTTACCACTTCAGTGCCTCCATATCCTTTATTTCCTTCTCATTATTGACAGCCAAGCGACCGTCGCTGCCATAGTGAACATGATGCCGCCCATAGGCCTGGCAAGGTAAGTACTAAAGTTGTAGCTACTACTGAAGATTCTCTGATCAATCCCACTGCTTATATGGCACTTGTGAAGAATTTCCTAACTTATGTTTTGAAGGGTTTAATTTTCCTTCTAGTTTGAAGAGGTTTTGAACCATGTTCAGAAAATGACCATTGACTATGTCACTGACATCCACATGCAATATAGCAAATGGATGAAGGCAGCAGAGAAAATGTCGAAAGTCTCCTACAAGCGCACGGTGGAGATTGAATAGCTAAAAAGCTAGGAAGCTCAAGATAAAAGAATCTTTGACACTTTGACAAATGAGCTAGAAGCCTCTAGGACCTTCTTAGTAGAAGCCAAAGGAAAAGCTATTGCTGTTGTGAAATCCATGGAGGAGATGAAATCCAGCCATCTTGATATGCTTTAAGTGTTGCACCATCGAAATCAAGAGATAGCGCTTGAGCAGGATACAGCTCGAAATAATGAATTTATTGCCTTGAAGGAGATAGCAGATCTCAAGGCTAAGCTTGAGTATGCAAATAAAGAAAATGGTGATGTCTAGAAGATCTATCAATATGCTTGCGATGACATGGTAAACATCATACTTAATAGAGACACGGCTGTTGAAAGGGCCAAAAATGTCGATGTACTTATTATGCGTTGTTAGTTCCTCAGATGATGGTTTTGATGACAACAACCTTAGGACTTGTTATAAAAAATAAGTACTAATATTCTTATCTAGAAATGTATGTATATGCAAAATATATATAGCTGATACCAAGAATGAAGACTGTATAGTATAAAGATTCAAGACTGAGTATAGGGATTAAAGACTGATGAATTCAACACTGAAGAAATCAAGAATGAAGACTCATGAGTGTCATGAGTTCAAGATATCAAGAGTTCAACTGTTTAAGATATCAAGGTAAGTAATAGAGTCTAGATTTGTGTTAAAACTTCATAATAGCACTAAAATCATTATTCCGATTTTAATTATGGATTGGAATCCACCTTCCCACTTTAATAGTTGGATGGAACTGACGACCTCTTAGTGGGATAGAACCCATGACCTTCTAGTGGAATGGAATCCATGAAATTTTCAAAATGATTTATTTTAAATATTTTTCCAAAAACTTTTTAAAAGTCATCTCTCCCAGTTTAAATATTTTAGCTGTAAATTATTTTTATTATCTTTTATATTTTTATTTCAAAATCATCTCTTGTTTCTAAACTATCTCCTGATTTTAATATTATAAGCTTTAAATCTCAAAAATATATTCTATACATCGTTTTTAATATTAATTTTATATTATACTTATATATATTTAAGATTACTTTTAAATTTTTTTATATGTTTAAACTATATTCAAAATAGTTTATAAACTTCAACAATTATTTTGACAAGTTTTAGAAAGAAAATCTCTTTTAAAAACAAAAATCAATTTTCAAATTTACTAAGGCATGTCGACGGACCCCATCTCCGCATGTCGACATGGTTACCGTAGAAATTCAAATTTCAAATTTTCAAAAAAGTGTCTATTCGTGATAACCTTTCACGAATGGACATATCTATTATTCTTCTATAGATAACAATTATTTTCAATGAATTTGAAGTTAGTTTTTCTTCACTCCTTCTTCTCCACTCAAATATTCTCTTATATTTTAACAAAACTCTACAGAAATCCGATGTAACGACCCGCCGCTCTGACCGCCTCTAGTCGGTAATTAAACCAACTAGAAACGTTCAAAATGACGGATTGTTATTTAGTTTATAACATTTAAACAGAATCAGTCACAGAAACAATAATATATTATATAAACGAACTTTTCTTTTATATACAAATATCAGAGTTATACAATGAATTACATTTTTATACAGCGGAACAATTTTTATTAAGTACAAGAAAAATTTTCTGAAAAGCTTTAGTGAAGTGCTTTCCCCTCTCTCTCTCTAACTTCGCTGCGAGAAAATCTCCAAGCTGTAAAAATACTCTGTGATGTCCCGGAAATTTGAGCAATATTTATTTAATAATTTCATTTATAATTTATTTTAAAATGTGAAATACTGATTTAATAATCCAATTCAAATATAATTTTCTTTTGAAAAATTATAATTATTTTGTTAATAAATGATATTCTTTTGGAAATTTATAATAATGGAATTTGAGAATCTTATTGTTTTAAAATGTTAAAAATATTTAAATGATAAAATTTTCTTTATAAGCTGATTTAAAAATATTTTATTTATAATGTATATATGTGTATACATTGTAAATAGGTATTTTGATTTTATTTCAAAATTTAATAAAAGATCTTTTCAAATTTAATATATATAGGTATATAATTTATGAATTGATTTATATTAAATTGAAAATAGTATTGAACTTTTCATAAGTCAATTTATAAATCTATCTAGTATTTTTAGAAAGTAATTATAGTAAATATTTTGTTATAAATATATATAGTTAAGAATTGTATTTTTATAATAAAGTTTATTTTGTTTTATTTTAAAATTGTTTTGAAATAAATTTAGTTTATTTATATTAGAATATGTTAATTTGAAAACTCTTGAATAAAATATAATTCAACATTTGTTCTTTTCTTTTAAAAAAGTTTCTTTTGTAAAATTTGTTTTAAATAATTTTTAAGATATTCAAGCAAACATTTAAATATGTAAAGATAGTTCATTTGTAATTTTTTAGAGAATAAATGTAAATAAACATATATAAACATCTTAAATTAAATTAGAAATGATTTTATCTTTAATTAAAACAATTGTAAAACAAAGAATTTATTTTTATATTAAAAATCTCTTACATGTGTTACCTTCATATTTTAAAATTGACACTTGTAAATAAATCTTTACATTCAAATAACAAGTGGCATTCTAAAACCTATTTGAATTTATTTAGTTTAGATAAAACTTAAGACAAATCTTTTTGTTTCAAACATTTTTATCTTCTACTAAATAAAAATTCAGATCTGAGAAAACTAAAATCCAATTCACTCTCAAATATTCCACAACCCAAACTTAATCTATACTCTGCAAAACTCAATCTATACTCTGAAAAATCAAAACCCTATAAGATCTGCAAACACCTTCTTTTAAACCCTGCAAAGAAACTACATCTGCATCTTCTGTAACCTGCAATTCAAAATATCTTCAACCTGTAAAGATCAATGCAAGCAAGTTGAAAGTGGTCTGCATGCAGTTCCAAAGCCTGAAGCATCATGGCATCATCAAATGCAAATTCAAATAGGCCTGCAAGCATCAAGTTAATACCATTTTCAACTAGGAGCAAGCTCTGATTCAAGCATGCAAGGAACTCAGGTTGCAGAAATGAATTTCATTGGAATGCATGCTCTTTTTCAATTTTGAGGTGAGTAAATCTATGGTTTAAAAACAGTTTCTTCATTTAATAATAAAAAAAAAATCAAGCTATCAAGATTTACATAAACTAAAGTTAATTCAAAATGCCTTCAAATAAGAACTGTAAATCAGTGATAACTAAAGACTGCTCTGTTTCTTTAATAGGTAACCTTAAATTTTATAGGATGTACTAAATTTATCTTTGCATCAGTATTGATATAACTGAGTATGTCTTGTTTGTTGTATGATGGATGCTCTGTGTTTTTCTGGAATATGCAGGAATGTGTGATGTAATTTGTATTAACAGTCATACTTATGTTCTTAATTGGATTTAAATACAAATCCTCTTCCATATGATTGAATCATAGCTAGAGATTATTGTGTGAACAAATTATGTTGTTTAACATAGATTTGGGCCTGTAAAATTTTAGTTTAGAAAAGTGGAAACTGTTACTTGTGTAAATCAATAACAGTAGACAACAGTTTCATAAAATAAAATTACCAAACATCTTTAATTTAACTCATGTTTTAAAATCATGATTATTAAACAAGCATCACCATTTTAAAATCTTCTGGGAAGTTAGGAAGTGAGGTCTGTGCAGTATATTGGAATTTTAGGTATCTGAACATTTAGTAAATTGTGGAATCTGAATTTTATTCCTGGAGGGTTGAATTGTTAATGGAGAGAGTGGGAAGATTATGGGAAAATGGTCATGTTCAGGTTTGCCAAGTATATAGTGAGAATTGTCAGGTTTTGGGTTTGTGGAGGTGAAGCTCTTCAGGTGAATGCTTGTTTGAATCTGTTTTCAGGCAACAGAGAGTTATGTTGGTGTTGTAACAAGTGGAGAGGTGGGTAGCTTCCTGGAGATGTTAGTGAAGGTCGTTGGAAGTCGCTGGAGTGGTGGTCGCAGTACACAGTTTTGGTTGGTCTCTGATGAAAACTTTGGTGTGCAGGGTTCTGGGAGACTCGGAGTCAACCTCGGGGATTTGGTATTGAGACTCGAAGTTGGGAGTGTATTGACCCGAAGTAAATTTGAGGTGGTCTCGGGTTTAGTTGTGCAGAGACCTGAAAGTTGTTTTTATTTTTTATTTTATTTTATTTTTTTTTTTTAAAAAATCTGGGAAAACTCAAGTGTTTAAAAACTATGATTAAATTCAAGTATGGTTTGAATTAAACTTAAGTAGGCTTAAGAATTCAAAAGTTTAAATGATGAATTCAAATTTAAGTAGGGTTTAAATTCAAATCTGGAAACTGTGTAAATTTTAGTTTTCAAGTTTGAATCCAGATTTTTTCTGTTTAAACAGTTTTGGCTCTTTTAAAATTTTTTTTTAGGGAATTAAATGTTTAAACAAGATTCAAATTTAGGTGAAATTTGAATTGAGATCAGGAGTACTTTTATTCAAAGTTTAAAAATGCAAATTTTAAATATTAAGCAAGATTTGAATTTGGTTTTGAAATCAAATCTTAAGTATGATTTCAGTTACTATTGAAAACTGTTTGAATTCAAGCAGTTTTGAAAAGTTTTAAATTTTGACAGAAATGTATTAAGCAGAATTTAAATTTGAATCTGATTTCCAATTAAGATTTAAATTTAAAAGAATTCTTTCTTTCAAGTATTGAAATAAAATGATGATATGTTTAACTTTAAATGGAAAAGTTAAATAATTTATTTATTTTCAAATGTTTGATTTCTTAGTAAAATCAAGTAATATTGATTTTTAAACTTTTCTTATATAGTAAACATTTGAAATCTTAAATTTAAAATGAAAGTTGAATTAAATTTTAGAAATGTATTATTTAAATACATTTTGAATATTAATTAAGTTATAAATAAGTAAATGAATTATTTTGAAAATAATTAAGGATTTACTTATCTATTTGATTTTTAAATAATAACTTGAATTAATTTTAATTAAAGATGATTAATGAATAATTAATTTAAGGTAATTATTCTTAAGTAAGGAATTAATGAAATGTTGTTAATTATCTAAGGATAATTAATAATTAATTAATGTAATTAATTTTGATGGATTAATTAGATTAATTAATTTAAGATAATCAATTGTAATTTAAGTATAATTACTTTATAAAAGTAATTAAGGGATTAATTACATATTGTAATTAATTCTGATATTGTGTTTTGTTAAATTAATTAATTTAGTTTAATTAATTTAAGAATAATTTAATGATAATAATTACTTAATGTAATTTATGGAGTAAGATTACTTAGAGAAGTAATAATTACTGGAATGTAATTAAGGAAAGGTGATTTACTTAAAAGTAATTTGGATAATTACTTTTGTAATTAATCAAGGATTAATTAATATAGATAATTAATTATTGATAATTAATTTATTAAGGAGTAATTAAGATAGTTAATTACTGGATTTAAGTATTAATCAAGGTGATTAATAATGGTATTTAATTTAATTAGTAAATGTAATTAATTTTTAATTGAGTAATTAATTTAAATATTAATTAGGGATCATTAATTATTATAATTAATGATGTAATTAAGAATTGTTAATTGAATATTAATTAATTAATTAAGTAATTAAATGTTAATTACTTATGATTAAGGTTAATTAATTTTATGAAATTAATTAAAGACTAATTACTTATTGTAATTAGTGAATGATTAATCAAAGATGTTTAATCAAGTTAAATACTTAATGAATGATTAATTAACTAGGTTGATTAATCAATGGATTTATAAGCAGGATTTATAGATGAGTAATTAATTTAATTTATTTTAAATTAATTAAGGATAGAAGTAATTAATTTAATTCATTTTAAATTAATTATAAATGATGGATAATATATCATTACTTATGGATGATATTGATATACCTTTGGATGGTTGTGATCTCAGAAATGAGATGAGTAGTATCTATAGGATATGGATGCTTAATTATAGTATGATGGATTATTTGGTTGTGATGATTGTTGTTGTGATGTTTGACTATTGTGATGATTATCTATTGTGATAATGTTATGGGTTATCTGTTATGATGTGAATATGTAGTTTATCTATCTGTGTGAAATAGATAAAAATTAAATGAGTTAATTGTTTAAAACCCTTAAGTATAACTTGGACATTAAAATGGCGTTTGGTTTCGGTGAGACCGGGATCGGGTTTCCATATTTGGATATCCGAAAACCACATCGATTCCAATTAAACGATAGGTCGTTAATCCAAGTGGAGCAAGTGAAGACTCGAGGTGTAAGGGCTATACGTCAGTATAACTCTGTGGGTGATTCCGTAATGAGTTTGACGGAATAGTACTTATAGATTCGAGATGGTGATTTAGAGTGCAAGGGTTATTGTCGTTAACTCTGAGGGTGATTCCAAAATGAGTGTAACGAGATAATGCCTTCGGTTTCGTTCGAACCCGGAACGAACTTGTATGGATTGAATGCTTTCAGAACATCGTCAGGTGGACGATGAGCATTCTAAGATAGATGTGTTCTCTAAAGGTAATCGCAGCCTCAAGCCTCATCAACCGGGAATGGCTAAAACAGGGGAGGTGCAGCAAGGCTTCGTGGGTCGCGCCCACTGGAGAGCGAGATTTACCCCTGTCTAGAGGTCCCTTTATATTTCGGCTGTGTGGACGGTTTTTGAGCTCCAACCGTCGGGGTTATCTTGTTCGGAACTATTCAGTAAGGAATGGGTCCGGCCTTGTGTTGCAGGGGATGAAGGGAGTAATCCTCGGTACGGTGATCTAGGCCACGTACTGTGACGGGCGGTACCCCAGTAGCCCTGCCATTGTTGGAAACCCATTTTCCCTACGAGACTCTACGGTTTTGTTTGTATTACCCACTTTTGTGGCTAGTAGCTGGAATTTAATGAATGTAACAATTTCGGCTATTTCTTATTTATTTGAAAACCCTAGACACTATTATAATATCACTGGATTTCCTATCAAATGTTTTGGTTAGCGTAAGGTAAAAACTTTTCCATGTTTATGTGTGGGAAGTCTTACGTGATACCTTTTGTTTTCAAAGGATTTTCTAAAGTTAAGCAACTTTTAAACTATTTACTCACACCAGACCCTTGTCTGACCCGAGTGTTTATTTTCTGTTTTATTAAACTCTTGGGTACTCATATTATGTATGAGTAGTCAAGTGATTCAGGATTGCTTTGACGAGTTATGGAGGAGCAAATGGAGCAGGAGGCTTCTGCGTTGTAGTTATCTATTTTCCGCTGTGTTGGTATCTCTGAGTCGTCTCTCTGAGTTGTATCTTGTACTGTTTAGAGTTGTATAACTAGACAGGTGTTTATAACTGTCTAGTATTTGTTGTATTGGCTGTAAAACTCTGATGTATATGATACTATGTAAAGTATTTATGTGATATATTATATTTGATTCGTTCCGCTGTGAGATTCTGATGTTGTTTGTGTTCTTCTTTCTCTTTCTTTTCTTCTTCTATCCCTTTCTTTCTTCTTAGCGATGCGACTTCCTGGAGTCTGGAAGTTGGGTCGTTACATACTCGGTCTGACCCGAGCGTTTTATGCAAAACACAAAAACACTCGAGTCAGGATTTATCTTTATTCAAGTAAATAAATTTGCAATGAACTGAATAGAATAGTAACAGCAGTAAAGACAATCATGAAAGACCACCAACTACAATGATGCACAAAGATACAAGGTAAACTGGCATTCAGGCAGCAGTGTATAACAAATCCAACAGCCCCAACTACAACAGTGAATACAACTACAAGTACAAGGCATGTCAACAGCAATATGAACTGTTCAGCTACAACTAAGCAAGGGTCAAGCGAATAAACACAACTCGAAGCATGTACATATGCAGCCACAAGACCCAAAAGACACCAATGATACAAGAGAGGAATGCAACAACCAGGTGAAGATGCAGACATAAACAAACAAGTCTCAACCAAACATGTCAGTGAATAGTTCAGTGAAGAATCAGTGCACAACATCATGAATATACACAGTGCAGACACAAGTCAGTGGTAAGTATACAAACATACCAGATCAAAATCGAACTAAAGTATGGTGAAACACTGCAACTCAAAGAGTATCAACAATGCAACACTTGATTGAGCTACAAACAGTGATGCAAGTATTGAAATCAGACTAAATGAAGAAACAGTGCAACAGATCAAGTGACATGATGAAGCAGAGCAAATGAGACAATGTCATGAGACTCAACATGTACATGTACTGATCAGTGAAACCCAAAGCTAACAGAGTCAACAAAAATGCAATGCTAAGTAAACAAGTGACTTGAACAAGACTCAAGAAGCTACAGATATCAGTGAACATGATATGGAAATCAAAATATACAAAGTGCAACAAGCATCGCAGTAATGGATGCAGACAATTGA
Source organism: Allium cepa (assembly GCA_030765085.1). Lineage (NCBI taxonomy): Eukaryota > Viridiplantae > Streptophyta > Magnoliopsida > Asparagales > Amaryllidaceae > Allium > Allium cepa. The sequence goes on along the minus strand of CM060935.1, from coordinate 1,495,759 downwards.
AACAACAGAACAGTACAGGGAAACAACACAATATTCACGAATGCAACATGACCAAATGTCCAGACAACACAACACTCACGTATGAAATGTTCAAGTGGAAACCAGAGAAGATGGCCAGAGACGAAGACAGTGATGAACAAGTTAGAGAACAAGTGTGTGTACAATTTGAAATGGTCAAATTTGTATCTTTGAAAAAGTCAATCAAATAAAAGAGGATTAGAAAAATAAGGATTTGGATTTCCGTATTAACAAATTCAAATTTTTTTTTTTTAAATCTGTCAATCCTATGTGGCTGCAGTACACACGTATATTTATACACATGTGCACTGCCTCGCCGACTCGTGTGCACCAAACAAAAACACACAGCTATCAGATCAAAACAAGATCAAACCCAAGTTTCAAAACTAGGTTCAACTCAAGGCCAATGCACAGACAAAAGAGTCAAGAAGGCATCAGACAAAGCAATACAAACAGCAATGTCAAAGCAGGCTATCAAGGGCAGAGTCTCAGAAATGCCAAAGACATGAAGCAACGAAAGATTCACAAATACAACTCAAAGTTTACAGAATGCAGACCAAAATGAGCACAACTCATTAAGCTCATAACAACAAGAAACAGACCATAAGAAATGCATCAGAGAATCAATACATATGAGCAAGTGAACTAGTCAACATGCATATACCTCAAAAACAAAGGGACTGCACTGTTTCAAATGAGACAACAATTTCAAACTCAAGTGAACAGTATAGCAAAACACATGTACAACAAAGATCAGGCTACAAAAACATATGGTGGTGCAGACTACAAATGAGTGCTAACAAAATAAACTAATTGCAACAGGGTTAGACCAACATAGTGCAACAGTGAAACACTGAATAGTATGCAGACCAGAAACACCAAGTCAAATGCAACGGAATGGAATGCAACTACAAGTGCAACAGTCAGGTCCAAATGCATCAATGAGGAAACTGCAGTGGACATGTATACAACAGAGGAAGCAAAATGCACAAATGCAAAACCCAAGTGCAACAGTACAACTCCAAATGTATCAGTGCATGAACACAGCAGCTCGAAGACACAATACAACAATGCACAAATAAATTTTAAAACAACCTATAAATTTTATGGTTACTTACTCAAAAAGAAAAGAACAATGTAGTTTTCAAATATCACTGTTTTGATTTTCTTATTTGAAAGACATTTGAAATTAAACTTTTAAATGAAACAAACAAGTTAAATTTATAACTTAAGTTTTAAACAGAGATTAATTCTATACTTTCTCTCATTTCAAAACAGAGATTCAAACTTCTTAAATTTATGTATGATAGCAAGTAAACAAGAATCAGAAACATGCAAGTCAAACTATACTTTCCTACATCATTCAACTTCAATAGCAATAGAAAAAGGTTTTAAATTTAGTATGGTTTACACTGTAAACCAAAGTGTTACAGGAAACAGAAAACTGGAAACAACATTTCCAAGCAAATATAAACACAAGCATAGCCATTCATTCACATGCAAAAGCTATTCACAATTATACAAGCATTCAAACCCAAAGAACTGAATAAAGCATAGGTTTACTCACAAACATCATAGAATAAATTGAAGGTTGAAAGGTTTTCTCACTGTGTTTATCACAAACAGTTTTCTAAAGAACCTCAAATTTGTGTTTTTAAGGTAATTACTGAAACTGGGTCAATTTCAAACTTTTTTTAACTAATTCATGATTTTCCAGAACCTACATTTATACTAACAAACATATTTTGTTTACACATAAAATTACTAGCTGTAATAGTACAGATGATAAAGATTTCTATTTAAGAATATCTTAGTTTACAAGCTAGCCAGATCTGCAACTACAGAAAATCAACACATATGCATATTCATAAATATGCACACTGAACATTCATGAATAAGTAATCATCACAACATAATCAAACAACATGCTTTCTTTATCAGGTCACAGATTTTGTGCAGGTGTGTTTACCCATTCCATTTTAACAAACAGAACAGTTTTGTTTTAAATCATTTGATTTCTGTAAATAAACATAAGCTCTGTAGTTTATGTTTGATTTTGATTTTTAAAGAAAAGCTTTTTTTTTTAAAGATAAGAAGCTTACTCACATTTAATTGAAGCAGGGAATACCCAGATGCACGCATTTACATTCAAACTCAAGCAAACATTATATGCTTCATGCAACAGATAATTTGAAACTCTTTTTAAATTGTGAAGTCACTCACTAAACAAAATGGGGACAGAGCAATTTATATATATATTTTTAATGACAGTTTTGTTTTGAACTTGAGTTCTAATACTTGCATGTGCATTTATTTCAAAAGAATTGGGGTTTTGAATTAGCTTGCAACTGAGAACAAGAATAGAGGGTTTTACAGACACATACATACATCACATATGAACTGAAGTTCAACTAAGCACATGCAAACAAATTTTTCCTCATCTAGATTCAAAGATCCATCACATGCAGCAAAAACAAAACAAGTCAAGTTTTAATAGCATTTGTTCTCATCAGATTTTTAAATGATAGCATCTGTCCTCATCAGTTTTACAACAAATTTTAAATAGCATCTGTTCTTATTTGTTTAAAAGCATCTGTTCTTATCAATTTAAATTCAAGCAATCGAGCAAATGATAGCAAATAACACCCAACAAACAACATGCAGAGTTTTATCTGTTCTTATTAGTTTAAATTCAAATAACCGAGCAGATGATAACAATTAACACCCCAAATCATAGCATGCGACCAAACACCCAATCCAATCAAATCTAAAAACTTGAATAAAAATTAATCGTGATAAAAAACTCACCTTTTTTCGAAGCGAATACGAAAACCCAAAGAAATTTCCAAAGAGGATGAACGAGAACGAAACAGCAGTGAGCGACGAAGAATTGATCGAGCAAGGCAACGCGCAAATTCCTATCGGTCAAGCAAATAGCGCAGCTTCGAAAGCCCTAGTTTTTAGACGAGGAGGAACATGAAGCCGAAAGCCCTAATTTGAAGACGAGCGAAAATTGGAGAGGCCGCCATTTTTTTCTTCTTTCGTGATTTTGTTAAGTTAGGGTTATGAACGAATGAGGAAATGAAATAAAGAGGGGCGGGTGAAAGTAAGAGGCAGTGCGATTTTTTTTTTTACATATATATAATTTATTTATTTAATTTTTCATTTTAAATTCAATTTATTTTTTGTAGATATTTTCCTTACTTTGTTTTGTTTAATTTTGTTGTTAAAATTTTAACTAAGTGTATTTATTTATTTTATTTAAGCTAAAGGAAAGAATGTTATTAAAACTAACCATCCCTCTATAAATTTACATAAATAATACTTGTATCCAAATTATTTTCCTAAGTCATTAGTTTGAATTTAAAATACAAATTCAATATTCAATTTTCAACTCCAAAGTCAAATTTATTTTTATTCAACTTTGTATAGGTTAAATTCTAAAATTTAATCGCCAAATCATAGAAATGTTTTATATAGCATTGGGAATTCAATCTAAATCATCATTCAACTATTTAAAATTAATTAAATAATTTCAATTTAAATTGTTCAAATATTCAGGATCGTTACAATCTCCCCTCCTTAAAAGAATTTCGTCCCGAAATTACAAGTAAGGAAAAATGATTGTTAAATTTCACTAATATTTATACCCTACTCAATTTTATCAAGTTTGAAACTTATTAAAAAATAAATAAATAAGTATAGTATTCATTCTATTTGTTTTATCTCATTAGCTTTGTTAATTAACTCATTTGCTCATCATTTTCTACAATCAAGACGCAAAAGTCTTTTACTAAAGTTTTCAACTTAAAAACTCAAAATTTTAAATTTGAAATTCTTCATTTAAGAAATTTACATAGTATAACTTTTCCAAAGCTGTGAACTTTCAAAACATTTCAAAAATCCTCTTCCTTAGTTCATTAGGTTGGAATTTATGTTACTTTAATTTCAGATTATTGATTTTCTATTTAAAGTTTGAAAATACTTGCTAACTCGAAATTTAACAAGTCTATTGTCGTTCTTAAACACATTAGGCATACGCTGGCCAGGCGCAAGTCTAAAAATCTCCAAATACTAAATATACTTGCTTCAATTCCCAGTGAAAATACTTTAAAAATCTTTTAAAAAATGGATATGGAAAGCACATTCCCCTATGGATCACAGTTTACCCGGCGGTTTCGCAACTATCCCAGTAGAATCGCTTGTAAACTGTAGATTTCTCATCTCTTGAATTTCGCCATGGTTGTTGCCATAGATCGCGGTCCACACGGAGGTTACGCTACTATCCCAGTAGAATCGCTTGTGACCGTAGGCATCTCGCCCCACGAATTTCGCTTTGGCTTCTAGATTGCAGTTTACTCGGTGGTTGCGCCACTATCCCAGTGGAATCGCTTGTAACTGTATGCATTTCGCCCCTCAAATTTCGCTAGTCACTCCAACTAATGGAAAACAAATGGCCAATCCAACTTATGGAAAACAAATGGCCAATCCAACTAATGGAAATCAAATGGTCAATCCAACTTATGGAATTCAACGTGGCTACGATCTTCAAATGGACACTCATCTCGAGTTCCAACAACCTTCACAAATTTTAAATGGAAGGTACTTTTCCATATCCTCAATTTGGAAAACATAATATCATATATACATATATAATATTTCATTTCACACTTCGTACATATCGTACTCATGTACTTACATAAGTTTTCCACAACAATTTCTTTCCAAACTAATGGTTTTCGAATTTATTGTATTCTCATATATACGTTCTGAAAACCTCAATATCTCATACCCATAACAAATAGAGGATTCACAAATTTTCCATTTCATTATCCATTTAAAATTTTCCTCTAAGTCGATTTGGAAATTTAAGGTTATCTCAAACCTAATTCACATTCATAATCCAATTTATTATCGACTTCACACTCGATTTGGATTTCATGTTACATCGTCAATTCTCAACACATAATTGATGTCTACCGATATATAACCTCTGAGCTCGTACGTCTCAGAGAAGGGTGTTAAGCTAAGAGAATAAATTCTCCGCCACCAACAGATATATATTTAATAGAGATCAATTGCTATGTCGTCAATTCACAATGTTAGACATACAATCCAAATCAACCATTCAAAATTCAAAGTTCAACTTATATTGTTTTTGGGTGTCAAAGTTAAACTCAATTTAACTCAAGATTCAATCATTTTGAAAATTTCCAAGTTGAACTAATTGTTCAAATTTCCCAAAAAAAAATATCTACACAAGATATATATAATTTTTTTCCACACTTAACCATTTGAAAACAAATTTCAAATCATTTTTTTTTTCACCTTTCAATCTTTGAAAACAAATTTCAAAGCAATTTCCTTAAACGGAAACATTTCCAAATAGTTATCCATTTTAAACTTAAAATGGTTCATTTAAATCAATCAAATAAATCTTTACCGATTTATTTTAAATTTACGTTCCAAATCCGTAAATTTATTTCCACATTTCAAAAATAAATCAATGTTTATTTTTAACAAATTTCCCTTTCTTTTATAAATTCCATAATGAATTTACATTTCCAAAATATCTATGAATATACGATTTTCAAATCGATTTCACATATTCATTTTCAATTTATCTTTAAAAGATAAAATCTCAAAACATTCACTTTTCACTTTATCTTTAAAAGATAAAATTTCAAACCTTTCATTTCATATTGGAAAATATTTCCATACTTATTCAATAATAAGTAATTCACAAATCCATTTATTTTCAACACTTTGAAAATATTCGATATACTTAAACCAAAATCAAGTATATATTTCATTCTTAAATGAAATCATTCTTTTAAACACATCAACTTGAGTCAAAACGAATGTTGCGTAAAACATTGTTACGACGACCCAAATCATTAGTATAGGAATTCGAATTTAAGATAGATATATAAATCTCAATACTATATAAAAACATTTCCTTTTGGAAACCATTTACTATAACAACAGTGTTATAGTCTACCATTTCCTTTGATTTCTCTCGAAAACGTCTATTTCAACAATGAATGTTGAAATCTACGCCTTCGATTCTTAACACATTTTAAAACAACTTTGAAGTGGATTAACTTCACTTTCTGCACATTCAAATTCAAATTCATCACTGAATCAATTAAATCTATTGTGGGTTTTCATGTTGACAACTTCAATTTGTAATCTAAATCTCATTCGAACTTTGCACTTACTTTCTATTTCCAAAATAGTCAACTAGTTCTTTAGTAAACCATTTATAGACTTGGTTCCATTAGATTTATATCTCCACATTAACTATTTTAGGCATTAGTCTAAACTTGAAACATAAGTTTTACATCAAAACTAGTTTGATTCATACAGTTAAGTTGACAAACAGATTTCCCATCGAAATTTTGAAATCCTTATTGGCAAAGGTCGGATTATTCAATCATTTTCCCAAGACATATCCGATTTATTTAATAATATATTCATTGTCCCAAAATTGTGAATAAAATTCCCATTTAACATTTTATTATCACAATATTTAACTTAAAGGAAAATTCGCTGTCCAAAATCACGAATATATCTTCTTTAATAACTTCTATGTTTCATTCATCAAATTCAATTTGTTTCGAATTTATAAACAAATCTTTACAAATTCCACTTCTATTTATAAAACTTCGATTATAATCTCCTTTATTAATTCAATTCAATTTATATAACTCGGTTATATACCAAAAATCCATATTATAAGTTAAATACTTATAATCCATTTATTTACTAAATCGTTCTTCACAACGTTTGAAATCAATTTTCAAAAGAATTCATAATCAAATTCCCGAGTTATAGTTCAACAATCCGTTTGGTTATAACCAAATTAACATGTTATTTTATTTCCCAATTGTTACTTTGGAGATATTCACAATATTCGATTTAAACCAATTTAAACCTAATCATTAATTCACTTAACTTATATTTCACTTTTCGTAAATCTCAACAAATCGATAATGGGTTTTCGAATGATCGGGACTCAAATCTAACGAGACATTACCGAAGAGAAACTATCGCAAACCTAAATTTAGAGAGGGGAATTTTCAAAAATGATTCTAATTTTCAAAATACTTTTTATTTTAAAGAAAACAATTTTAAACTTCTTTAGATTTGAAAACACTTTCTTTAAAGTGATTCTAGTAACTATTCATATTAAAGGCCATAAACTAAGCTTTGTGTAAACCAAAGCTCTGATACCACTTTTGTAACGACCCGCCGCTCTGACCGCCTCTAGTCGGTAATTAAACCAACTAGAAACGTTCAAAATGACGGATTGTTATTTAGTTTATAACATTTAAGCAGAATCAGTCACAGAATCACAGAAACAACAATATATTTTATAAACGAACTTTTCTTTTATATACAAATATCAGAGTTATATAATGAATTACATTTTTATACAGCGGAACAATTTTTATTAAGTACAAGAAAATTTTTCTAAAAAGCTTTAGTGAAGTGCTTTCCCCTCTCTCTCTCTAACTTCGCTGCGAGAAAATCTCCAAGCTGTAAAAATACTCGGTCTGACCCGAGCGTTTTATGCAAAACACAAAAACACTCGAGTCAGGATTTATCTTTATTCAAGTAAATAAATTTGCAATGAACTGAATAGAATAGTAACAGCAGTAAAGACAATCGTGAAAGACCACCAACTACAACGATGCACAAAGATACAAGGTAAACTGGCATTCAGGCAGCAGTGTACAACAAATCCAACAGCCCCAACTACAACAGTTAATACAACTACAAGTACAAGGCATGTCAACAGCAATATGAACTATTCAGCTACAACTAAGCAAGGGCAAGCGAATAAACACAACTCGAAGCATGTACATATGCAGCCACAAGACCCCAAAGATACCAATGATACAAGAGAGGAATGCAACAACCAGGTGAAGATGCAGACATAAACAAACAAGTCTCAACCAAACATGTCAGTGAATAGTTCAGTGAAGAATCAGTGCACAACATCATGAATATACACAGTGCAGACACAAGTCAGTGGTAAGTATACAAACATACCAGATCAAAATCGAACTAAAGTATGGTGAAACACTGCAACTCAAAGAGTATCAACAATGCAACACTTGATTGAGCTACAAACAGTGATGCAAGTATTGAAATCAGACTAAATGAAGAAACAGTGCAACAGATCAAGTGACATGATGAAGCAGAGCAAATGAGACAATGTCATGAGACTCAACATGTACATGTACTGATCAGTGAAACCCAAAGCTAACAGAGTCAACAAAAATGCAATGCTAAGTACACAAGTGACTTGAACAAGACTCGAGAAGCTACAGATATCAGTGAACATGATATGGAAATCAAAATATACAAAGTGCAACAAGCATCGCAGTAATGGATGCAGACAATTGAAACAACAGAACAGTACAGGGAAACAACACAATATTCACGAATGCAACATGACCAAATCTCCAGACAACACAACACTCACGTATGAAATGTTCAAGTGGAAACCAGAGAAGATGGCCAGAGACGAAGACAGTGGTGAACAAGTTAGAGAACAAGTGTGTGTACAATTTGAAATGGTCAAATTTGTATCTTTGAAAAAGTCAAGCAAATAAAAGAGGATTAGAAAAATAAGGATTTGGATTTCCGTATCAACAACTTCAATTTTTTTTTTTTAAATCTGTCAATCCTATGTGGCTGCAGTACACACGTATATTTATACACATGTGCACTGCCTCGCCGACTCGTGTGCACCAAACAAAAACACACAGCCATCAGATCAAAACAAGATCAAACCCAAGTTTCAAAACTAGGTTCAACTCAAGGCCAATGCACAGACAAAAGAGTCAAGAAGGCATCAGACAAAGCAATACAAACAGCAATGTCAAAGCAGGCTATCAAGGGCAGAGTCTCAGAAATGCCAAAGACATGAAGCAACGAAAGATTCACAAATACAACTCAAAGTTTACAGAATGCAGACCAAAATGAGCACAACTCATTAAGCTCATAACAACAAGAAACAGACCATAAGAAATGCATCAGAGAATCAATACATATGAGCAAGTGAACTAGTCAACATGCATATACCTCAAAAACAAAGGGACTGCACTGTTTCAAATGAGACAACAATTTCAAAATCAAGTGAACAGTATAGCAAAACACATGTTCAACAAAGATCAGGCTACAAAAACATATGGTGGTGCAGACTACAAATGAGTGCTAACAAAATAAACTAATTGCAACAGGGTTAGACCAACATAGTGCAACAGTGAAACACTGAATAGTATGCAGACCAGAAACACCAAGTCAAATGCAACGGAATGGAATGCAACTACAAGTGCAACAGTCAGGTCCAAATGCATCAATGAGGAAACTGCAGTGGACATGTATACAACAGAGGAAGCAAAATACACAAATGCAAAACCCAAGTGCAACAGTACAACTCCAAATGTATCAGTGCATGAACACAGCAGCTCGAAGACACAATACAACAATGCACAAATAAATTTTAAAACAACCTATAAATTTTATGGTTACTTACTCAAAAAGAAAAGAACAATGTAGTTTTCAAATATCACTGTTTTGATTTTCTTATTTGAAAGACATTTGAAATTAAACTTTTAAATGAAACAAACAAGTTAAATTTATAACTTAAGTTTTAAACAGAGATTAATTCTATACTTTCTCTCATTTCAAAACAGAGATTCAAACTTCTTAAATTTATGTATGATAGCAAGTAAACAAGAATCAGAAACATGCAAGTCAAACTATACTTTCCTACATCAATCGACTTCAATAGCAATAGAAAAAGGTTTTAAATTTAGTATGGTTTACACTGTAAACCAAAGTGTTACAGGAAACAGAAAACTGGAAACAACATTTCCAAGCAAATATAGACACAAGCATAGCCATTCATTCACTTGCAAAAGCTATTCACAATTATACAAGCATTCAAACCCAAAGAACTGAATAAAGCATAGGTTTACTCACAAACATCATAGAATAAATTGAAGGTTGAAAGGTTTTCTCACTGTGTTTATCACAAACAGTTTTCTAAAGAACCTCAAATTTGTGTCTTTAAGGTAATTGCTGAAACTGGGTCAATTTCAAACTTTTTTTAACTAATTCATGATTTTCCAGAACCTACATTTATACTAACAAACATATTTTGTTTACACATAAAATTACTAACTGCAACAGTACAGATGATAAAGATTTCTATTTAAGAATATCTTAGTTTACAAGCTAGCCAGATCTGCAACTACAGAAAATCAACTCATATACATATTCATAAATATGCACACTGAACATTCATGAATAAGTAATCATCACAACATAATCAAACAACATGCTTTCTTTTATCAGGTCACAGATTTTGTGCAGGTGTGTTTACCCATTCCATTTTAACAAACAGAACAGTTTTGTTTTAAATCATTTGATTTCTGTAAATAAACATAAGCTCTGTAGTTTATGTTTGATTTTGATTTTTAAAGAAAAACTATTTTTTTTAAAGATAAGAAGCTTACTCACATTTAATTGAAGCAGGGAATACCCAGATGCACGCATTTACATTCAAACTCAAGCAAACATTATATGCTTCATGCAACAGATAATTTGAAACTCTTTTTAAATTGTGAAGTCACTCACTAAACAAAATGGGGACAGAGCAATTTATATATATATTTTTAATGACAGTTTTGTTTTGAACTTGAGTTCTAATACTTGCATGTGCATTTATTTCAAAAGAATTGGGGTTTTGAATTAGCTTGCAACTGAGAACAAGAATAGGGGGTTTTACAGACACATACATACATCACATATGAACTGAAGTTCAACCAAGCACATGCAAACAAATTTTTCCTCATCTAGATTCAAAGATCCATCACATGCAGCAAAAACAAAACAAGTCAAGTTTTAATAGCATCTGTTCTCATCAGATTTTTAAATGATAGCATCTGTCCTCATCAGTTTTAAAACAAATTTTAAATAGCATCTGTTCTTATTAGTTTAAAAGCATCTGTTCTTATCAATTTAAATTCAAGCAATCGAGCAAATGATAGCAAATAACACCCAACAAACAACATGCAGAGTTTTATCTGTTCTTATTAGTTTAAATTCGAATAACCGAGCAGATGATAACAATTAACACCCCAAATCATAGCATGCAACCAAACACCCAATCCAATCAAATCTAAAAACTTGAATAAAAATTAATCGTGAGAAAAAAACTCACCTTTTTTCGAAGCGAATACGAAAACCCAAAGAAATTTCCAAAGAGGATGAACGAGAACGAAACAGCAGTGAGCGACGAAGAATTGATCGAGCAAGGCAACGCGCAAATTCCTATCGGTCAAGCAAATAGCGCAGCTTCGGAAGCCCTAGTTTTTAGACGAGGAGGAACACGAAGCCGAAAGCCCTAATTTGAAGACGAGCGAAAATTGGAGAGGCCGCCATTTTTTTCTTCTTTCGTGATTTTGTTAAGTTAGGGTTATGAACGAATGAGGAAATGAAATAAAGAGGGTCGGGTGAAAGTAAGAGGCAGTGCGATTTTTTTTTTTACATATATATAATTTATTTATTTAATTTTTCATTTTAAATTCAATTTATTTTTTGTAGATATTTTCCTTACTTTGTTTTGTTTAATTTTGTTGTTAAAATTTTAACTAAGTGTATTTATTTATTTTATTTAAGCTAAAGGAAAGAATGTTATTAAAACTAACCATCCCTCTATAAATTTACATAAATAATACTTGTATCCAAATTATTTTCCTAAGTCATTAGTTTGAATTTAAAATACAAATTCAATATTCAATTTTCAACTCCAAAGTCAAATTTATTTTTATTCAACTTTGTATAGATTAAATTCTAAAATTTAATCGCCAAATCATAGAAATGTTTTATATAGCATTGGGAATTCAATCTAAATCATCATTCAACTATTTAAAATTAATTAAATAATTTCAGTTTAAATTGTTCAAAAATTCAGGATCGTTACATCCGAAGTGAATCAAACTTGATCATCTCTAGTTTGATTCTTTATCATTCTCTCTCAAAGATCTCTATGCTATTCAGAGTTATAAGGTCATTTGTAATCAAACAAGTGTATCGAGTCTCTCTATCTATCAAAGTGATATTGGAAACGGTGCAATTATGGCCCGTAAATCAATTCGGTGTGATTGTAGGCCGTAAAGCAATTCGATGATCATGTAGCCTGGTTAAATCAAGAGGGTTTGCTCAAGATTCGAAGATAGGATGGTGTATCTCATGGCCTTGAAATCGAGGTTGTAATATTGACATTATATTTGAAAAGAAATCTACACAAGAAATTGTCTGGAACTGGATATAGGGTAACTCCAAACTAGTAGTGTGTTCTTTTCTTTACTACTTTTATTTACTATTTGCATCTGTGTTTGATTCTGCGATTGTCTCTGTGTTTGTGAATTGCATCTGTTTGGATTTAATTTGAAAAGATTTCAAAAAGATTCATAAAATTAATTAAACACTATTCACCCCCTCTCCAGTATTAATTCTTCCTTAAGATCCGTAATCCGCATTTTCAACATTAGGTATCAGAGCATTGGTTTTCAAAGTTATCATAATCTAAATTTTGAAAATGTTTGAATTGGCAATTTTTGGAAATTCTGTTAACACTAGTTCAAAACTGTCCAAATCATCATTGTCTCAAAATTCTGCATTTTTTTTATAAAAAAATCAAGTTATCCATCGAATTGGTGTGTTATGCAAGAATAAATGTGTTATATGGCTTTTGAAGAATCAGCACTCGGTGGACTAATGGTGAAAATCAAAAAAAACAAATGGATACTTAATGGTGGATGTTTAAGCCACATGACTGGAAATCTGAAGATACTGAATGACATAATTTATGAAGAAGGAAGACTGGTCAACTTTGGAGACAATTCAAAAGGATATTTGATTGGCATCGGCAATGTCGGTTGTTGTAAAACTCCTATTATTTCTGATGTTTTGTTAGTTGGAAACTAAAACACAATTTACTTAGCATAAGCCAACTATGTGATAAGGGCTAAAAAATTAAATTTGAAAAGGATAAGCGTCACATCGAAGATAATAAAATCAAGTATTATCTTTAAAGGAATTAGGAAGAAAAATATTTAGATTCTCAATATGAAAATCTCAAATGATAACCTATGTCTTTGGGCTAATACAAGTGACCCATGGGTTTGGCATAAAAGATTTAGGCATTTGAGTTTCAAACTCTTATCTAGACTTTCAAAACTTGGTCTAGTAAAAGGTCCCTTAAAATGTATTTTAAAGTAGATAGCATATGTGATGCTTGTCAGTTAGGAAAACTTAGGAAGAGTTCATTCAAATTAAAAAAATATGATTTCAATTTCAAGCCCCTTGAGTTACCACATTTTGATTTGTTTGGTCCATCTCAAATTCAGTCAATAAATCACAGTAATCATATTTTTGTAATGCAGACTAGATTTACATGGACAATTTTTCAAAAACTTAAAAGTGATGTATTTGATTTATTTAAAACTTTTGGAAGAAGAATTCATAATCAACTTTCTTTAAAATTCAAAACTATTCATAGTGACTGTGGTAGAGAATTTGAATATGAAAATTTTGAGAATTTCTATAATTAAAAAGGAGTAATTCGTTATTTCTCCTTTCCAAGAACTCCATGATAAAACGGAGTGGTAGAGCATAAAAGTAGGACGATTCAAGAGTGTACAAGAACTACGCATTCAGATAGTAAATTACTGAGAAATTTTTGGGCTGAAGCAGCCGCTGCAGCTTGTTACATTTAGGATTTTAATTAGACCTCTAACCAATAAAACACAATATGAACTTCTTTTCAATAAGAAACCAATGGTATCATATTTTAAAGTTTTTTGAAGTAAATGCTTTATTTTAAATACAAAGGACAATCTGGATAAATTTGATCCTAAATTCGACAAAGGAATCTTTATCGAATATTCTAATAGAAGTAAAGCATACAGAGTTTTCAAATTAAAAACTAACACCATTGAAGAAACAATGCATGCATCTTTTGACGAATTTTTTTTTAAATAAATGACGAAGATGATTTTGTTACTTTAAATAATGAATCAAATTGTGAAACTATTCATCCTAATAAAAATATCAGGCTTTTCAAAGATCATCCTGTAGAAAATATACTAGGAAATATTGAATCTGTTGTTTGAACTAGAAATCAACTAAACAAGATGTGTAATGTAGCTTTTATATCGGCCATAGAACCCAAAAGTCCAAAGGAAGCATCATCTGATGATTCATGGATCCTTTCTATGCAAGAAGAATCGAACCAATTCACCAGAAATGATGTATGTGAACTTGTTCCTAGATCCGAGGACAAAACTATAATAGGAACTGTTAGCACCAAAATTGGTCACTAACACCCTTGAGTAGAGTTATGTAGAGAAATTAATGAAGAGGGTAAATTAGAATAGAAGAATAATGTAATTCAACGCAGAAAGAACAACAAAAACAAGAACACCAGATTTACAGTGGTTCGGCGTAATTGCCTACGTCTACTTTGAGTTTGATCTTTATTACTTTCTCAATTACTTAAATACAGATACAATCTGTAAATCAATCACTTGAATAAAAGTTTGAATTAAAAAGAGGAGAGTGTAAAAAATGGCAGAGTCTCCCCAGTGTTCTCGGAAAAAAGGTCCCTTTTGCTGTGCCCCTGCCTCTTTATTTATAGACAAAGATGGGTTGGACTTCCCTAGTGGTCCTAGGAACAGTGTACTTCGGCCCTTGATAAGTAACATTTGTGCACCAAGCCATAGATGTCGAACGGAAATTGCCGAACGAGGCTTGTGCCGAACGAGGCTTGTGACGAACCATCTTCTGCCGAGCGAGGCTTGTGCCGAACGAGGCTTGTGCTGAACGAGGCTTGTGCCAAACGAGGCTTGTGCCGAACCATTCTTGTGCCGAACGAGGCTTGCCGAGCCATCTGGACCGAGCGACGTGTGCCGAACCATTCTTGCCGAACCCTACCTAAATGCCAAGCATGTTGACCGCATCAAACCCGTATGCTACCAGGCTCCTCTTGGTCAAAACCTTGTCTAGTGCTAATAATAATATCTTCAACTGTTGTTTTGTAGCCGGACCAAGGTTCTTGTTAACACTTTCCCCCCAAAGTGTGTTGTGTGAAGCAACACGACATGCTTTGAATCAGCGAGCATTCCATGTCTTCAGAAAGAAATCCATCGTGTTTCTTGAATAGTCATATCCTTCAATTTTATCCTCCCGAGGTGCCGTATCCTTCTTTGGTCGTCATGATGCTTGGTCGATTCCTAATATTATACATCCAGGGTTGTAATTCATCAGTGGTCATCCGTGTCTGGTTCTACTGGGCCAGTAAGCTTTGGCCGTTTGATCTAGTCTTTTCTTAATAACCTTAAGTGAGAATTCAATTCCCTGTTGATTTCAAGAAGTCAAACTTTTTTTTTGGATGTACACATGAATGTTTGGGTACATGTTCTTGCCATTGGCTGTCAGATGCGTTTTATATGCTCATAAGTCATTGCCGATTTCATATAGTTTAATTACAGTTCAATTGCGATTCCTGATTTGTATTTTTTTGTGAAATAAGGGTTGTAATCAGCCACTTGATGAGAGGGGACTTCTGCTTCTACATGGATGATGACCTCAGAGCAGTAAGCAAGGGCGAATGAAGTACAGCCAGTTATGGACTCATGGGTAGTCCTATAAGCCCATAATACCGTTGGAAGTTCATCCACCCACTTGCCTCTAGCTTTTTCCAAAGGTTTTTTTAATATGGATTTGATTATTTTGTTCACGGCTTCCACTTGTCCATTGGCTTTCGGATGAGCAACTGCTGCAAGCTTTTTCTTAAGCTATATTTTTGGCAAAATTCTTTAAAATCCTTGCTTTCGAATTGAGTTCCATTGTTTATAATGATAGTTCATGGAAGGCCAAAACGGCATATAATATTTCGTACAACGAAATTAATGACCTTTTTGGTGGTGATAGTGGCCAAAGGCTCTGCTTTTGCCCACTTAGTAAAGTAATCGACCGCAACCATCACGTATTTCGCACCACCTTTGGATATGGGTAAGGAACCTTTAGATATGGGTAAGTGATGCAGCACAACATATCTGCAAGTTTCGACCTAACTCTATTTTTGAGTTATGACCTAACTCGAGCAAGATAACGGTTTAAGGAATCAAGAAGTCCAGCGAGGTAGCGACCCAGGAAGGCAAGCCACATATCTTAGGTCGCGAACGACCTAGTGCGGAGTTGTGTATCTTAGGTCGGAATGACCTAGCGACCTACGACCTAAGGAGAAACAGAGGGAGAAGGATGCGGAGATACAGAAAATGACAACGACCTACGACCCAGTGTGTTAGGTCGCTCAGTTTTAGTCGCTCAGGCCTTATGTCGCTCATCTTAGGTCGCGAGAAGGGGATAGGTCGCTCCAGAATGCCGCATTGTGTAAGGTCGCGTGTAAATTGTATGTGTTGTAACGTGTTTGTATTTTTTATGTGTTGTATGTACTAGGTCGTGAATGTTGCTAAGTCGTAGGTTGACCACCTATTAGGTCGGTTGAGTTGGGTGTTGTGTTTGTAATTGTTAAGTCGCGTATTGTAATAAGTTGTATGATCTTAGGTCGTTATGTGTTGAGTCACGTACTGCTAGTCGTTAGCGACCTATGGTAGGTCGGTGAAAACTGTGTTGTGTGAGTTGTAAATCTCTATAAATAGAGGGGTGATGGTCATTTGTAAGGTGGTTGATTTTGAATAAAACTTTGTTTGAGTGCTTTGTGCCTCTTAGAAATTGGAAGTTGAGTGTGAGCTCCTTTCTCCATTTTCGGTTATTCGAGTGCGCTCGAATCAACGGATTTGAAGCCGATTCACGGAATCTCGTGCGCGAGATCAACGTCGAAGAATCGTAGATCTTTTAACACGGTATCGTGCGCGATCAACGTGTTGAAGATAGCTAGAATTCAGTATCTCTCGAGATCAACGAATTCGGGCATTCGGTATCTTTAATCCATCGATTTATATTGCTTCACATAATTGTTTCATCGTTTAGTTTGACATGAAATCCACAATTCGTTGTCATCATATTAGCCGCTGCGTCAGTTTGGTATCAGAGCGAGGTTTAGCCGATCGTAGCTAAGCCGAGTCCTTAGAGCCAAAGGGAAGACTTTGTAGATCAAGGCCGAGCTAGTTGAAGTTCAAGCCGAGAACCTAAGTTGAGGCCGTGCATCACTTTGAAGAGTTCAAAGCCGAGCCGAGTTAAGTTGTGAAAGATTAATCATGCCGCCGAGGAGAGCTAACCGTCATCAGAATGTTGAAGTGTTGTATAGAAGAGAAGAAGTTGAGAAAATGGAACAACGGATAAATGAAAAGTTTGATGAAGGTATTGGGAAGTTAGAGAAATTGATGAATGACTTGAATTAAAGTCAAAGGAGAAGGTCGCCAGTCTCGAACCATGGAGGAAACAGAGTTTCGCCATCGGTTGCGGAAGCGAGAAGGGTGTCACCACAATCCCATCAAGATCGAAGAGAATCATCAGTTTCTATGAGAAGAGAACACTATGAGTATCGAGGAGAAGAGAGAAGAACCCCACGTGGATTTGAAAATGAGTCATATCACGATGTTGAAAGACATAATAGAAGAGATATGCGTGATCGTGGAGATGTTGATGGTCGAGATTGATACAGAAGTACATTTTATTATGATGAAGATGGTGATAGAGGTAGCGTTCATTATCGAGATCGAGACCAAGTACGAAATCCATATCGGGAGGTAGAAGATGATCGTAAATGGGAGTCGGGGACGAAGACGGAAATTCCAGAATTCAAAGGTAAAATAATTTCAGAAGAATTTATGGATTGGTTATCTAATGTCGAAGAAATTTTTGACTTCAAAGAAGTTCCTGAGCATCGAAGAGTTAAGTTGGTTGTTACACGTTTCAGAGGGAGAGCCTTAGCATGGTGGCAGTAAACTAAACTTACACGGGAGAGAATGGAGAAATCAAAGATTGAATCATGGGAGAAGATGAAGAAGTTAATGAGAGCTACTTTCTTACCGTATATTTATCAATCTCTTATGTATCAACGACTGCAGAACTTGAGACAAGGAACAAAGTCGGTGAATGATTATCCTGATGAATTTTATCAATTGATTGCGAGGAATGATATCATGGAGAGAGAGAGGAACAATTGACCGCTAGATTTGTTGGAGGGTTGAGAATGCAGATTCAAGATATGGTGAATATGTTTGATCCGAGATCTGTCGCTGAAGCACATCAAAAGGCTCTAGCTTGGGAGAAGCAAGGCAGAAGGGGTGGTGGTGTGTTTACAAATTTCAACAATCAAGTGAAAGGAGCTAGTACCAATACGAATGTTTCCAAGGCTGTTAGTAAACCGGTTGTTAATGAAGTCGCTAAGACCAAGGTCAACAACAATTTCAAGTGCTTTAATTGTCAGGAGTTTGGTCATAAAAGCAATGAATGTCCGAAGCCGAAGAAGCGAGCGATGGTTGCTGAGGTTGAGGATGAGGATGCAGAAGCAGAATGTTTTAATTCACCCCAAGTTGAGGAGGAAGAAGAATTGTTGGGAGACGAAGGGTGTAATTTAATGATGAGAAGATTTTGCTTGACACCAAAGCAAGAGGAGGAGTCTAGTTGGTTGAGGAGTAACATTTTTCAGTCGACGTGCACTATTCTGGGGAAGGTTTGTAAATTTATTATCGATGTTGGAAGTTGTGATAACATTATCTCATCAGAAGCTGTAAAGAAGTTGGCATTGAAGACTGAGAAGCATCCTAAACCGTACAAATTAGCTTGGTTGAGGAAAGGTAGGGAAGTGAAGGTTAGTCGAAGAGCTCGTGTAATTTTTTCGATTGGGAAGAAATATAAAGATTAAATTTGGTGTGATGTTGTTGATATGGACATATGTCATCTGTTGCTGGGGAGACCATGGCAATATGATAGAGCTGTGCAACATGATGGTCATATTAATAGCTACAGTTTCATGTTCGAGGGCACTAAAATCACTATGGTTCCTAAGAAACGACAACAAGAAGAAAGCAAGCTGGAGGAGATTGAAGAACTGAAGACTTTGTTATCTTTGAAGGAGTTTGTCAAAGAAGTGGAGGACGAGCCTGAAGTGTTTTTATTGATCGGACGTGAAAGTAGTGAGGAGGTTGAAATTCCAGATGAAGTCAAACCAGTACTGGAAGAATTTGAAGATGTATTTCTTGAAGAATTGCCAAAGGAGTTACCACCGTTGAGGGACATACAACACCAAATATATCTTGTTACAGGAGCTGTGTTACCACATATACCACATTACAGGATGAGTCCAAAGGAAGACGAGGAGTTGAGAAGGCAGGTGGAAGAGTTGCTTGAACAAGGGCGCATACAAGAGAGCTTAATTCCTTGTGCAGTACCAGCTTTATTAGTACCGAAGAAGGATGGAACGTGGAGAATGTGTACTGATAGTCGGGCATTGAACAAGATTACTGTGAGATACAGATTTCCAATGCCTAGATTGGATGATTTGTTAGATCAGTTGAATGGAGCTACTATATTTTCCAAGATTGATCTAAAGAGCAGATATCATCAAATTCGAATTCGACCAGGGGATGAATGGAAAACAGCGTTCAAGACTCGGGAAGGGTTGTATGAATGGCTGGTTATGCAGTTTGGTCTTTCGAATGCACCTAGTACGTTTATGCGAGTGATGATTCAGATCTTTCGACCGTTTATTGGAAAGTTCATGGTGGTATACCTTGATGATATACTAATATACAGTGGAAGCGCAGAAGAACACTTGCATCATTTAAGAGAAGTGTTGATGTTACTTCGACAAGAGCAATTCTATGCTACAACAAAGAAATGCGTGTTCATGACGCATAGTGTTTTGTTTTTGGGGTATGTATTATCCAAGGAAGGTATCCAGGTGGACCAAAGTAAAGTTGAAGCAATCAGAAATTGGCCACAGCCCAGGACCATAACTGAAGTGAGAAGTTTTCATGGGCTAGCATCATTCTATCGAAGGTTTATTCCACATTTCAGTAGCATGATGACACCAGTTACTGATTGTATGAAGGGGAAGCAATTTTCATGGACTGAGGAAGCAGGATTTGCTTTTGAGCGAATCAAGGAACTTTTGACGACAACACCTATTCTAATTTTGCCGGATTTCCAGTTGTTGTTTGAGTTACATACTGATGCATCGAAGGTTGGGATTGGAGGGGTGATGAGTCAAAAGGGGTGTCCAATTGCATATTTCAGTGAGAAGCTTTCGGGAGCGAAGATGAGATATAATACTTATGATGTAGAATTTTATGCTATTGTGCAAGCTGTGAAACACTGGAGACATTATTTATTTCACAAGGAGTTTGTTTTGTATACAGACCATGAAACGTTGAAGCATTTGCAAGGGCAGGAGAAAATTGCAGCTAGGCATGCATCGTGGATTGCATACTTACAACAGTTTACATTTGTTGTGAAACACAAATCGGAAGTTACAAACCGTGTGGCCGATGCACTGAGTAGAAGGAATCATTTGTTGACTATAATGAGGGTTGAAGTGACAGGGCCAGAATTGTTTGTTGAAGATCCTTACTTTGCGAAGTTTGTAGACGAAGTCAATAAAGGGAAGACGGATAAGTTTGTATTAGTGTATGGTTTTCTTTTCAAAGCAAATCGGTTATGTATACCAGATGGCAGTTTGCGAATGAAGATTGTGAAAGAAATGTATGAAGAAGGTCATGTGGGAATAGATCGTACTTTGCAGTTGATTTCTAAATCACATTTTTGGCCTTCCATGAGGAAAGAAGTTGAGAGATTTGTGGAGAGATGTCACATATGTCAAGTTTCCAAAGGGACAGCTACGAATGCAGGACTGTATATGCCATTACCCATGCCTACTAGACCATGGGTTGATATCAGCATGGATTTCGTTTTGGGCTTGCCAAGAACTCAGCGAGGGAATGATTCTATATATGTGGTGGTGGACAGATTTTTGAAAATGGCACATTTCATAGCTTGTAAAAAGACCGCCGGTGCAGTCCGTGTTGCTCAATTGTTCTTTAAGGAAGTTTATCGACTACATGGACTACCTGAATCCATTGTTTCTGACCGGGATACGCGATTTCTAAGTCATTTCTGGTTGAGTTTGTGGAAGATGGTTGGAACGAAACTAAATTTTAGTAGCGCTTATCATCCACAAACAGATGGGCAAACGGAAGTGGTGAACAGATCATTGGAAAACTTGTTGAGATGTCTTGTGAAAGATAATTTGAAGAGCTGGGATTTGAAATTATGTCAAGCAGAATTTGCACATAACCATGTTGTTAATCGAAGTATTGGATTCAGTCCATTTCAAGTTGTACTTCAGCAATTCCGGAGGGACCGTTGGATCTGATGACAGTGCCATGTCAGAAGGGAATTGTTAAGCGAGTTTGTGATTTCATGAATGAGCTGCAGAAGTGTCACAGAACGGTTCGTGAACGATTACTTGCATCAAATGAGAAGTATAAACAATTAGCGGATAAGAATCAAAGGAGTATGAACTTCAAAGAAGGTGATTTGGTTTACGCCATTTTGACAAAAGATCGTTTTCCAGTGGGAACTGACAACAAGTTGAAAGCTTGAAAAATTGGTCCAATGGAAATCTTGAAGAAGAACAGTGATAATGCTTATCAGTTGAGAATGCCGGATCATGTCCATACTTCTGATGTTTTCAATGTTAAACATTTGACTCCACATCAGGGGGATAAGCTTGTTGAGGAAGAAGAAGGTGCAAATTCGAGGTTGAATTCTTGTCAACCGGGGAAGGATGATGCCGCGCAACATATCTGCAAGTTTCGACCTAACTCTATTTGCGAGTTACGACCTAACTCGAGCAAGATAACGATTCAAGGAATCAAGAAGTCCAGCGAGGTAGCGACCCAGGAAGGCAAGCCGTATATCTTAGGTCGCGAACGACCTAGTGCGGAGTTGTGCATCTTAGGTCGCGAACGACCTAGCGACCTACGACCTAAGGAGAAACAGAGGGAGAAGGATACAGAGATACAGGAAATGACAACGACCTACGACTCAGTGTGTTAGGTCGCTCGGTTTTAGGTCGCTCAGGCCTTATGTCACTCATCTTGGGTCACAAGAAGGGGATAGGTCGCTCCAGGATGCCGCATTGTGTAAGGTCACGTGTAAATTGTATGTGTTGTAACGTGTTTGTATTTTTATGTGTTGTATGTACTAGGTCGTGAATGTTGCTAAGTCGTAGGTCGACCACCTGTTAGGTCGGTTGAGTTGTGTGTTGTGTTTGTAATTGTTAAGTCGCGTATTGTAATAAGTTGTATGAGCTTAGGTCGTAATGTGTTGAGTCGCGTACTGCTAGGTCGTTAGCAACCTATGGTAGGTCGGTGAAAACTGTGTTGCGTGAGTTGTAAATCTCTATAAATAGAGGGGTAATGGTCATTTATAAGGTGGTTGATTTTGAATAAAACTTTGTTTGAGTGCTTTGTGCCTCTTTGAAATTGGAAGTTGAGTGTGAGCTCCTATCTCCATTTTCGGTTATTCGAGTGCGCTCGAATCAACGGATTTGAAGCCGATTCACGGAATCTCGTGCGCGAGATCAACGTCGAAGAATCGTAGATCTTTTAACATGGTATCGTGTGCGATCAACGTGTTGGAGATAGCTAGAATTCAGTATCTCTCGAGATCAACGAATTTGGACATTCGGTATCTTTAATCCATCGATTTATATTGCTTCACCTAATCGGTTCATCGTTTAGTTTGACACGAAATCCACATTTCGTTGTCATCGTATTATCCGCTGCGTCAGTAAAGAACCTTTGGAAATGGGTAAGGAACCTTTGGATATGTGTAAGGAACCGACTATATCGATCCCCCACATTGCAAACGGTCAGAGACTAACCATTTGTGTGAGTTCTGTTGGCGGAGCTCTCGGGACTTTTTCATACTTCTGGCATTTGTCACATCTCTTCGCATAGTCCGTGGCATCTCAGTTTACAGTTGGCCAATAGTATCCATAGCGGAGGATTTTCTTCGCTAACATCTGCCTCCCAGTATGGTCACCGCACTCTCCTTCATGGACCTCC
Source organism: Allium cepa (assembly GCA_030765085.1). Taxonomy (NCBI): domain Eukaryota; kingdom Viridiplantae; phylum Streptophyta; class Magnoliopsida; order Asparagales; family Amaryllidaceae; genus Allium; species Allium cepa. Next base: position 1,472,615 of record CM060935.1, on the reverse strand, counting down.
TTCAGGACTCGTTTTATCTCATCTGTGTTATGTACCGGAGTAAGGGGGTCGAGAATCCCCTTCGATACATTATTCCGCTCTCCATTACATATCACGAAGCCTTACGAATGACTTGTCGTTTTTCGCTCATTCTTTCGGGTAAGACCCTATGTAGTAAGTATTGCTTAAATGGGGTCATCCATGATTCCTTATCGATTACGGTTTCTATCACGAAATCTTCCTCCATCATATGTATACTCAGAGTATGTAAGATTTGAACGGGAATAAATCACATTTGCTGGGCATCACCAATGCTCACAAATTTGGCCAATGAATCGGCTGCTCTGTTTTGCTCACGTGGGATATGTGAAACATCATAATACTCAAGATTCGCTAGCAGCTCCTAAACTCGGGCCAAATACGGGGCAAGTCTCTGCCCCCTTGCTTGGTAGTCTCCCCGCTTCATACACCACCGGTTGCGAGTCGTAAAAGATTCCAACCGATCTTACTCCCAGTTCTTTGATGTGTCTTAAGCCGGCAATCAATGCTTCATACTCGGCTTTGTTATTTGTTGCTGGGAATTCAAGCTTCAAAGCATAATAAACTGACAGGTTTTCAAGAGTCACAAGAACTACGCCAGCCCCCAAACAATGGTCGTTAGATGCCCCATCGATATTTATCTTCCATAGAACGTGAGGTATGACATTGTGGTCATTTGAGTTGTCTGACACAGTGAATTCAGCAATGAAGTTGCTAGTGTTTTCACCTGTATGGCCCTTCGTGGCTGGTAGGTAATATCGAGCTGAATCAACTCGATATTCCATTTTAACATCCTTCCAGAAGTTTTCGCTCGTTGGAGTACCTATCGCAAGGGTTGATAAGTGTAAACATTGATGGAGTGTGCCTGAAAATATTGACGAAGCTTCTGTGATGCAATCACCAAGCAATAGGCTAATTTCTCGATCTAGGGAAAATTTCTTTCTGCCCCCGTCAGACGTTTACTAACATAGTAAACTGGCTTTTGATCTCGGTCCTCTTCGCGAACCAAAGCCATACTGAGAGCATGTCGGGATACTGCCAAGTACACATGCAACATTTCGTGGTCTGTTGGTTTCTATAGCACCGAGGAACTTTCCAAATGCCTTACCAGAGCTTGGAATGCTTCCTCACAATCGGATGTCCACTAGAAATTCCTCTTTCCTTTCTTTTATAACATCGAAGAAAGGAATGCGCTTGTCTATAGCTTTGGATGTGAATTGACTCAGCGCAGCCACTTTTCCATTCAAGCTTCGCACCTGCTTTATGGTTCTGGGAACTTTTATATCTCGGATAGCTTGAATCTTTTCCAAGTTAGTTTCAATTCCCCGCGCATTCACAATGAAATCCAAAAACTTTCCCGACGCTACGCCGAATGAACGCTTTAAAGGATTGATCTTCATTCCGTAATGCCTGAGTATATCAAAAATCTCCACTAAGTCTCAGATGTGGTCATTTGACTGCCATGATTTCACGAGCATGTCATCCACATAGACTTCCTTTGTTTTGCCAATATGGTCTTTAAACATTTGATTCACCAGACGCTGATAAGTTGCTCCTGCGTTTTTCAATCCAAAAGGCATTACTACATAGTAATATAGCCCCACATCTGTGACAAAACTGGTGTTTTCTTGGTCTATAATATGCATCGGGATCTGATTGTATCTTGAATATGCATCCATAAAAGACAATAATTCATGTCCGGCCGTAGAGTCGACGAGCTGGTCGATTCTAGGTAAAGGGAAACTATCCTTTGGGCATGCTTTATTTAGATCGGAGTAATCAACACAAGTTCTCCACTTCCCATTCGCTTTCTTCACTAGCACTGGGTTAGATACCCATCTAGGGTAGAGAGCGTCGTGGATGAACCCATTGGCTTTGAGTTTGTCCACCTCCTCTTTGAGAGCCGCGGACCTCTCCGGGTCGATGCCTCTCCTTTTTTGTTTTACAGGGATGTATTTCGGGTCCATGTTCAACATATGACTCGTAAGAGCGGGAGAAATCCTGCACATATCAGAATGCGTCCAAGCGAAAACATCTAGGTTTGCTCGGTGGAAATCAGTAAGATCTTTGGCCTATGATGGGTCGAGTTGCGATCCAATCTTAAGGACCCGTGACGGGTCATACCGACTGACTGGTATGTCAATCGTCAGCTCAGCCGGTGCTGCATTCGTTTCCCTAAGTCCCCCATCATCATCTCTCGGATCTGTCTCTATAGATCCAAGAATGCTGCCCGGGCTAGGGTTCGGGCACTACCTGCCAATTGTCGTGTTTCGGATGCAGACGGAGCTGTCCACCTTGTCTGCATCTCGACTTCTAAACACTATATCGTCTATCATCATGTGTTGTTGTTTTGTAGGGGTTCCATCTTCCACATTCGAGCAACATTCATGACCCGCATGCCTCGGGTTGGAGCGACAGTTAGTTGCCCACTAGCTTAGGTATCGATTTAATGATTCTATCCCCAGGCATTCTTTCAGTCCTAGCCTTGAGTAGTAGTAAACAATATATAAAAGTTTCAATATTGAGCTATCACAGCCGGTCTTTGGATGACCATGCATCTGCTTCCAGTCTCAGGTTGATAAATGTTCTGCATGGATGGTTGAGTCTCGTCCTGGCTATGTTTATATTCCTCTGTCGACTTTCGACCGAAGTTTGCAGAAAAGAGAATGGTCGGAATCCACTCATCTATTTGTCGATGTATATACACCAATCTACATTCTGGTGACTTAGTGTTATTCTCCCCTCATTCGAATCGTGCCCAATTTGTGTTCATCTTTCAGTCCATGCTCTGGGGACTTAGAGATTTGTCGAACGGTTTATACTTTAGTCCGCAGTTCGAGATGCAGAGATTTTCGTCAATTCATTTATGCTCTGCTCCGCATTTCAGAGATTGAGAGTACTTTAGTCCTCACTCAGGGACGTAGAAGTTTTTAAGCCGTTTATACTCTAGTCCACTCGGGGGACTGAGAGTACTCTAGTCCGCTTCAGGGAATTTGGAGATTTAAGTCGCTTATACTTTAGTCCGCACTCTGGGATTGAAAGTACTCCAGTCCGCACTCAAAGGACTTGTAGATTTAAGTCGTTTATACTTTGGTCCACACTCAAGGGACTCATAGTACTCCAGTCCGCACTCCGGGGACTTGGAGATTTTGAGTTGTTTATACTCTGGTACGCACTTTGGGGACCGAGAGTACCCAGTCCGCACTACGGGGACTTGGAGATTTTGGGTCGTTTATACTCTGAGTCCCTAAGATAGCGTTCATGGACATCGATTCCCGTCTTGAGGCGGCTAGAGAAGAAGGTAGGGAGGAGGTCAAAAGCATGTTTGACCCGCTAATCGTTGAATTCAATGCCCGTGTTGTCATGCATCGAGACTTGACTTTTTTGGGCGAGGGATATCCTGAATCTTTAGCCGAGGCATGGGAGGCCTTGATAAAAAATTAGGATGGCCGAGCATGGTCCCGAGGAGGTTAATGAAGAGGTTTTGATAAAAGAATTTCTTAAAGGAAACGAGCCTTCGGACCTGTCAGCGGCAAAACTTCTTCACTATAAAGGCTTCCCCCCAGCGAAAGGGAAAGAAGTTATCACCAGTCCATCCGAAGTCGTGCCTGCGGCTCATATGCCTACTCAGTCGGCCGTTCGGCCGATACTCCATCCATTTGAGCAGCATATTGGTTACAACCAGAAGGACCCTGGCCCTAGCATCCACATTCTGTCCCCCATTCTAGAGGGTGAGACCCCTTTGACGGCTGAGAGTTTGCCAGAACCTGGTAGATAACCCTTCACTTTAAGATTCCAGAAGTCGTCATTCTTTATGAACGACTATTGTATTCTAAGGCTTGTTTTTCATGATTTTGTGCAGGCCGTTCTGATCCCGATCCCACTCCGAGGAGCGATGTCGCCAAGGAGGTGGGGAAGGAAACAACTAAGGCCCCTCATGCAGGAGAGGCTCCCGGTCCAGATGCCAAAGTGATCGGAGCGCTTGATGAAGATAAATCTGATGATTCCTCTCCCCTTGATGGGAGTTATGAAGTTGAAATTACAGGCGTCACCGAGCACACATCCGAGCTGAGCATGAAGGAGAGGCTTGAGAAAGAGAAGGAAGAAATGGCCAAGATCAAGGTCGAACCTCAAGCCATGGACCCCGACGATCCTTTGAACAAGCCGTTGAAGATCATTCTCCCTAGCAGGTCCAAACCCATGGATGTTCCTCATACTTCTTCGGCTATCACTCCCCCATCAAAGAAGGGTACCGAGGGTAAACGTGGAGGAGAGGAGTCTTCTGAGAAGACAACACAGGTGAAGAAGTCGAAGAAGCACAAGAAGTAATCATTACTCTCGTTCAACGAGTGTTAGTTTAAGTTATGTAATTATTTCATCTACTTCCGTAGTTCTTGTAAATAGATTGTCGACTCTGAACTTTGGAGGAATTGTAGTAGAAACTTACTTCTGAATAAAGTTTAGTTCCTTTTTCTGTCTTACAAAAGACTCTTATCGTTCAATTTTCTTTGTGATTGTGATTTAAATCCAAGCTGTTGCGAATAACATAGACCTCTCGGTTCATCTTCATATAGCTTGGAAATTCTTTAGGAGTTGTTCATTTTTTCACTCTAGGCTTCAAGCACTTAGAATATTTTGTAGTCTGTACATCGGGGATATGGTGAGTTTAAGTCATTGGTGTTCTAGCTCATCCTCATGGAACTTAGGGATTTGAACCACTTATATTGGAATCCGTACTCTGGGGACTTAAAGTATTCCAGTCCGCACTCAGGGGACTTGGAGATTTTAATCGTTTGTCCTCGAGTCCGCACTCTGGGGACATAAAGTATTCCAGTCCGCACTCTAGGGACTTGGAGGTTTGAATCGTTTGTAATCAAGTCTGCACTCTGTGGACATAGAGTACTCCAGTCCACACTCTGGGGACTTGGAGGATTGAATCGTTTATACTCGAGTCCGCACTCTGGGGACATAGAGTACTCCAGTCCGTACTCTGGGGACTTGGAGGTTTGAGTCGTTTATACTCGAGTCCGCACTTTGGGGACTTAGAGTACTCCAGTCCGCGCTTCGGGGACTTGGAGATTTTGAGTCGTTTATACCCGAGTCCGCGCTCCGGGGACTTAGAGTACTCTAGTCCGTGCTCCGGAGTGTTGGAGATTTTGAGTCATTTATACTCGAGTCCGCGCTCCGGGGACTTAGAGTACTCCAGTCCGCGCTCTGGGGACTTGGAGGTTTGAGTCGTTTATACTCGAGTCCGCGCTCTGGGGACATAGAGTACTCCAGTCCGCACTCTGGGGACTGAGATATTTTGAGCCGTTTATACTCGAGTTCGCGCTACGGGGACTTAGAGTACGCCAGTCCGTGCTCTGGAGACTTGGAGATTTTAAGTCGTTTATACTCGAGTCCGTGCTCCGAGGACTTAGAGTACTCCGGTCCGTGCTCTGGGGACTTGGAGGTTTGAGTCGTTTATACTCGAGTCCGCACTCTGGGGACATAGAGTACTCCAGTCCGCACTCCGGGGACTTGGAGATTTTGGGTCGTTTATACTCTGATTCGCGCTCCTGGGACTTAGAGTACTCTAGTCCGCACTCCAGAAACTTAGAGATTTTGAGTCGTTTATACTCGAATCCGTGCTTCGGGGACTTAGAGTACTTCAGTCCGCGCTCTGGGGACTTGGATATTTTGAGTTGTTTATACTCTGATCCGCACTCTGGGGACTCAGAGTGCTCCAGTCCGCACTCCGGGGAATTGGAGATTTTGAGTCGAGAGCAGTCATATTTCCACCCATTTAATTTGTATTTCATTTACCATATCGAGGCTAATGCTGTTGAATGAATGATCTGACCACGTTTACTCGTGGAATGGGACTCTTCCCCAAGCATGAAGGATGAAACTTGAAGAATGGACGGCCGATTCTCGTCCGCTTGGTGATTATAGCTCTTCTAATCAAGTCAAGGAATGAGGTACATGACGGATGGTTGGATCACATCCATGCTGGGTTAGATAGTCAAATCTCACACAATTTTTTCGTATCTCTTTTTAGAAACCAAGAATAATGGATTATTGAGCAGAAACAGTAAGTTGCATATGTTTTAAGGTGGAGTCGTATCCATGTATTGAGAGCGATGGTTGACGAGTAGGTAGTCCATCACAACTACTCCAAGTCGGGCTTTCGAATAACCTTTTGTGTTCAAGATAGGATTTGATGTGTAGACGATCAAATCACGTCCACTCTAGACAGATCCCAACGTCACTGAGCTTCAAGAGAGGCCTTTGTATTTTGTCGAACTTTTTTCTATGACTTGATTTGAGTGGACGATCGGGCCATACTTATTCCAAGCCTTGTTTAGGTCTCCAAGTCAAACGTGGAGGTCAATGAATGGATGGTCAGTCTTGTTGACTTTATATCTGGGCTCTAATCGTGATGAGCTTTTCAATCTCTAGTTCTTTGCCCCAAATTAAAGGCATATGATTGATGATGAGCAATTGAGTTATGCTCGTCTGGATGTAACTCCATACGTCCGATCATAGTCTGCGTCGATTGGTTGGCAACCAAATCTGAGTACCTCGTCACCTGCATCGTTTTGAAAGTAGTTTAGTTCAAGTTATTCGTAGTTCATAGAACAATTAAAATAGAAATAGATTTGTAAATAATTTAAAGAAGATTAGGTTAAATCTCATTGATAAGTGAAGCAGCATCGTGTGCTTGCTATTCGACTTTGCCACTGGCTCCTTTCAAAGGGATGTCGGCCGTCAGCAGTCCAATTGATAATCATAGCCCTTTATTAATAGGCATCGGATATTCGATGCCCGCCATTCTACAGGACTTGTACATACTATTGAAGCCTTCCTTTCCAGATCAGCCTTTCGATCACACCTCGGAGGTGTTTGTAATCGCCCGTGTTAGGATCAATGAGCATCTGGGAATATACAATATTCCCCTGATTTTCTTTAAACTTTGGTGTACTCTCTCGAGGTTGGTTTCCAGTACCACTCCGAGTCATGAGTCTTCAAGTAGAGGTTGTCAATTGAATCTTTCAAAGAGCATATGAGCCGAATTTTGAGGTCTTGTTTCGGCTACTAGGACATCCTTAGCCAACGGGCCTTCATTGTTATTTTTCTTAGTCTGTTCCGCTCCTCCACACTTTGGTTTAGATTCATTTTTGTCTTAGAGACAATCCATGGTCGTAGGAGGCTCTCCAGCTAACTGGCTGCCAAAATATATATGGAGGTCGATTCTCCTCAAGGGTGATCAGTATGATATCCCTTTGAGAGTGTCGTTTGAGTTGCGGTTGTTTGTCCGTTCCCTTGTTGTCGTTCAGAAGCTGTCACTAAATCCTCTATGCCCTGGTCGGTTAGGGGATGTAAGGGAAGTAGATAGAATTTTCCTTTATTAAGTTGAGTTTTGAATTTACTATCTAGAGCAGTCGCTGCAGCTTGTTACATTTGGGCTGTAAATTACTAAGAAATTTTTGGGCTGAGGCAGTCGCTGCAGCTTGTTACATTTAGGATTTTAATTAGACCTCTAACCAATAAAACACAATATGAACTTCTTTTCAAAAAGAAACCAATGGTATCATATTTTAAAGTTTTTTGAAGTAAATGCTTTATTCAAAATACAAAGGACAATCTGGATAAATTTGATCCTAAATTCGACAAAGGAATCTTTATTGATATTCTAATAGAAGTAAAGCATACAGAGTTTTCAAATTAAAAACTAACACCATTGAAGAAACAATACATGCATCATTTGATGAAAATTTCAAAGATTTTGTTTAAATAAATGACGAAGATGATTTTGTGACTCTAAATAATGAATCAAATTGTGAAACTATTCATCCTAATAAAAAGATCAGGCTTTTCAATGATCATCCTGTAGAAAATATACTAGGAAATATTGAATCCATTGTTTGAACTAGAAATCAACTAAACAAGATGTGTAATATAGCTTTTATATCGGCTATAGAACCCAAAAGTCCAAAGGAAGCATCATCTGATGATTCATGGATCCTTTCTATGCAAGAAGAACCGAATCAATTCACCAGAAATGATGTATGTGAACTTGTTCCTAGACCCGAGGACAAAACTATAATAGGAACTGTTAGCACCAAAATTGGTCACTAACACCCTTGAGTAGAATTATGTAGAGAAATAAATGAAGAGAGTAAATTAGAACAGAAGAATAATGTAATTCAACGCAGAAAGAACAGCAAAAACGAGAACACCAGATTTATAGTGGTTCGGCATAATTGCCTACATCCACTTTGAGTTTGATCTTTATTACTTTCTCAATTACTTGAATACAGATACAGTTCGTAAATCAATCACTTGAATAAAAGTTTGAATTAAAAAGAGGAGAGTATAAAAAATGGCAGTCTCCCCAGTGTTCCCTTAAAAAGGTCCCTTTCGCTGTGTCCCTGCCTCTCTATTTATAGATGAAGATGGGTTGGACTTCCCTAATGGGCCTAGGAACAATGGTCTAGGAATAGTGTACTTCGGCCCTTGGTAAGTAACTTCTTCGCACCAAGCCATAGATGTCGAATGGCAATTGCCGAACAACGCTTGTGCCGAACGAGGCTTGTGCCGAACGAGGCTTGTGCCGAACAAGGCTTGTGTCGAACCATGCTTGTGCTGAGCAAGGCTTGTGCCGAACGAGGCTTGTGTCGAACGAGGCTTGTGCCGAACGAGGCTTGCCGAGCCATCTGGACCGAGCGACGTGTGCCAAACCATTCTTGCCGAACCCTGCCTAAATGCCAAGCATGTTGACCGCATCAAACCCGTATGCTACCAGGCTCCTCTTGGTCAGAACCTTGTCTAGTGCTAATAATAATATCTTCAATTTTTGTTTCGTAGCCGGACCAAGGTGCCGGTTAACAGGAACTAAATTGGTTTATGAAAAAATGAATGAACAAGGTGATGTTGTTAGAAATAAAGCTATGTTAGTCATGCAAGTTTACTGTCAAAAAGAAGAAATAGACTATGATGATACATTTGCACATGTAGCAAGATTAGAAGCCATTAGAATTCTGTTTGCTTTCACAAACCATAAAAATTTCAAATTATTTGAAGTGGATGTCTAAAGTGACTTATTAAATGGTTTTGTTAAAGAAGATATTTATGTTGAACAAACCCCTCTTTTTAAAGAAGAAAAGTTTCCAAATCATATTTACAAATTAAATTAAACTTAATATGGTTTCAGATAAGCTCCTAGCCTGGTATAACAGACTAAGATCTTATCTATTACAATCAAATTTTGAAATTGGTAAAGTAGGTAATAATATTTTTATTAAAAGAAACAAAAATGATATCCAATCAGTATAGATTTATGTAGATGATATAATTTTCGGATCAACAAATAATGAAATGAACAAAGAGTTTTCTGAAATAATGACAAAAGAGTTTGAGATGAGTCATATAGGTGAACTTACTTTCTTTTCAGGATTGCAAATAAATAAATTAGATGGGGGTATTTTCATTAGTCAAGAAAAGTATGCTAGGGATCTAGTTAATAAGTTTGGTGTGACCATTGCCAGTGGAAAACCTACTCCTCTGGCAACCAATGAAGCCTTGAATAAAAAAGACATGTCAAAAATGTTGACCAAAAAATATACAGGGGAATGATTGGATCGCTACACTATATAACTGCGAGTAGGCCTAATATCATGCATAGTGTCTGTCTTTGTGCAAGGTATCAATCTGAACCCCAAGAAACCCATTTAAATACTGTTAAGCATATTCTGTGATATGTTAAATACACTTTAGACTATGACCTATTTTACCCTAAAAATGATTCATTTGATTTAATCTCATATTGTGATGCTGACTATGCTGGTTGTAAATCAGACCGACAAAGTACAAGTGGAACTTGTCACTTTTTAGGACATTCTCCGGTTTCCTGGTTTAGTAAAAAGCAGAATACTATCTCACTATAAAAAAACTGAAGTAGAATATGTCTCTGCTGCTTTGGTTTGTTCTCAAGTTATCTATATGCAACAGACCCTATAGGATTTTGGATTAAATATTCCAAAATCACCAATTTATTGTGACATTACAAGTGTAATATATTTATGCAAAAATCCTACCCATCATGCCAGAACTAAACATATTGATATTAGACATCATTTTCTCATAGATAACATAAGCAAAGAGATTATTTTTCCTGAATTTATCCACACTAAGAATCAAATAGATAATATTTTGACCAAAACCTACAATCAATCAACCCTCACTAAATTAAGAAGAGAACTAGGTATTTGTTCCATAACTGAGATATAGAATATAGATATAGTAACATATATATTTGAATAAATATAGGAAAACAAAATTGTCAAAATTTTCATAAGGAAGTCGACATGTCTCTATTCCCCATGTCGACTTACAACGGTAAAATTTGAATTTTGATTATACATCTAAAATCAGTTTGGTGGTTACATAAACCACAATATTTCGAATTTTCCTATCTTCACTCTTCATTTTCTTTGTAATAAACTTTTGAAAATGTAAAATAATGGCCTCCTAATCAAACCAAAATGCAACCTTTTCCTTCCCTTCTCCTAATTTGGTCCATTTCAATGAACTACATTGGCTCGAGTGATGATGATCGAGGAAACTTTGAAGGATTCCCTGCAAAAGATGACTGAATTACAAGTCATGCAAATAAAGATGGCAAAGGAATAGGAGAAAAAGGCAAGATCCTTAGAAGTTTGCAAAAATTTCTAATGGATAATCATGCAGATCCTATCATGATTGAAGATGGCTTCTCTAACATACATATTCATAATCCAATAGAGGATGAAGAAGAAGAAGATAATAAAGAAGTGCAAATGGACGAGGACGATAAAGTTATTTGCATTGAAGAAGTCTATTGTGACAATGATGGTAATTTTATAGAACTATGTGGAAACTTTTGTCTCCATTACCCTAATTGTTTGATTCACAAGTACCAATTGTCAAGGACTCTCATTAGATTGTTCTTATGACAATGTTATTATATATTATTTATTTGTATATATTGGTTTATATGTTTGTGCATCATATATAATAAAATTAGATTTATGTTTAAGGGTAAGTTATGTAGTTTGGGCTTAGTTTTTGTTGATGACAAAGGGGGAGAATTATAAATAGGTTAGTTAGGCTTAGATTAAGGGTGAGTTATTAGATTAAGGGAGATTTGTTGGAATAAGAGGGAGTTGGAGTAGAATTAGATTTTGGTAGAGTAAACTTTATAAACAAAGGTTGTCATCATCAAAAGGGTAGTTCTTGAAATGATGGTTTTTAATGAAAACAACTTTAGGACTTGTTATATAATATAAATACTAATATTCTTGTCTAGATATACATGTATATGCAGGTACTGAGAATGAAGATTGTGCAGTATAAAAATTCAAGACTGAGTATATTGATTCAAGACTAACGAATTCAAAATTGAAGAAATCAAGACTGAAGACTCATGAGTAACAAAAGTTCAAGATATTAAGGTTTCAAGATTTCAAGATATCAACATAAGTAATAGAATCTAGATTTATGTTAAAACTTCATAATAGCACTAAAATCTTTATTCTGATTTTAATTGTGGAATGAAATCCACCTTCTCGCTTTAATAGTGGGATGGAACCCATGACCTCTTTAGTGGGATGGAACCCATGATCTTATATAGTGCAATGGAATCCACGAAATTTTCAAAATGATTTATTTCAAATATTTTTCCATAAACTTTTTAAAGGTTATCTCTCTCAGTTTAAATATTTTGGCCGTAAACTATTTTATTATCTTTTATATTTTGATTTCAAAATCATCTCTTGTTTTTACACTATCTCATGGTTTTATTATTATAAGCTTTAAATCTCAAAAATATATTCTATACGTAGTTTTTAATATAAGTTTTATGTTATAAATTATATATTTTTAAGATTACTTTATATATCTCTTTTACAAGTTTAAACTATATTCAAAATAAAATGGTTTATAAACTTCAGAAATTGTTTGGACAAGTTTTAGAAAGAAAATCTCCTTTAAAAACAAAAATCAATTTTCAAAATTTACTCGGGCATATCTACAAACCCCATCCCCGCATGTCGACATGGTGACCGTAGAAATTCAAATTTTAAATTTTCAAAAGAAGTGTCTATTCGTGATTACCTTTCACGAAATGGACTTGACTATTTTTCTTCTATAAATACCAGTTGTTTTCAATGAATTTTAAGTTAGTTTTTCTTCATTTCTTCACTCCGTCACCACTCAAATATTCTCTTATATTTTAACAAAACTCTGCCGAAATCCGAAGTAAATAAAACTAGATCATCTCTAGTTTGATTCTCTGCCACTCTCTCAAACATCTTGGTGCTATTCAAAGTTATAGGATCATTTGTAATCAAAGAAGTGTATTGAGTCTCTCTATCTATCAAAGTGAGATGGAAATAGTGTGATTGTGGCCTGTAAATCAATTAGGCGTTATTGTATCCCGTAAGTCAATTAGGTGATCTTGTAGCCTGGTTAAACCAAGAGGGTTTTCCCTAGACTCGAAGATTGGAGGGTGTATCTCGGGGCCTTGAAATCGAGGTTGTAATATCGACATTATATTTGAAAAGAAATTTGCACAAGAAATTTTCTAGGACTGGATATAGAGTAACTCCGAACCAGTAATGTGTTCTTTCTTTTACTTTTATTTACTATTTGCATCTGTATTTGATTCTGTGATTGTCTCTGTGTTTATGAATTGCATCTGTTTGGATCTAATCTGAAAAGATTTAAAAAAGATTCATAAAATTAATTAAACACTATTCAGCCCCCTCTCTAGGGTTAATTCTGCCTTAAGATCCGTAATCCATATCTCCAATGTTTGGTATCAGAGCATTGGTTTTCAAAGTTATCATAATCTGAATTTTGAAACAGTTTAAATTGGTTATTTCTGAGATCCTATTAACACTAGTTGAAAATTTCCAAATCATCATTGTCTTATAAGTTTGCATATTGTTATTATAAAAAAATCAAGTTATCTACCGAATTGGTGCGTTTTGCAGGAACAGATGTGTTATATGGATTTTGAAGAATCAACGCTCAATGTAAAAATGGTGCAAATCAAGAAAAACAAATGGATACTTGATGGTGGATGTTCAAGACACATGACTAGCAATCCGTAGATATTGAATGACATAATTTATGAAGATGGAAGACCGGTCAACTTTGGAGATAATTCAAAAGGATATGTGATTGGCATCGGTAATGTCGGTAACTCTAAAACTCCTACCATTTCTGATGTTTTGTTAGCTACGAATCAAAAAAAATTTACTTAGCATAAGTCAACTATGTGATAAGGGTTAAAAAATTAAATTTGAAAACGATAAGTGTCACATCAAAGATAATAAATCAAGTATTATCTTTAAAGGAATTAGGAAGAAAAATATTTATATTCTCAGTATGAAAATCCCAAATGATAACCTATGTATTTTGGCAAATAAAAGTAAACCTTGGATTTGGCATATAAGATTTAGGCATTTGAATTTCAAACTCTTATCTAGACTTTCAAAACTTGATCCAATAAGAGGTCTCCCTAAAATGGATTTTAAAGTAGATAGTATATGTGATGCTTATCAAGTAGGAAAACTTAGGAAGAGTTCATTCAAACTAAAAGATATGATTTCGACTTCAAAACCCCTTGAGTTACGTAATTTAGATCTGTTTGTCCCATCTCAAATTCAGTCAACAAATCACAGTAAATATGTTTTTGTAATTGCAAATGATTTTCTAGATTTAAATGGATAATTTTTCTGAAACTTAAAATTGATGCTTTTGATTTATTTAAAACTTTTGCAAAAAGAATTCAAAATCAACTTTCTTTAAAAATCAAATTTATTCGTAGTGATCACGGTGGAGAATTTAAAAATGAAAATTTTAAGAATTTATGTAATAAAAAAAGGGTGATTCATAGTTCTTCCTTTCCAAGAACTCCATAACAAAACGGAATGGTAGAGCGTAAAAATAGGACGATTCAAGAGTGTGCAAGAGTTATGCTTTCAGATAGTAAATTACCAAAAAAATTGGGCCGAAGCAGTCGCTACAGCTTATTACATTTTGAGTAGGATTTTAATTAGACATCTAACCAATAAAACACCATATGAATTTCTTTTCAATGAGAAACCAAAGGTATCTTATTTTAAAGTTTTTGGAAGTAAATGCTTTTTTCTGAACACAAAGGACAATTTAGATAAATTTGATACTAAAATCAACAAAGGAATCTTTATCAGATATTCTAATAGAAGTAAAGCATATAGAGTTTTCAATTTGAAAACTAATACCATTGAAGAAGCAATGCATGTATCTTTTGATAAAATTTCAAAGATTTTGTTTGAATAAATGATGAAGATGATTTTGCTACTCCAAATAATGAATAAAATGAAATAAATTGTGAAATTGTTCATCGTAATAAAAAGATCGAGCTTTTAAAAGATCATCCTATAGAAAATATACCAGGGAATATTGAATCTGTCGTTAGAACTAGAAATCAACTAAACAAGATGAGTAATGTAACTTTTATATCAACTATTGAACTCGAAAATCCAAAGGAAGCATCATATGATGATTCATGGATTCTTGCTATGCAAGAAGAACAGAATCAATTCATCTGAAATGATGTAAGGGAACATATTCCTAGATCCGAGGACAAAACTATAATATGAACTAAATAGTTCTATAAAAATAAATAAATAAATAAATGAACAAGGCAATATCGTTAGAAATAAAGCTCGGTTAGTCACGCAATGTTATTGTCAAAAAGAAGGAAGAGACTATGATGAAACCTTTGCATTTGTAGCAAGATTATAAGCCATTAGAATTCTACTTGCTTTAGCAAACCATAAAAATTTCAAATTATTTCAAAGAGATGTCAAAAGTTCCTTTTTAAATGATTTTATTAAAAAAGATGTTTATGTTGAACAACCCCCATTTTTGAAGAAGAAAAGTTTCCAAATTATGTTCACAAATTAAAGAAAGCTTTATATGGTCTAAAACAAGCTCCTAGAGCCTGGTACGACAGACTATGGTCTTATTTATTACAATTAAATTATGAAATTTGTAAAGTAGATTATACTCTTTTTATTAAAATAAACAAAAATGATATCTAATTTGTACATATTTATGTAGATGAAATAATTTTTTGATCAACAAACAATGAAATTAACAAAGATTTTTCTGAAAAATGACAAAAGAGTTTCAGATGAGTCATATGGGTGAATTTATTTTCTTTTTAGAATTGCAAGTAAAGCAATTGGATAGTGGTATTTTCATTAGTTAAGAAAAGTATGCTAGGGATCTAATTAATAAGTTTAGTATGACCATTGCAAGTGGAAAACACACTCCTATACAACCAATGGAGCTCTGAATAAAGAAGACATGTCAAAAATGTCGACCAAAAACTCTACAGGGGAATGATTGGATGCTACTCTATATAATTGCGAGTAGGCCTGATATCATGCATAATGTCTATCTCTGTGCAAGGTACCAATCCCAACCCAATGAAACCCATTTAAAAGATGTTAATCATATCCTAAGATATGTTAAACACACTTTAGACTATGGCCTATTTTAAGCAAACAATAATTCATTTGATTTAAACTCATATTGTAATGCTGACTATGCTAGTTGTAAAAAAGACCGAAAAAGGACAAGTGGAACTTGTCAATTTATAGGACATTCTCTGGTTTTCTGGTTTAGCAAAAAGTAGAATACTATCTCACTATCAACAACTAAAGCAGAATATATCTCTGCTGCTTTGGCTTGTTCTCAAGTTATCTATATGCAACAGACCCTAATGGATTTTGGATTAAATATTTCAAAATCACCAATTTATTTTGATAATACAAGTGCAATAAACTTTTTCAAAAATCCTACTCATCGTGCCAGAATCAAACATATTGATATCAGACATCATTTTCTTAGAGATAATATAAGTGAAGAGATTATTTCTCTTGAATTTATCAACATTGAGAATCAACTAGCTAATATTCTGACCAAACCGTAGAATCAATCAACCTTTACTAAATTAAGAAGAGAACTAGATATTTGTTTTGTAACTGAGATATAGAATATAGAAATAGTAACATATATATTTAAATAAATATAGAAAAACAAAATTGTCAAAACTTTTATAAGGATATCAACATGCCACTACCCCATATCGACATACAACAGTAAAATTTGAATTTTGATTTTCCCTCTAAGATCAGTTTGGTGGTTATATAAACCAAAATATTTCGAATTCTTCCATCTTCTCTCTTCATTTTCTTTGTAATAAACTTCTGAAAATATAAATTAATGGCCTCCTCTTCTAAGTCAAACCAAAATGCAACTTTTTCTATCCCTTCTCCTAATTCTTGTCCATTTCAAGGAACTACATTGGCTCGAGTGATGACGAACACGAAAACTTTGAAGGATTCCCTACAAATGCTGACTGAATTACAAGTCATGCAAATAAAGATGGAAAAGGAATAGGATAAACAAGGAAAGATCCTTAGAAATTTGCAAAAAATTCTAATGGATTATCATGCAGATCCTATCGTGATTGAAGATGGCTCCTTTAACATACGTATTCATAATCCATTAGAGGACGAAGAAGAAAAAGAAGAAGCACAAATGGATGAGGACGATAAATTATTTGCGTTGGAGTAGTCTGTTTTTATAAAGATGGTAATTTAGTCGAACAACGTGAAAACTTTTGTCTCCATTACCCTAATTATTCGATTCATGAGCATCAGTTGTCAAGGACTCTCATTAGATTGTTTTTATGATAACGTTTTTATATATTGTGTATTTTTATACATTCGTTTATATATTTTTGTAATATAACATCATATATAATAAAATTAGATTTATGTTTAGCATATTATACTTCATTATTACATTTAGTTCCATAGTATAAGTTTAATGGGGAGTTATGTAGTTTATGCTTAGTTTCTGTTGATGACAAAGGGGGAGAATTAGATTAAGGGGGAGTTAGTATATTAAGGGAGAGTTGTTGGAATAAGGGAGAGTCGAAGTAGAATTAGATTTCAGTGGAGTAGATTTTATAAACAGAGGTTGTCATCATCAAAATGGGGATAGTTAGTTGTTGAGATGATGGTTTTAATGAAAACAACCTTATCACCTGTTATAAAATACAAGTACTAATATTCTTGTGTAGATATACATGTATATGCAGGATATATATATATATATATATATATATATATATATATACAGGTACTAAGAATAAAGACTGTACAATATAAAGATTTAAGACTGAGTATAGGAATTCAAGACTAAATAAATCAAGAATGAAGACTCATGAGTATCAAGAGTTCAAGATATCAAGATAAGTTATATATTCTGGATTTATGTTAAAACTTTATAATAGCACTAAAATCTTTATTCTGATTTCAATTCTAGAATGAAATCCACCTTCTCGCTTTAATAGTGGGATGGAACCCATGACCTCTTTAGTGGGATGGAACCCATGACCTTCTCTAGTGAAATGGAATCCACGAAATTTTCAAAATGATTTATTATAAATATTTTTCCAAAAACTTTTTTAAAGTCATCTCTCTTAGTTTAATATTTTAACCGTAAACTATTTTTATTATGTTTAATATTTTGATTTCAAAATCATCTCTTGTTTTTAAACTATCTTCTGGTTTTAATACTATAAGCTTTAAATCCCAAAAATATATTCTATACTTACTTTTTAATATAACTTTTGTATTATAAATTATATATTTTTAAGATTACTTTTTAAATCTCTTTTATAATTTTAAACTATATTCAAAACGTTTTATAAACTTCAGAAATTGTATTGACAAGTTTTAGAATGAAAATATCTTTTAAAAACAAAAATCAATTTTCAAAATTTACTAGGGCATGTCGACATACCCTATCCCCCATGTCGACAAGGTGACCGTTGAAATTCAAATTTCAAAAGAGGTGTTTATTCGTCATAACCTTTCACCAATGGACTTGACTATTGTTCTTCTATAAATACCAGTTGTTTTCAATGAATTTTAAGTTAGTTTTTCTTCATTTCTTCACTCCTTCTCCACTCATATATTCTCTTATATTTTAACTCTGCCGAAATCTAGAGTGAATCAAACTTTATCATCTCTAGTTTGATTCTATGCCACTCTCTCAAAGATCTCAAAGCTATTCAGAGTTATATGATCATTTGTAATCAAAGAAGTGTATCGATTTTCTTATCTATCAAAATGATATTGGAAACGTGTGATTGTGGCCCGTAAATGAATTAGGTGTAATTGTAGCCCGTAAATCAGTTTAGTGATCTTGTAGCCTGATTAAATCAAGATGGTTTGCCCTGGACTCGAAGGTAGGATGGTGTATCTCGTGGCCTTGAAATCGAGGTTGTAATATCGATATTATATTTGAAAAGAAATCTGCACAATAAATTTTCTACCTGATGTAGGGTAACTCCGAACCGGTAGTGTATTCTTTCCTTTACTATTTTTATTTATTATTTGTATCCGTGTCTTATTCTGTGATTGTCCCTGTGTTTGTGAATTGCATCTGTTTGGATTTAATTCGAAAAGATTTCAAAAGGATTTATAAAATTAATTAAACACTATTCACCCCCTCTATTGTTAATTCTGCCTTAAGATCCATAATCCGCATTTTCAACCTATGGTATCAGAGCATTAGTTTTCAAAGTTATCATAATCTGAATTTTGAAAAAGTTTAAATTGGAAATTTTTGGAGATGCTATTAACATTTGTGCAAAACCGTCCAAATCACCATTGTCTCATAAGTCTACATATTGTTATAAAATCAAGTTTTCTACCGAATTTGTGTGTTATGCAGGAACATATGTGTTATATGGCTTTTGAAGAATCAATACTCAATGGACAAATGGTGCAAATCAAGAAAAACAAATGGATACTTGATAGTGGATGTTCAAGACACATGACTGGCAATTGGAAGATACTGAATGACATAATATATGAAGTTGGATGACGGGTCAACTTTGAAGACAATTCAAAACGATATGTGATTGGCATCGGCAATGTTGGTAACTCTAAAACACCTAGTATTTCTGTTGTTTTGTTAGTTAGGAATCTAAAATACCAGTTACTTAGCATAAGACAACAATGTGATAAGGGCTGAAAAAAATTATATTTGAAAACGATGAGTGTCACATCAAAGATAATAAATCAATATTATCTTTGAAGGAATTAGGAAAAAAACATTTATATTCTCACTATGAAAATCTCAAATGTAACCTATGTCTTTTGGCTAACACAAATGAACCTTGGATTTTGCATAAAAGATTTGGGCATTTGAATTTCAAACTCTTATCAAGACTTTCAAAATTTGATCTAGTAAGAGATCTCCCTAAAGTGGATTTTAAGGTAGATAGTATATATGATGCTTGTTAATTAGGAAAACTTAGGAAGAATTCATTCAAATTAAAAGATATGCAACTTCAACACCCATGAGTTACTTCATTTAGATCTGTTTGGTCCATCTCAAATTCAGTCAATAAATCATAGTGAATCTTTTTTAGTAATTGTAGATGTTTATTCTACATTTACATGGATAATTTTTCTAAAACTTAAAAGTGATTCTTTCAAATTATTTAAAACTTTTGCAAAAAGAATTCCAAATCAACTTTCTTTAAAAACAAAACTATTCGTAGTGATCACGGTGGAGAATTTAAAAATGAAAATTTTGAGAATTTCCGTAATAAAAAAGGAGTAATTCATTATTTTTCCTTTTCAAGAACTCCACAACAAAACGGAGTAGTAGAGAATAAAAATAGGGCGATTCAAGATTGTGCAAGAATTATGCCTTCAGACAGTAAATTACTAAGAAATTTTTGGCTGAAGTAGTCGTTACAGCTTGTTATATTCTGAATAGGATTTTAATTTGACCTCTAACCAATAAAACACCATATGAACTTCTTTTCAATAAGAAACCAAAGGTATCTTATTTTACAGTTTTTTAAAGTAAATGCTTTATTCTAAACACAAAGGACAATTTAGATAAATTTGATCATGAATCCAACGAAGGAATCTTTATCGGATAATCTAATAGAAGTAAATCATATAGAGGTTTCAATTTAAAAGCTAGCACCATTGAAGAAACAATGCATGTATCTTTTGATGAAAATTTCAAAGATTTTGGTCAAATAAATGATGAAGATGATTTTGTTACTCTAAATAATGAAACAAATGAAACAAATTGTGAAACTATTCATCCTAATAAAAAGACCGGGCTTTTAAAAGATCATCCTATAAAAAATATACTAGGAAATATTGGACCTATTGTTAGAACTAGAAATCAACTAAACAATATGAGAAATGTAGCTTTTAGATCAACTATAAAACCCAAAAATTAAAGGAAGCATCATCTGATGATTCATAGATTCTTGATATGCAAGGAGAACTGAATCAATTCACCAGAAATGATGCATGGGAACTTGTTCCTAAACATGATAGTAATCAAATGGGTTTATAAAAATAAATTAATGAACAAGGTGATGTCGTTAGAAATAAAGCTCGGTTGGTCATGCAAGGTTATTGTCAAAAAGAAGGAATAGACTATGATGAAACCTTTGCACCGACAGGAAGATTAGAAGCCATTAGAATTCTACTTGCTTTTGCAAACCATAACAATTTCAAATTATTTCAAATGGATGTCAAAAGTGCCTTCTTAAACGGTTTTGTTAAAGAAGTTTTTTATATTGAACAACCCCACTTTTTGAAGAAAAAAGTTTCCAACTCACGTTTACAAATTAAAGAAAGCTTTATATGGTCTGAAACAAGCTCCTGGAGCCTAATATGACAGACTAAGATCTTATCTATTGCAATCAAATTTTGAAATTGGTAAAGTAGATAATAACCTTTTCATTAAAAAAAACAAAAATGATATCCAATTAGTACATATTTATATAGATGATACAACTTTTAAATCAACAAACAATGAAACGAACAAAGAGTTTTCTGAAATAATGAAAAAAAGATTTTGAAATGAGTCATATGGGTGAACTTACTTTCTTTTTAGGATTGCAAATAAAACAATTTGATAGTGTTATTTTCATTAGTCAATAGAAGTATGTTATGGATCTAATTAGTAAGTTTGGTATGACTACTACGAGTGGAAAGCCCTCTCCTATGGAAACCAATGAGGCCTTGAATAAAGAAAACATGTCAAAAATGTTGACCAAAAACCATACAAGGGAATGATTGGATCTCTACTCTATATAACTGCAAGTAGGCCTGGTATCATGCATAGTGTTTGTCTCAGTGCAAGGTACCAATATCAACCCAAAGAAACCCATTTAAAAGCTGTTAAATGTATCCTAACATATGTTAAACACACTTTAGACTGTGGCTTATTTTACCGATTCATTGGATTTAATCTCATATTGTGATGCTGACTATACTGGTTGTAAATTAGACCGAAAAATTAAACGTGGAACTTGTCACTTTTTAGGACATTCTTTGGTTTAGTAAAAAGCATAATACTATCTCACTATCAACAACTGAAGCAGAATATATCTTTACTGCGTTGGCTTGTTCTCAAGTTATCTATATGCAACAAACCCTAAAGGATTTTGGATTAAATATTTTAAAATCACCAATTTATTTCGACAACACAAATGCAATAAATTTATCCAAAAATCCTACTCATCACGGCAGAACCAAACATATTGATGTCAGACATCATTTTCTCAGAGAGAACATAAGTAAAGAGATTATTTCTCTTGAATTTATCAACAATGAGAATCAAATAGCTGATATTCTGAACAAACTCTACAATCAATCAACCTTTACTAAATTAAGAAGAGAACTAGGTATTTGTTCTATAACTGAGATATATAATATAGATATAGTAACATATATATTTAAATAAATATAGGAAAGCAAAATTGCCAAAATTTTCATAAGGACGTCGACATGGCTCTACTCCCCATGTCGACATACAGCAGTAAAATTTGAATTTTGATTTTCCCTCTAAAATCAGTTTGGTGGTTATATAAACCATAATATTTCGAGTTCTTCTGTCTTCTCTCTACATTTTCTTTGTCATAAATTTCTGAAAATATAAAATAATGGCCTCCTCTTCTAAATTAAACCAAAATTCAACCTTTCCCTTCCCTTCTCATAATTTTGGTCCATCTCAATGAACCACATTGGCTCGAGTGATGAAGATCGAGGAAACTTTTAAGGATTCCCTACAAATGCTGATTGAATTAAAATCATGCAAATAAAGATGGCAAAGGTATAGGAGAAACAAGGCAGGATCCTTAGAAATTTGCAAAAATTTCTAACGGATAATCATGCAGATCTTATTGTAATTGAAGATGGCTCCTCTAACATACGTATTCATAATCCATTTGCGGGCGAAGAAGAAGAAGAGGAAGAAGTCCAAATGGACGAGGACAATAAAGTTATTTGCATTGGAGAAGTCTGTTGTGGCAAAGGTGGTAATTTGGTCGAACAATGGAAATTTTTTGTCTCCATTACCCTAATTGTTCAATTCACAAGTACCAATTGTCAAGGGCTATCATTAGATTATTTTTATGATAATGTTTTTATATATTGTGTATTTGTATATATTCGTTTTTATGTTTTGAAATATAACATTATATATAATAAATTTAGATTTATATT
The DNA here is from genome assembly GCA_030765085.1 of Allium cepa. NCBI lineage: Eukaryota > Viridiplantae > Streptophyta > Magnoliopsida > Asparagales > Amaryllidaceae > Allium > Allium cepa. Next base: position 1,449,951 of record CM060935.1, on the reverse strand, counting down.
TCGCTAATTATACTTTGTTATTGGCATTTAGTTCCATATTATTAGTTTAAGGAGTTATGTAGTTTAGGCTTAGTTTTTGTTGATGACAAAAGGGCAGAATAATAAAATAGGTTAGTTAGGTTTAGTTAATGGGAGTTAGTAGATTAAGGGAGAGTTGTTGGAATAAGGGGGAGTCGGAGTAGAATTGTAACATCCCTCCTTTTTGTACATTTAAATCAATGATAAATCACACATGTCAGACTCAAAACAATACAAAAGAGCAGATTGTTATTGGGGTAAATAAGAAAAGCAGAGAAAGAAATAAAACAAAACAGAATCTCATAGCGAAATGACTAAAAATAATAATCAAATAACAGTTCATGAATCTGTTTTACAAAGCATTTGATTATACTTGTAGAAAACATATCAGAGTTACACATACCAGAGAATAATAAATAATGCAGCGGAACAGTGTGAATGTAGTTGAATAATATAATAAATAATAGTAATACAATCTTCGTCTTCGTCCTGTAGAAATAAAGTTCAAATCCTGAATGCTCAAACTGACCTGAGCAAATTGAGAATACAAAACACTCGAGTCAGAACTAAAAATCTTATGTGAATTAAATCAATGGTAAAATATATGAGTGGAACGGCATCAGAGATGTTTACGGGATTTGACGTCTCCTACCCAGTGTCAAACTTGAGTGTAGTAACTTAAGACATGCTCGGGATTCACATCTCCTAAGGATCCGTTAAACTATTTACTATGTAGTAATATACGCTATTATAATAATGTCTACAGTAAAATAAACTTACTTTAAAATAGCGTTAAGTGGTTACCCATATGGCCCTTACCACGTAATAGTCCCAGTAGTCCATCTCCAGATCGGAAGACTGCCCTAAAATACTCCACAAGCTACGGGAGAATACCAAACTCGTACAGGGCGCTAGGGTAGGTGACACGGCACAACTAGACAATGCCAAGGTAGATATACCAATTACGCTTCCGGACCGGTGGTAACGCATAGCAACTACTACACCCAACCTCGAGCTGCACCGTCAAAGTCAAAAGGGCCCCAGTCATCACAAAGTAGTAGAATGGTATTGAAGGAGTGTGTCCGATAAAAGGTGCTACCTTCTTAGCCCGTCGATAGCTCCTGTTTTAGCCACCTTATGCCAACTCACGGGAGTTGGGTCCACGTATATACCTCAAAGGAACGCCGCCGCCATCCTACTTCATTCTGGAATCTCCACCGCGTATATGGTTGTTAAAGTGGTTTTTGGAGTTGGTAGAGAGTATGACAACTTTCGATCCCGGCCTCTTAACAACCAAACGTTATTATAACGGTCATTTCAAAAAAATTTATACTTCAAAACCAGAATATAATATCCATTTCAAAACCATATACATACGATTGTATTTCCATTTCAAAAACCAAACCAGTATGTATCATTTTATTAAAAACCAAATCAATATAATATAATTTTTATTTCAAATATATCCTTTCCAAAATCGTATCACTTTCAACGTTATAACACTTCGAAATCAAAACACTCAAAATATTGCACTTTCAAATCGTAATACTTTGAAACTCCTATCTTTGAAACATATCTTCCACCACTTAAATGGTTAAAATATTAAAATACTTTATAAAATAAACTAGCTTCTTCAATTTCACAATCCAAAACAATTCGAATTTCTAAATTTTTAATTTAACCAAATCACAAATCATAAGTTTCCATTTAATTCAGTTTCCAAATAAACTATTCCAAATTATATCGATTTCAAAACAGATTTGATCCATAGGATAAACCATTTCAAATTCGATATATTTCAAACTTCAAGTATTCAACACTTTAAAAACTAAGTTAGGTAATTTCACACACATACACACAGATATATATATATATATATACACACACACACATACATACATACATACAAATCCAATTTTCAAATATCAAGTTTTGAAATATTTTAATTAATAAATCCATTACCATTTAAGTAAAATCCGAATTAAAAAATACTAAATATTTCCTTCAATTTATTTATACTTGAAATAATCATTTAAATCATCTTGAACAAAATCAAGTTATGAAAATCATACATTATAAAATTTCAAACTTAATAAATTTCAGATCAAACTTATTGGAGTTTAATTCTTAAATAAATTTAATTTCAGAATAATTTCAAATTTATCATCCAACCTTAATTTGTTTAAATCATTATAAACTCTATATAAAATATAATCTAATTACTTAACCATATTACCTTCAATAAAGTCGAACTTTATTATTAAACTCATTCTATATTTAAACAATTTATACATAGCTTAAAATCAAGACTAAAATAACATTTATATAATATCTAAAATCAATATTGATATAAAACCATATATTTCTTTACAAAACCATAGAAATCATTTCAAAATACTTTTACATATAGACCACAGTTTCTGTATAAAATTTTCTATCCTATAGTCAAGTGATACTTATATTTATCATTTCAATCCGTAATTTAAAACATATATACGGTTACATATCATTTCAACCCGCAATTCTGAATGAATTAGAATCCATAACAACTTGTAGTTTATAACAATATAAAATACCACATCCATTCATCCAATATCAATCACCAAACATTTATCACAATCATCATCCAATTCAATCAATAACATTAATATAGAATAGATAACAAATAACAGGTATTTACTGGCTGTTTATATTCAATAATAAATTAAATAATAATTTAACTGGCAGTTTATATGCAATAATAAATTAAATAACAATTTAATTCAATAAATTTAATTCAACTGAGATGATGATAAAAAATATGCCAAACAGTCATAAATAAAGTCTAATCACATCATAAATCAACTTAACAAACATAAGAAATTTTAGAAGTTGTGAGTGGGTTAAAGCACTCACCTTTTGAATTTAAATTCAATTTAGACTGAAATTTGAATGGTCTTAGAATTTATCCAAACTAGCGTCATAATGTCCGAAATTTTAATACGATCCTAACAAAAGAAATCGAGTGTGAATTGGACCACTTATGCAGAAGTTACGAATATTAAAACAATTGAAATGCAATAAAAATAAAAAATTACTAAAATTATTAAAATACCCTATTGGTCACCATGTCACCGAGATTCACGTGCAGTTCCCTCTGATCGCGTATGCTCCTTGATCGAACGGATGCTTCATCATTCGAGCTCCTACGAAGCTCTACAGAAAGTTCCACCGCCACCTACAGGCAATTGCCGCGTTGCCTCCATTGGTTTTCGAGACGATCCACCCTTACCCACGAACTCCTCTAGGTCCACCACCCCCACGCCTACGAAGACGCCACCTTCGATAGCCTCTCCGAGCCTAGCCGTTGCTGACCTAAAATCACCGATCGACGAACTACGACCACTTCAACATGATGTGACCCTCCCGATCGATGTTGCATGACCTCCTCGACGAGCCAATACCCTCTGATCATCCCATCGTTGACGATCTACCGTCAAATCACAAATGCTCAATGAAGGGCCGAAAATAATTTAGCCAATTCCAGCCACATAACAACCTAGATCGGAAAACAAATCACACATTTGACTTGTGCTCATCGAGAGCTTCAAATGGATATATAATTTGTTTGTGTTGGAGGAGTTTGAACTTTTGATTTGGTTTTGATTTGAAATTTGAATAGGGTTTACAGCCACCGTGGAAGAGGAGCAACAGAAGTTTCTGTACGTATAGAAATGAGAAATAGAAAGGCTACTAGGGTTTATAACCGGATATATATAGGTAGAGCTGAAAATAGAGGAACGGATACGATTGGTTTGGATAGTCGAACGATACTGGCCCAAAAGCCCGTTTCGACTCCGGAACGAAAATGGCTCGACCCATATATCAAAATAGATGTTTTAAAATTATTTAAAATCGATGGAATAGGTACAAGCCTAAATTCCATCGTATGAAGAAGTTATACTAAAATCAATTATCTCAAATTGATTTCAATTTCATTGATTTCTAGGTGTTTCAAGCCCGTACGATCAAACGACAAGCCCGATCGTTACGAAACTTGAAATCCTACAATAACTCACTATTAAGGATCTGATAAAACTAGTTTCATCGAAATCCGAGTCAGTGGCCAAAATGGCTATTTTTCAGTTAACTAATTAAATTAATATTAGATTAATTAAATCAAATTTTCAATTTCAATTCTATAATTAGAAATCTTTATCATTTTGATTTCTTGAACATTCACAAATAATTTAAACAAATTAAATTCCAATTTAAAGTAGATAAACTTACCAGTTACAGTATTTAACTTAAATTTCAAAAAAATCCAATTGATCAAAATTTAATTTCAATAAATCGTTTTAAATTTGATTTCTGCCTTTATACTCAACCAATTTTAAATCTGATAACATAGTTAACATTTGTTTTATATTTCATTACATTAATATACCCAAATTTTCATCTTTATTTATTGTTAACCGATTTATTTCCATTAATCCATTTAATTGAACTTTCATCCTATTATCCAATCCATTATTATCAAATGGATGAGATTTACATTAGTTCATGGTCTATTACACTAAGTTATATTTTCAACCAATTATTATAATTTATTACATAATATCGAATTTATACAACTATTCCTAATTATATCATTTCAATAGGTAATTCAATATTCACATTTGTTTTCTTATGTTAAACTTATAACCAAGTACAACAATTTACATTATTAATTTATAGATTTTTATCTCTCCTAAATTTAATTACCAAATTAACAAATTTAAAACATCGAAAATTACGGGTCGTTACAAGAATCATATTTTGGTGTAGTAGATTTTATAAACAAAGGTTGTCATCATCAAATGGGGGAGATTATTGGCTCCTGAGATGATGGTTTTAATGACAACAACATTAGGACTTTATAAAATATAAATACTAATATTCTTGTCTAGATGTATATGTATATGCAGAATATATAAATATAAGTAGGTACCGAGAAGGAAGACTCTACGGTATAAAGATTCAAGACTGAATACAGGGATTCAAGACTGATGAATTTAAGATTGAAGAAATCAAGACTTAAGAAGCATGAATATCAAGAGTTTATGATTTCAAGAGTTCAAGAGTTCAAGATATCAAGTAATAGAGTCTAGATTTATGTTAAAATTTCATAATAGTACTAAAATCTTTATTCTAATTTTAATTATGGAATAGAATCCACCTTTTCGCTTTAATAGTGGGATGGAACCTATGACCTCTTTAGTGGGATGGAACCCACGACCTTCTCTAGTGGAATGGAATCCATGTAATTTTCAAAATGATTTATTTTAAATTTTTGTCCAAAAACTTTTTAAAAGTCATCTCTCTTAGTTTAAATATTTTAGCCGTCAAATATTTTTATAATCTTGTATATTTTGATTTCAAAATCATCACTTGTTTTTAAACAATCTCCTGATTTTAATATTATAAGCTTTAAATCTCAAAAATATATTCTATACTTAGTTTTTAATATTACTTTTATGTTATAGATTATATATTTTTAAGATTACTTTTTAAATCTCGTTTATAAGTTTAAAATATATTCAAAATGGTTTATAAACTTCAGAAATTATTTTGACAAGTTTTAGAAAGTAATTTTCTTTTGAAAACAAAAATCAATTTTCAAATTTTACTAGGACATATCGACATACCCCATCTCACCATGTCGACATGGTGACCATAGAAATTCAAATTTCAAATTTTCAAAGGAAGTTTCTATTCGTCATAATATTTCACGAATGGAAATGACTACTGTTCTTCTATAAATACCAGTTGTTTTCAATGAATTTTAAGTTAGTTTTTCTTCATTTCTTCACTCTTTCTTCTCCACTCAAATATTCTCTTATATTTTAACAAAATTCTATCGAAATCCAAAATGAATCAGACTCAATCATCTCTAGTTTGATTATCTACCATTCTCTCTCAAAGATCTTAGTACTATTCATAGTTATAGGATCATTTGTAATCAAAGAAGTGTATCGAGTCTCTCTATATATCAACATGATATTGGAAACGATATGATAGTGGCTCGTAAATCAATTGAGTGTGACTGTAGCCCGTAAATCAATTAGGTAGTCTTGTAGCCTGGTTAAATCAAGAGGGTTTGCCCTAGACTTGGAGGCAGGAGGGTGTGTCTCATGGCCTTGAAATCGAGGTTGTAATATTGACATTATGTTTGAAAAGAAATTTATACAAGAAATTCTCTGGGACTAAATGTAGCGTAACTCCAAACCAGTAGTGTGTTCTTTCCTTTACTATTTTTATTTACTATTTGCATGTATGTCTGATGCTGTGATTGTCTCTGTGTTTGTGAATTACATCTATTTGGATTCACTTTGAAAAGTTTTCAAAAGGATTCAAAAAATTAGTTAAACACTATTCACCCCTCCTCTAGTGTTAATTCTGCCTTAAGATCCGTAATCCGCATTTCCTATAAGCGTGAAGCAAAAGCTACCAAGGATAAAGTTAGGGAGGAGATAATGAATGAGCTTGACCCACTTCTCATTTTTTACAATGCGAACGTTCTCAAACATATAAATTTGACATGGCTCGGTGATGATTATCCTGCTCTGGCACGCATGGGAATTTCTCGTTGCATAAGAGAAGAAACTTATTTGTTCATAGGATATCGACCCGTATAGGTTTGAAAATGAAATGCTATTCGATGACGAACCTAAACATTGCATGATATCCAGCTTTCACTCCATAAAGAGTTTGTTGTTGCTTCTTCACATGAAGTTGGTAAAGGATCCGAGTTGGAGCAACCCGATATTACAACTGGTTTGGCCTTGGCACCCTAAGTCATCCCTAGCATCACATCTGGCTCTATTCTTAGGTATAATCCAGATAAGCCACAAGCTTTTCCAATTCCCGAGCATAGTTCTGAGGATGTTTTCGATTAACCTAGGAGCTATACCGAGGAAAGTATTCCATCGGCATTTCCCGTCTGTCATAAAGTTAGGGTGTTATCAGTTGATATTTCTAATCTTTTCGCCTACTTTTTCTTAGTTTTGAATATGTCATGTGTCACTCCTCTCCCCTCATAAGAGCCTCAGTTGGAGCCACAAGAGGCCGCAAAAGAATCCATTAAAGTTACAACTTCAGCTGCTACTCAAGGTGTTTAAGAAGAAGCATTTGTTATTGATGATCAATTCACAGAGGCATTATTCAAGGAAGGGAATGACCCATACCATGAAATTCCCTTCTATGAAGATGTTATGATCACATGTTCTTCCAACCCCACTGGCGAGCACAGCATAAAAGAGCATATTGAGAGGGAAGAACTGTTGAAAAAGGAGGTAAAAGATAAAACTGTTGATTCGGGCTTCAATGAATCAACTCCTCTCCCACTCCAGATGATCCCTCCTAGTAGGACAACTCCTTGGGATGGTATCCCCTTGCTTTGGAGCTGAGAGTGCCTCCATCCCTCATGCTTCCAAAGATGATACCACCTAGATTCATACAATTGAAGAAACTGCTTCGAAAAGAAGCCGAGGCAGAAAAGGGTCGAGTAGCAGTTTAGTAGGTTCCACTCCAAAGAAGCAAAGGAAAGATATGAAATCCAAGAAATAATCGTTGCATTGGAGTGATATGTAAATAGCTTGCATGACTACTTTTCCTTTTCGTTGGTCCTGTTTGTTTAGGTATGACCCCCCACTTTTATTTTGCTTTTTGAATAAACTTGTGTAATGTATAGCAGGTTTAGTGTAAATAAGAATTGTTTTATTCTCGTGTATTGTTCTTGTATCCACTTGTTTAAATGTTCAAGCTATCATGTTTTTCATTTTATGAATTTTTGATTCATTGCTCGTCCGATTGGATGTCGATCTGATTTATCCATCCCAAGGCTCCCTGAGGTCGTGACCTCAAGTCGTATCAAAATTAGGCTTGAGCCTTAATGTTACACTTGCAGAACATAGTAGTTTAGGTAACTATACTCTGGCCCCCGGTCTATGCTTCGTAGAGTTAGGTGGTGGATGGTCGAACTCTATCCTTAATGAGTTTACATTATGACTGTCATTTTTAGTCAAAGGTCCATGGAATAGTGAGCGGCTGAACAGCACTCACCTATTTTTTTTATACTCATATCAACACTCCAAGGATAAAGGTAGGTCAATGGGTGGTCGAACCACACCCAATTTGTATTTATACTCCAATCCGCACTCTGAGGATATAGAGCTGTTGTATGGGTAGATGATTCACAATCGATTTGTATTTATACTCCAATCCGCACTCTGCGGACTTAGATATTTAACGGGTGGATGTATCACATCCGATTTATGCTTTTACTCTAATTCGCACTCTAGGGACTTAGATTTATTTTGTAGGTAGATGATTCACGCCAGATTTATGTTTATAGTCCAATCTGCACACTGAGGGCTTAGAGTTGTTTCAGAGAGCCATCATATTGTATCCTCTGTAATTGATTGATTTCCTCTCAAGAGCTAGGGGTTTAATTTAGCGCGCGATCTGTCATGTCATGATCACTCTTATTTTATTTCAATCTCATCATGTAACCGATACACAATTCTACAGCAAACATAAATACAAAGGAGTCCAAGGCATTATTTGCTAAATGGAAAAGGAAAACGTAATCTGTTTTATTACATATCTAAAAATCAAATGCTAAAGTAAATTCTGAAATCAAATACTACTAAAATGAAAGAGAAATAAACTAAGTGAAATGGCGTCGTAAATGCTTGCTATTCCACGCCCTTGGAAGTTTGATGTCATTGACAGTCGCTTGCATGAAAGTTCTTTCTCCAAGCCTTTGTTCAATGACATATGGTCCTTCCTAGATTGGATTCATATGCGATGAGGTTGGAAAACCCCATTTCAAAACGAGATCGCTGATTTCAAAGCTTTTAGGTCGAACTTTCATGTTGTAATACCAGATGATTCGATGTCGATGCACAGCTGCCCTCAGACCGGCTTCCTCATGCTTCTTATCTATAACGTCAAGAGATTCCAGAAGGAGATCTCTATTTTGTTGGGATTGTAGTAAGTCACTCGATGAGATGGAACCTCGAGCTCAACATGAATGATGGCTTCGAAACCGTAAGCAAGGGCGAATAAAGTATGGCCAGTCGCAGACTTGTGAGTGGTCCTTTAAGCCCATAGTACTGTAGGCAGTTCGTCCACCTACTTGCCTTTGGCCTTTTCCAATTGCTTCTTCAAAATGGACTTTCTGATTTTATTTACAGCTTTAACCTATCTGTTTGCTTGAGGGTGAGCAACTGTTGCAAATCTCTTTTCAATTCGATACTTTTGTCAAAAGTCTCCGAATTCAACATGGTCGAATTGAGTTCTCATTATCTATTAGAATAGTTCGTGGTAAACCTAATCAACATATGATGTTTCAAACAACAAAGTTGATCACTTTCTTGGTTGTGATCATGCTAAAGCTTCTGCTTCGGTCTATTTGGTAAAGTATTCAACTAAAATGATGGTGTACTTTGCTCAACCTTTAGAGTTCGGCAAGGAGCCGATAATGTATATACCCCACATGGAAAACGGCCATGGGATAACCATCTGTGTGACTTCCAATTGTGGAGCTCTTGGAATTTTTGCATATATCTGGCACTTATCACATCGTTTTACATAATCAGTGGCGTGTTAATTTATGGTTGGCTAATAATACCTGTAATGGAGTATTTTCTTTGCCAGAGTTTGCAACTTAGTGTGATCGCTACATTCCCTTTCATGAACTTCTTTCAAAACACGCTTTATCTCATCGTGAGCGGCACATCGAAGTAAGGGAACAAAGAAACCTTTCTTATGCATAAATCCTTCTTGCATGATATACCGTCAAGAATTGCGAAGGACTTTTTGCTTTTAATTCCTTCATTCGAGAAGAATTCCTTATAGCAATTAGTCTTTGATCGGAGTCATCCACGACTCCCTCTTAGGCTCCGCTTCCACTGTAAGGTCGATTTCTATCATGTTTAAAATTGGGGCATTTGATACTTCGACCGGAACCAAGCCCATCAACTGTGCGTCATAGGTGCTAGCAAACTTTACCAATGAATTGGCCTCTCTGTTTCAATATCGTGGAATATGCAAATTGTCATAGTACACAAATTTTTCCAACAACTCTTGGATTTGCGGGTAAGGTATAGGGAAAGTGGTTGTCCACTATGAATCGCAAAAGATTTTGAGGGATTTTATTCCAAGTTCTATGGCGAGTTTAAGTCCAGCAATCATAGCCTCATACTCAGCTTCGTTTTTTGTCTTTGGAAAATCAAACTTTAAAGCATAATATATTGACCAACCTTCGAGAGTCACAAACACAATTTTGGCCTCAGAAAGTGATCATTAGACGCTCCAAAAGTATACAATTTCCACCGTATGGTAGGGATTCCGTTGCCTTCTAAAAAATTATCTTGCGAGGTAAACTTTGCTATAAAATCTGCCAGTGCCTGACCCTGGATAGCCCTTTATAGGAGATAAGTGATATTGAATTGACTAAGCTCGATATTCCACTTGGGTAATCTTCTAGACGTCTCAGGTCGTTGTAGGACTTGTTATAGCCGATCAGCGTAAACATTGATCGAATATGCCTAGAAATATGGGCGAAGCTTTCATGATCCAATCAACAAGCAGTATGCTAGTTGCTCTATTTTCGGATAGTTCCTTTTAGCTTCCGTTAATCGTTTGCTGACATAGTACTCTAGCCTTTGGATTCGATCATCCTCATGAAGTAATGTGGAGCTTATAGCATGTGCCGATAGGTCTAAATGCAGGTACAAATCCTCATGATCCACTGGCACTGGCAAGATGGGGGGTCTCTCTAAAAGATTCACCAAAGCTTGAAACGCATCTTTGCAATCCTGTGTCCATTGAAGTTTCTTTTCCCTTTCCTAATCAAATCAAAGAAAGGAACGCATTTGTCAGTAGCTCCAGAAATAAATTGGCTTAAGGCAGCAACTTTCCCATTCAGACTCTGCACTTGTGTAATAGTCCTTGGCGCTTGGATATCATGGATAGCCTAAATCTTCTTGGGGTTAGCCTCTATTCTACGGGCATTGACAATAAATCCCAAGAATTTTCCTAATGCAACGTCAAAAGAACAATTCAAAGGATTAATCTTCATCTTGTAATATCAAAGGATAAAGGTAATCTACTTTAAAGGTTATTGAAGTTAATTAATTAACTTAGTTAACAAAATTTTAAAGTTAATTAGTTAATGCAATGAGGCTGTTTTATGTTGTTAAATCCTTTTAATAATGATGTTTTGAAGTTAGTAAACTCTTCTAACAAAGGGTTTTAAAGCTAATACTTGTAAAGTGAAGACAAGTAAGAATTTGGTTTTAAAATAGAAGGTTTGGTTCATTTATGGAAATGAATTAGTTTCCATAAAGCAATATCACTTATATCGAAATGATTTATTTGTATGCTTAATGCTAAATGTCGAAGAAGTATACTTGTTGCTATTTCGAAAGTTAAGAATAATCGTGAGACAAGACTTTGAGGTAACACTACCTAGACTTGTCCAGTATTATTGTTAACCAAGAAATTGTACAAGTTTGAAGTCAACGAGGGATGATGGGCATACAAGACTTAATTTCCATATACGGTCGTTTTATATCCTCAATAATTAGTTTACCGGCTATCGATTACTGCCGCTTAATTATTTTGGTCACTCTAAGATAGTTTTTCGCTCCATTATGCTTTAATATCCCTGGTTGGAAATGACTAAATCCAAAGCACGAAAGAAGACCAAGCTATGTGGGGTTGCTTCCATTAGGATAGTTGCACAACTCATTTAGTTTTGGATTTGGTAGTGCTTTTAGATGTGAAGTATTCGGATACTCGATAAGGTTTGGCAGGGTTTGGTTTGGAGGGTTTCGAGTAGTGTCACAGAGAAATAAGCTTCTCAGAAGTATATTTCTAGAGTTATAATTAAAAAGCGGGGTGCACCTTCCTAGTCCTTTGTTGAAAATTTTTCTTTCCTTATTTGATTCGAAGCTTCGAGTTGTTTCCTTTAATTGCAATGAGAAGAGCCTACCACTTTTCGCGATGTTTAATTATTTTCATACCATTCTTTAAGTTTGGTTGTTATTTGTATGGGAGAAAACTCATTCCGCATTAGAGATGTGGTCCCACATATTATTTTTGAAATTCACCCTCTTGTTTTAAATTTTTACTCATACCGGGCATATCATCAGACCAAATTTGTTTTTTTCCCTAAATTCTTGGGTACTCATTTTATTTGAGTACTCCGAGAGTAGTAGGTCTTGTTGGGCTCTTTGAAGATGGCATTCGAGCAGGTGGCTTTTATCTTCTTAGCAATACATTCCACTGTATTATCTAGTTTGTGTATGTGTATTTTTTTCAGCATATATAAAGGCAGGGTGTTATACCTGGCTAAGCTGACTTGTAGTACTTTTATGTAACTCTAATAATTCCCTATTAAGGAGTAACCTGATGTACTATTTACTTTTATGATCAATTTTGTACTTTCATTGTGAGGTTTTCTATTTTTTTCTTCATTTTATCCCACGAAAATTCATCTTTTTGATGCTTGGGCAATGGCACAAGAACATTGAGGATGTGCTGAGTGTCGTTACTAGGGGTTAGAAAGGTAGGTCGTGGCATAGAACATGGATCAGAATTTGTACATGGTACTATCTGTATATGGTACAACTGATCAAGTGTTGTCCATCGCTTGCGGACCTATGATTTGTTGAGCTTTCCTTAAGGTCAGAATCCTTAGGCAAGCGATTGCTAACATAGACTGGAGAAGTTAAAAGATTTTTTTGCTTTTCTTAAGGATTTGAGAAGCATAAAAATATAGTGGGAGGCTTACTAGAAAAATGAAATGCTAACATTTAACCTTTCTAATATTATAAGAACGTTTTCTCTATACGGTTAAAATAACTTACATCAATAATTTATGCAACTAATATAATTGATAAACTATTTATCAACTGAAATATGCAATTGAACTAAATTACAGATTGACAATGAAATATAAGATATACTTACCACTAAGTCCTTTGGCGTGTTTTCACATCAAAACCTATGCAAGAGCTAATTTTCAAAACCCGTTAAAACATTCATGCCTCAAGCGCTTAAGAATTTGTTCGTTTGAGACTGTACTTGTCATTTACAAGTTTTGAACTCTGAAGAAATGTAGGAATATGAATATTTTATCCATATCCAATAACATTTAAATATTACACTGTTAATAGTCATAGTTTGTAATTTGGATAGTTCAATGAACTTAATTCATCGGAAATAAGCTAATAAACAATAATGTGAAATTCTGTATTCAATACGATTGATTATAGTGTGGATTTCCTTATTGAATGGTTTGACCATTTAGGAAAGAAAACCAAATGTACAAGAGTGGATGTAATATTGTGCACTTGGGATGAAAAGAGTGAATAGTCAACTTTGCTTCATGAAGTGATGTCGAAAATGAGGATTGTATAAAATACTAGTAGAATCTTAATATCGAATGATAAATATAATTTTATTCCAATTGTGTTCATATTATTGAAAACTGTATTCTATAAAAGTCATTTCAATGAGTTTAAGGTATTTGATTGAAAACTCTCTATTATAAACTAGTTATAGTAAAAGGAATCAATAAACCATAAAATGCAATTGAATAGAGCTTCATATTTTGGATGCTATTATAGTAATGGTGAAAATAGTGGGAGTATGCCACGTAATACTTATCAGTTGATGTATCAAGGTACAAAATATTATTTTTGTAAATATAAAAAAAAATGAAACAATAATTAATTTCAATATTGATTGATAGTTAAAATAGTTTTGTCTTGTGATGAATGTTTTGAATTTTTGATATGGGGTAATTTATTAGAGTAATAGTTTTTTTGCATTAGCTACATAACATAAAAGTATCTATAATTTATTATGATTATTTTGGAATTAAGGACAAAGCCTCCGTTGGTGCGAGCAACATAAGAATTGGTGAAATTTGTAGATTGATACATAAAGACATATGCAGTCGAAAGTCTAGTAATACCAAAAATTGTTCCACGTGCTTAGCTTAATTCATAAATGAAATAACATAAAATGAACATTGTGTTCACAAGTAATCTATTTACGATAAGTTCATTGAATATAAAGCATATAAAACATAACGAGCAATGGAAACAAGAATTGTCGATTTGATCAAATATGTGTGTAAAAAGGGAAATGGTTCCAAAAGTGCATAAAAATGAATCAGAAATTCAATCCCAAAAGTCACTCCTCATTACGCTACATAATGATGTATCGATAAGAAGTAAACAAAATATGTTAGACACAGTACAAAGGATAACGAGTGAAGTTGAATCAACTTCTTTTAGTAAGGTTATGTATGTAACAAACTATTTCGGAACATGCCTAAATTTCGACCTAGAAAAAGCCACCGAAACTTAGATCCTTTTTAAGATTGGCTGTTGGTTGGAAAAAGAAGTAACAGTATATAGCATTAACTATTCTTTCAAAACTCATGATGGATAAAATAAAATATAATAGCTAATTGGACCCATTTATTTCAAAACCAATTGAAATGTCGTAATACAAAACATAATCAATCTGTCAAGTGAAATCCATCTCATCATTTATCCAAAATACATAGGTACAACATAAAACATCATAAAATGCCATAAGCTTAAAATCCACTCCATGTTCAAGCATCGTCACCATCATCACTCCATCCTTAACCTATGTTTAATGAGAAGGTAGTCACAACAACAAATGTCTGATGAATAAAAACTTTGAGTCTTACCATTTCAGTACTAGGGCAATATATTTCAAAATTAAGAATATGTTTAACGTAAATAAAACTATTTAATACTTCTTATAAGGAAACGAGGCAAGTCCATAATCAACCACTTAATACCTTCCATTCTCAAAGCAGGTTTCTAAATCCCATAACCCAAATCCCACATCATAAATATCTAACAATGCTAAAGATAGTACCAGGCCACTTAATACCTTTTATTTAAAAACAGGGAGAATTTGGTCATTTAAAATCTTAATTGAGGTAGACCCTATCATTTAATACCTATTCCCAAGGTGGACTCATCAAAGGTGACTATCTAGCTGACATCGCATGGAATCTCTTGAGCCACTTAATACTTCTTTATGGAAAGGTAGACACTAAATTATTCACTTAATACCTTATCCTAAAGCAGACACCTGTCGAGATACCAAGTATCGCGCCTGATAACTAGCCTCTTGACCATTTAACACTTCATTTTAGGAAAATAGATTTCCCTCAAATAACCACTTAATACCTAAAGACCTTAAAATAGGCCCTTTGTAATATGGTTCATACTCATAATGGCGTCTCACATTAGTCCAACTATTCGTAGGAACAGTTAAGCAGATTAGCTGGGAAGATTTACCCGGCAAAATTAGGAACTAATCTTGCATAATCAAAAATATCTATCATAGGAGATATCTCACATCAATGGGAAGTGGACCCAACTGTTGTAGCCTCCATGTTAAGGGCAGACTTCAATCGTGCAGCTCTGCTGACCTCGCATCCCTATGACTTATCGATAATTTGAATATTCTCCATATATAATAATCATCTCACTGTTTCATAATTAAGGCCTTACAAGGAATCTTCCTTATTGTGCCTTAAAATATTATTTACCTTCCTAAAGAGGAATCGATGAAAATTATTATCTATCTATGTAACGACCCGCCGCCCTGACCGCCTCTAGTCGGTAATTAAACCAACTAGAAACGTTCAAGATGACGGATTGTTATTTAGTTTATAACATTTAAACAGAATCAGCCACAGAATCACAGAAACAATAATATATTTTATAAATAAACTTTTCTTTTGTATACAAATATCAGAGTTATACAATACATTACATTTTATACAGCGGAACAATTTTTATTAAGTACAAGAAAAATCTCTTGAAAAACTTTAGTGGAGTGCTTTAATCCCCCTCTCTCAAACTTCGCGGCCTGAAAATCTTCAAGCTGTAGAAATACTCGGTCTGACCCGAGCGTTTATTGCAAAACACAAAAAACACTCGAGTCAGGATTAATCTTAACTCAAGTAAATAAATTTGTAATGAAGTGAATAAAATGGAAACAGAGATGAATCGCAGAGCCAAACAATGACACAGTGCAGTAGGATGCACAGAGGTGCAACAGGGAGGGGAAAATGCCCAGAAATGCATCAGGGAGTTTACAAAATAAATCAGCTGTAATTGACAGTGTCATGAAGCATCAAATATTAGCAGATGGAATGTGCCACTTAAATCCCAAAATGAAATCATTGGAGATGAACATATAAAAAATTAATATGGCAAGGCAGCAGCGCTCCTGCAACTGTTGGTTCTGACTAAAATTGTGTTTCGTCTTTCAGTTATTTGCTAAGTCTATAAAATGAGGCGATAATGATTTGCCTGTAGAAACATAAAATTACTTCGTGCATGCTAGCACAGACCTTTTGGGGATATTGTTTTAAATCCTTGGGACCCGTTTGGTTTGGACTTCAAGTTTTGTGTTTTGCATTTTCAGTATGTATTTTAAAAAAACATGGAAGAGGAGCAGAAAGTGGAAAAAAACATAGCCATTACAACAAAAGGGGAAAATAGTAAAGGGGAGAGATCTTTATGTTTCCCAAAATGCAGAAAATAAAAATAAGTGATATTCAATTTTATATGTTAAAATCATTTTCTAAATCGGTTTTTTTCAAAACTTTCAGAAATAATTAACTGAATGCATTGCGGTTGTTACGAAAATCCAAAACTGAAAACCGCAAACCAAAAATCTCAACAAATCAAAATTCCCCAAGTTTTACTATACAACACACCAAAAATAAACAGTGTCGTGATAATCAAACTATCGAAAACACGAAATCAAACTAAGTCAGATCTTAATACCGAGTCAAAAATCACATGAACAAGCTACTGACCAGACAAACAAGTGCACAAAGGCACTGATACTGCATAATGCCAGCAAAAAGGAAGGTGGGGGCACCATAAACATGGCACCACACACAGACACAAGGCATAAACAATAACGAATGCAGGTCCAACTGCAACATAAAGTGCAGACCCAATAATCAAAGACTCAAGACAGAGGCTCAGAAATGCCCAAACAAAGAACTTCAACCAAGCAGGGTTACAACAGGGACAATACTTTCAAAATTTATGTTGTTTCTAAACTGCAGTTACAACAGGGTTAATGGTGCAGTACAGGCAGCAATCTCAAGTGCAACAGTTGCAACCCATAAAATAGCATCAAAGGCAAAGACTCAGCAATGTTAAAGCCAAGAAGGAACTACATGTCAAATTAAACAGTCCAGATAATCAAGCCTGAGTCACCCAAATGCAGAGCAACTGCAAGCTATAGATACAAGAACAAAAGTATTTTATCTTTATTTATATGTATAAGAATCTGGGACTAGAATCATAAGAGCACAGTCACATACATTCAAAAATTTTGTATGCATATGTTCAGCAATACATTTAAAATCAGATGCACAGGTAAACAAATCAACATGAAATCTAAATAGCATACACAAACATGCCTTTTTAAAGCAACAGTTTATATTCAAGTTTTCAAAAAGAGTTACTCACAAACAAAAATAAACAAATTCAGGTTATATGCAAGAACAAGACTGCAATGCATAATTTGCCTTTACATTTAAAACAGAAAATAGTTTCTGTTTTATATATATATTTTTTTAAAAAAAAAACATACTTTGTTCAAGATTCATATACTATTAAAGATTGATTCAACAGCACTCAAGTTTTACTAAATTTTGGACCTGAAATTTAGAAAGACTGTCATAATCATAAAACAGTAACCTATACTCATAAACTAATACATGCAAAACTATATAGTATATTGCAAATCTGTATATTTAAACTAACCCAGATACATATTTACTTCATTGTATACACAGAATATCCATCATAAAACAGCCATACAAAACATACACTTTTAAATTGAAACTTGAAATATACAGATAAGTTTTATTTATAGCAGTTTTAAATTGAAACTTGAAATCTAAACTGTTAATTCAAAACAGAAAGGAGCATCTTCACTATACAGGCATGCATCCATAAATTTACACATATATACTTGCAAATATATTCCATCCAAGATCATCACATGCAGCAACAACAAGCAAGCAAAGTTTTGATATAGCATCTGTTCTTATCAATTTAAATCAAGTACTTGGTAGCATCTGTTCTTATTAGTTTGAAAACAAATTTCACATAGTATCTGTTCTTATCAGTAGAAAAAAAACCAATTTCAAATAACATCTGTTCTTATCATTTTTTTTTTAAAAAAACAAATTCCCAATAACATCTGTTCTTATCAGTTTAAAAATCAAAATATCAGAGCAAATGATAGCGAATAACAACCAACAACCAACATGCAGTATGTTATCTGTTCCTATCAGTTTAGAATTCAAAGTAGCCGAGCAAATGATAATGAATAACCCCCAAATCATAGCATGCAACCAAATATTCAAGTCAACAAATTTAAGCACTTGCATTAAAATCAACCGTGAGCCAAAGACTCACCTTTTCTAGCTGGGTAGAAGACGATGCCGGAGCTTCGCAAAAACCCTGCTTTGGAACAACGAACGCTATTGAACGAAAGCCCCAAATCGATCGCAAGCCCTAATTTAGAGACGAAGAGCTGAAGCCCTAATTGTTGAAGATGCCGCGAGCGAGTTGAAGCATCGAACTCGAAGCAGAAATTGAAGCCCTAGTTTGGAAGTGAAGAGGAAGACGAGAGAGACAGGGCCGCCATTATTTTCATTTCGTGATTTTTGGTTTAGGGTTAAAAAAATGGAAATGGTAAAGTGAAATGAAAGGGATCGGGTATCGGATTGAAAGTAAAGGCAGTGGTTCTTTTCTTCTTTATTTTATGTTTTATTTTTATTTTGTTTTATTATTTTCTTCTATTTATATATATATAATTTTTCATTTTAAATTCAATTTATTTTAAACATCAAATTTTATTTTGTACACAAACACCTTGTTTTATTTTTGTAGATATTTACTTTTGTTTGTTTTGTTTAATTTTTGTTTAAATTATGTTGTTAAATTTTTTTCTTTTACTAAGTGTATTTGTTTATTTTATTTTGTATTGATTTTAATTTTTTATTTAAGCTAAAGAAAAAATGTCATTAAAATTTAACCATTAATTTACTAATTTACAAAAATAAAAATTTTTAAATCCAAATTATCTTCTTAAGTTATTAGTTTGAATTTCAATTACAAATTCCATATTCAATCTCAACTCCGAAGTCAAATTTAAATTTTTATTCAATTCTTTATAGATTAAATTTTAAAATTTATTCACCAATTTCATTGTTATATTGGAAATTCAATTTAAATTATCATTCAAATATTTAAAATTAATTAAATATTCACAATTTAAATTGTTCAAAATTTAGGATCGTTACAATCTCCCCTCCTTAAAAGAATTTCGTCCCGAAATTACAAGTAAGGAGAAATGATTGTTGAAATTTCACTAATATTTATATTTTAACAATTTTATCTAGTTCGAAACTTATTAGAAATAAATGAATATAGGATTCATTCCATTTGTTTTATCTCACTAGCTTTGTTTATTAACTCATTTGTCTATTATTTTTCTACAATCAAGACACAAAAATCTTTACTAAAATTTCCAACTTACAAAAACCCAAATTTTAAATTTGAACTTCTTCATTTAAGAAATTTACATAGTATAACTTTTCCAAAGCTGTGGACTTTTCAAAACATTCCAAAAATCTTCTTCCTTAATTTATTAGGTTGGAATTTATGTCACTTTAATTTCAGATAATTGATTTTCTATTTAAAGTTTGAAAATACTTGCTAACTCGAAATTTAACAAGTCTATTGTCGTTCTTAAAGACATTAGGCATACGCTGGCCAGGCGCAAGTCTAACAATCTCCAAGTACTAAATATACTTGCTTCAATTCCCAGTGAAAATACCTTTTTAAAAATTCTTTTAAAAATGGATATGGAAAGCACATTCCCCCATGGATCACAGTTTACTCGGCGGTTCCGCTACTATCCCAGTAGAGTCGCTTGTAACTGTGGATATCTCATCCCTTGAATTTCGCCATGGTTGTTGCCAAAGATCGCGGTTCACACGGCGGTTACGCTACTATCCCAGTAGAATCGCTCGTGACCGTAGGCATCTCGCCCCTCGAATTACGCTTTGGTTTGTAGATTGCAGTTTACACAGCGGTTACGCCACTATCCCAGTGGAATCGCTTGTAACTGTAGGCATCACGCCCCTCAAATTACGCTACCACCCGAGTGTAACTAGATCGCGGTATACACGGCGGTTACGCCACTATCCCAGTGGAATCGCTTGTAACCGTAGGCATCTCGCCCCTCGAATTACGCTAGCACACTATACCAGTCCAAAAGGACATTCCAACTAATGGAAATACAACGTAGCTACGATTTTCAAATGGACACTCTTCTCGAGTTCCAACAACCTTCACAAAGTTTAAATGGAAGGTACTTTTCCATATCCTCAATTTGGAAAACATAATATCATACATACATATATAATATTTCATTTCACATTTTTGTACATATCATACTCATGTACTTACATAAGTTTTCCATAACAATTACTTTTCCAAACTAATGGTTTTCGAATTAATCGTATTCACACATATACGTTATGAAAACCACAACATTTCATACCCATAACAAATAGAGGTTTCACAAATTTCCATTTCATTATCCATTTAAAATTTTCCTCTAAGTCGATTTGGAAATTTTTAAGGTTATCTCAAACCAAATTCACATTCATAATCCAATTTATTATCGACTTCACACTCGATTTGGATTTCACATTACATCGTCAATCCTCAACACATAATTGATGTCTATCGATATATAACCTCTGAGCTCGTACGTCTCAGAGAAGGGTGTTAAGCTAAGAGAATAAATTCTCCGCCACCGCGGATATATATTTAATAGAGATCAATTGATATGTCGTCAATTCACGACGTTAGACATACAATCCAAATCATCCATTTAAAATTCAAAGTTCAACTTACATTGTTTTTGGGTGTCAAAGTTAAACTCAATTTTAACTCAAGATTCAATCTTTTTGAAAAATTTCCAAGTTGAACTAACTGTTCAAATTTCCCAAAAATAATATCTTTACAAGATATAAAAATTTTCACACTTAACCATTTGAAATTAATTTCAAATATTCATTTCTCAATTTATCTTTAAAAGATAAAATTTCAACCCTTTCATTTCATATTGGAAAATATTTCCATACTTATTCAATAATAAGTAATTCACAAATCCATTTATTTTCAACATTTTGAAAATATTTGATATACTTAAACCAAAATCAAGTATATATTCCATTCTTAAAAGAAATCATTCTTTTAAACACATTACAAAACAACTTAAAATGAATTTACTTCATTTCATAGTGTTGCTTCCCAAAAAACATTCTCATTTAAGTTTTTCAACTTCAACTTAATTCATAGTTTGAATTCTGCATACATTTCAAAATATTGGTTTTAAACCAACTTCAAATTTCCAATATTAAGTTTTCCACTTAACTTATTTCCATGCCCATTCAAATTCAAATTCTTCATTGCATCAATTTAAATCTCTTATAAATTTTCATTAGATTCATATCTCCTTTTATATCTCATTTATTGTCCAAAACCATAGATATAACTCCTTTAATAAGTTACAACAATTTACTTATCAAAATAAGTCATTTGCGGATTTTATAAACATCTTTAGAAATTACATTTCTATTTATAAACTTTGTTTTATAATCTCCTTTACTAATTTGATTCAATTCAATTTAGACCAATTCATTAATTCACTTAACTCATATTTCATTTTCCATAATTCTCAAAAATTCGATAATGAGTTTCCGAATGATCGAAACTCAAGTCTAACGAGACCTCACCGAAGAGAAACGGTCGCAAACCTAAATTTAGAGAGGGGAATCTTCAAAATAATTCTAATTTTCAAAATACTTTTTATTTTAAAGAAAACAATTTTAAACTTCTTTAGATTTGAAAACACTTTCTTTAAAGTGATTCTAGTAACTATTCATATTAAATGCCATAAACTAAGCTTTGTGTAAACCAAAGCTCTGATACCACTTTGTAACGACCCGCCGCCCTGACCGCCTCTAGTCGGTAATTAAACCAACTAGAAACGTTCAAGATGACGGATTGTTATTTAGTTTATAACATTTAAACAGAATCAGCCACAGAATCACAGAAACAATAATATATTTTATAAATAAACTTTTCTTTTGTATACAAATATCAGAGTTATACAATACATTACATTTTATACAGCGGAACAATTTTTATTAAGTACAAGAAAAATCTCTTGAAAAACTTTAGTGGAGTGCTTTAATCCCCCTCTCTCAAACTTCGCGGCCTGAAAATCTTCAAGCTGTAGAAATACTCGGTCTCACCCGAGCGTTTATTGCAAAACACAAAAAACACTCGAGTCAGGATTAATCTTAACTCAAGTAAATAAATTTGTAATGAACTGAATAAAATGGAAACAGAGATGAATCGCAGAGCCAAACAATGACACAGTGCAGTAGGATGCACAGAGGTGCAACAGGGAGGGGAAAATGCCCAGAAATGCATCAGGGAGTTTACAAAATAAATCAGCTGTAATTGACAGTGTCATGAAGCATCAAATATTAGCAGATGGAATGTGCCACTTAAATCCCAAAATGAAATCATTGGAGATGAACATATAAAAAATTAATATGGCAAGGCAGCAGCGCTCCTGCAACTGTTGGTTCTGACTAAAATTGTGTTACGTCTTTCAGTTATTTGCTAAGTCTATAAAATGAGGCGATAATGATTTGCCTGTAGAAACATAAAATTACTTCGTGCATGCTAGCACAGACCTTTTGGGGATATTGTTTTAAATCCTTGGGACCCGTTTGGTTTGGACTTCAAGTTTTGTGTTTTGCATTTTCAGTATGTATTTTAAAAAAACATGGAAGAGGAGCAGAAAGTGGAAAAAAACATAGCCATTACAACAAAAGGGGAAAATAGTAAAGGGGAGAGATCTTTATGTTTCCCAAAATGCAGAAAATAAAAATAAGTGATATTCAATTTTATATGTTAAAATCATTTTCTAAATCGGTTTTTTTCAAAACTTTCAGAAATAATTAACTGAATGCATTGCGGTTGTTACGAAAATCCAAAACTGAAAACCGCAAACCAAAAATCTCAACAAATCAAAATTCCCCAAGTTTTACTATACAACACACCAAAAATAAACAGTGTCGTGATAATCAAACTATCGAAAACACGAAATCAAACTAAGTCAGATCTTAATACCGAGTCAAAAATCACATGAACAAGCTACTGACCAGACACACAAGTGCACAAAGGCACTGATACTGCATAATGCCAGCAAAAAGGAAGGTGGGGGCACCATAAACATGGCACCACACACAGACACAAGGCATAAACAATAACGAATGCAGGTCCAACTGCAACATAAAGTGCAGACCCAATAATCAAAGACTCAAGACAGAGGCTCAGAAATGCCCAAACAAAGAACTTCAACCAAGCAGGGTTACAACAGGGACAATACTTTCAAAATTTATGTTGTTTCTAAACTGCAGTTACAACAGGGTTAATGGTGCAGTACAGGCAGCAATCTCAAGTGCAACAGTTGCAACCCATAAAATAGCATCAAAGGCAAAGACTCAGCAATGTTAAAGCCAAGAAGGAACTACATGTCAAATTAAACAGTCCAGATAATCAAGCCTGAGTCACCCAAATGCAGAGCAACTGCAAGCTATAGATACAAGAACAAAAGTATTTTATCTTTATTTATATGTATAAGAATCTGGGACTAGAATCATAAGAGCACAGTCACATACATTCAAAAATTTTGTATGCATATGTTCAGCAATACATTTAAAATCAGATGCACAGGTAAACAAATCAACATGAAATCTAAATAGCATAAACAAACATGCCTTTTTAAAGCAACAGTTTATATTCAAGTTTTCAAAAAGAGTTACTCACAAACAAAAATAAACAAATTCAGGTTATATGCAAGAACAAGACTGCAATGCATAATTTGCCTTTACATTTAAAACAGAAAATAGTTTCTGTTTTATATATATATATTTTTTTAAAAAAAAAACATACTTTGTTCAAGATTCATATACTATTAAAGATTGATTCAACAGCACTCAAGTTTTACTAAATTTTGGACCTGAAATTTAGAAAGACTGTCATAATCATAAAACAGTAACCTATACTCATAAACTAATACATGCAAAACTATATAGTATATTGCAAATCTGTATATTTAAACTAACCCAGATACATATTTACTTCATTGTATACACAGAATATCCATCATAAAACAGCCATACAAAACATACACTTTTAAATTGAAACTTGAAATATACAGATAAGTTTTATTTATAGCAGTTTTAAATTGAAACTTGAAATCTAAACTGTTAATTCAAAACAGAAAGGAGCATCTTTACTATACAGGCATGCATCCATAAATTTACACATATATACTTGCAAATATATTCCATCCAAGATCATCACATGCAGCAACAACAAGCAAGCAAAGTTTTGATATAGCATCTGTTCTTATCAATTTAAATCAAGTACTTGGTAGCATCTGTTCTTATTAGTTTAAAAACAAATTTCACATAGTATCTGTTCTTATCAGTAGAAAAAAAACCAATTTCAAATAACATCTGTTCTTATCATTTTTTTTTTTTAAAAAAACAAATTCCCAATAACATCTGTTCTTATCAGTTTAAAAATCAAAATATCAGAGCAAATGATAGCGAATAAGAACCAACAACCAACATGCAGTATGTTATCTGTTCCTATCAGTTTAGAATTCAAAGTAGCCGAGCAAATGATAATGAATAACCCCCAAATCATAGCATGCAACCAAACATTCAAGTCAACAAATTTAAGCACTTGCATTAAAATCAACCGTGAGCCAAAGACTCACCTTTTCTAGCTGGGTAGAAGACGATGCCGGAGCTTCGCAAAAACCCTGCTTTGGAACAACGAACGCTATTGAACGAAAGCCCCAAATCGATCGCAAGCCCTAATTTAGAGACGAAGAGCTGAAGCCCTAATTGTTGAAGATGCCGCGAGCGAGTTGAAGCATCGAACTCGAAGCAGAAATTGAAGCCCTAGTTTGGAAGTGAAGAGGAAGACGAGAGAGACAGGGCCGCCATTATTTTCATTTCGTGATTTTTGGTTTAGGGTTAAAAAAATGGAAATGGTAAAGTGAAATGAAAGGGATCGGGTATCGGATTGAAAGTAAAGGCAGTGGTTCTTTTCTTCTTTATTTTATGTTTTATTTTTATTTTGTTTTATTATTTTCTTCTATTTATATATATATAATTTTTCATTTTAAATTCAATTTATTTTAAACATCAAATTTTATTTTGTACACAAACACCTTGTTTTGTTTTTGTAGATATTTACTTTTGTTTGTTTTGTTTAATTTTTGTTTAAATTATGTTGTTAAATTTTTTTCTTTTACTAAGTGTATTTGTTTATTTTATTTTGTATTGATTTTAATCTTTTATTTAAGCTAAAGAAAAAATGTCATTAAAATTTAACCATTAATTTACTAATTTACAAAAATAAAAATTTTTAAATCCAAATTATCTTCTTAAGTTATTAGTTTGAATTTCAATTACAAATTCCATATTCAATCTCAACTCCGAAGTCAAATTTAAATTTTTATTCAATTCTTTATAGATTAAATTTTAAAATTTAATCACCAATTTCATTGTTATATTGGAAATTCAATTTAAATTATCATTCAAATATTTAAAATTAATTAAATATTCACAATTTAAATTGTTCAAAATTTAGGATCGTTACAATCTCCCCTCCTTAAAAGAATTTCGTCCCGAAATTACAAGTAAGGAAAAATGATTGTTGAAATTTCACTAATATTTATATTTTAACAATTTTATCTAGTTTGAAACTTATTAGAAATAAATGAATATAGGATTCATTCCATTTGTTTTATCTCACTAGCTTTGTTTATTAACTCATTTGTGTATTATTTTTCTACAATCAAGACACAAAAATCTTTACTAAAATTTCCAACTTACAAAAACCCAAATTTTAAATTTGAACTTCTTCATTTAAGAAATTTACATAGTATAACTTTTCCAAAGCTGTGGACTTTTCAAAACATTCCAAAAATCTTCTTCCTTAATTTATTAGGTTGGAATTTATGTCACTTTAATTTCAGATAATTGATTTTCTATTTAAAGTTTGAAAATACTTGCTAACTCGAAATTTAACAAGTCTATTGTCGTTCTTAAAGACATTAGGCATACGCTGGCCAGGCGCAAGTCTAACAATCTCCAAGTACTAAATATACTTGCTTCAATTCCCAGTGAAAATACCTTTTTAAAAATTCTTTTAAAAATGGATATGGAAAGCACATTCCCCCATGGATCACAGTTTACTCGGCGGTTCCGCTACTATCCCAGTAGAGTCGCTTGTAACTGTGGATATCTCATCCCTTGAATTTCGCCATGGTTGTTGCCAAAGATCGCGGTTCACACGGCGGTTACGCTACTATCCCAGTAGAATCGCTCGTGACCGTAGGCATCTCGCCCCTCGAATTACGCTTTGGTTTGTAGATTGCAGTTTACACAGCGGTTACGCCACTATCCCAGTGGAATCGCTTGTAACTGTAGGCATCACGCCCCTCAAATTACGCTACCACCCGAGTGTAACTAGATCGCGGTATACACGGCGGTTACGCCACTATCCCAGTGGAATCGCTTGTAACCGTAGGCATCTCGCCCCTCGAATTACGCTAGCACACTATACCAGTCCAAAAGGACATTCCAACTAATGGAAATACAACGTAGCTACGATTTTCAAATGGACACTCTTCTCGAGTTCCAACAACCTTCACAAAGTTTAAATGGAAGGTACTTTTCCATATCCTCAATTTGGAAAACATAATATCATACATACATATATAATATTTCATTTCACATTTTTGTACATATCATACTCATGTACTTACATAAGTTTTCCATAACAATTACTTTTCCAAACTAATGGTTTTCGAATTAATCGTATTCACACATATACGTTATGAAAACCACAACATTTCATACCCATAACAAATAGAGGTTTCACAAATTTCCATTTCATTATCCATTTAAAATTTTCCTCTAAGTCGATTTGGAAATTTTTAAGGTTATCTCAAACCAAATTCACATTCATAATCCAATTTATTATCGACTTCACACTCGATTTGGATTTCACATTACATCGTCAATCCTCAACACATAATTGATGTCTATCGATATATAACCTCTGAGCTCGTACGTCTCAGAGAAGGGTGTTAAGCTAAGAGAATAAATTCTCCGCCACCGCGGATATATATTTAATAGAGATCAATTGATATGTCGTCAATTCACGACGTTAGACATACAATCCAAATCATCCATTTAAAATTCAAAGTTCAACTTACATTGTTTTTGGGTGTCAAAGTTAAACTCAATTTTAACTCAAGATTCAATCTTTTTGAAAAATTTCCAAGTTGAACTAACTGTTCAAATTTCCCAAAAATAATATCTTTACAAGATATAAAAATTTTCACACTTAACCATTTGAAATTAATTTCAAATATTCATTTCTCAATTTATCTTTAAAAGATAAAATTTCAACCCTTTCATTTCATATTGGAAAATATTTCCATACTTATTCAATAATAAGTAATTCACAAATCCATTTATTTTCAACATTTTGAAAATATTTGATATACTTAAACCAAAATCAAGTATATATTCCATTCTTAAAAGAAATCATTCTTTTAAACACATTACAAAACAACTTAAAATGAATTTACTTCATTTCATAGTGTTGCTTCCCAAAAAACATTCTCATTTAAGTTTTTCAACTTCAACTTAATTCATAGTTTGAATTCTGCATACATTTCAAAATATTGGTTTTAAACCAACTTCAAATTTCCAATATTAAGTTTTCCACTTAACTTATTTCCATGCCCATTCAAATTCAAATTCTTCATTGCATCAATTTAAATCTCTTATAAATTTTCATTAGATTCATATCTCCTTTTATATCTCATTTATTGTCCAAAACCATAGATATAACTCCTTTAATAAGTTACAACAATTTACTTATCAAAATAAGTCATTTGCGGATTTTATAAACATCTTTAGAAATTACATTTCTATTTATAAACTTTGTTTTATAATCTCCTTTACTAATTTGATTCAATTCAATTTAGACCAATTCATTAATTCACTTAACTCATATTTCATTTTCCATAATTCTCAAAAATTCGATAATGAGTTTCCGAATGATCGAAACTCAAGTCTAACGAGACCTCACCGAAGAGAAACGGTCGCAAACCTAAATTTAGAGAGGGGAATCTTCAAAATAATTCTAATTTTCAAAATACTTTTTATTTTAAAGAAAACAATTTTAAACTTCTTTAGATTTGAAAACACTTTCTTTAAAGTGATTCTAGTAACTATTCATATTAAATGCCATAAACTAAGCTTTGTGTAAACCAAAGCTCTGATACCACTTTGTAACGACCCGCCGCCCTGACCGCCTCTAGTCGGTAATTAAACCAACTAGAAACGTTCAAGATGACGGATTGTTATTTAGTTTATAACATTTAAACAGAATCAGCCACAGAATCACAGAAACAATAATATATTTTATAAATAAACTTTTCTTTTGTATACAAATATCAGAGTTATACAATACATTACATTTTATACAGCGGAACAATTTTTATTAAGTACAAGAAAAATCTCTTGAAAAACTTTAGTGGAGTGCTTTAATCCCCCTCTCTCAAACTTCGTGGCCTGAAAATCTTCAAGCTGTAGAAATACTCGGTCTGACCCGAGCGTTTATTGCAAAACACAAAAAACACTCGAGTCAGGATTAATCTTAACTCAAGTAAATAAATTTGTAATGAAGTGAATAAAATGGAAACAGAGATGAATCGCAGAGCCAAACAATGACACAGTGCAGTAGGATGCACAGAGGTGCAACAGGGAGGGGAAAATGCCCAGAAATGCATCAGGGAGTTTACAAAATAAATCAGCTGTAATTGACAGTGTCATGAAGCATCAAATATTAGCAGATGGAATGTGCCACTTAAATCCCAAAATGAAATCATTGGAGATGAACATATAAAAAATTAATATGGCAAGGCAGCAGCGCTCCTGCAACTGTTGGTTCTGACTAAAATTGTGTTACGTCTTTCAGTTATTTGCTAAGTCTATAAAATGAGGCGATAATGATTTGCCTGTAGAAACATAAAATTACTTCGTGCATGCTAGCACAGACCTTTTGGGGATATTGTTTTAAATCCTTGGGACCCGTTTGGTTTGGACTTCAAGTTTTGTGTTTTGCATTTTCAGTATGTATTTTAAAAAAACATGGAAGAGGAGCAGAAAGTGGAAAAAAACATAGCCATTACAACAAAAGGGGAAAATAGTAAAGGGGAGAGATCTTTATGTTTCCCAAAATGCAGAAAATAAAAATAAGTGATATTCAATTTTATATGTTAAAATCATTTTCTAAATCGGTTTTTTTCAAAACTTTCAGAAATAATTAACTGAATGCATTGCGGTTGTTACGAAAATCCAAAACTGAAAACCGCAAACCAAAAATCTCAACAAATCAAAATTCCCCAAGTTTTACTATACAACACACCAAAAATAAACAGTGTCGTGATAATCAAACTATCGAAAACACGAAATCAAACTAAGTCAGATCTTAATACCGAGTCAAAAATCACATGAACAAGCTACTGACCAGACACACAAGTGCACAAAGGCACTGATACTGCATAATGCCAGCAAAAAGGAAGGTGGGGGCACCATAAACATGGCACCACACACAGACACAAGGCATAAACAATAACGAATGCAGGTCCAACTGCAACATAAAGTGCAGACCCAATAATCAAAGACTCAAGACAGAGGCTCAGAAATGCCCAAACAAAGAACTTCAACCAAGCAGGGTTACAACAGGGACAATACTTTCAAAATTTATGTTGTTTCTAAACTGCAGTTACAACAGGGTTAATGGTGCAGTACAGGCAGCAATCTCAAGTGCAACAGTTGCAACCCATAAAATAGCATCAAAGGCAAAGACTCAGCAATGTTAAAGCCAAGAAGGAACTACATGTCAAATTAAACAGTCCAGATAATCAAGCCTGAGTCACCCAAATGCAGAGCAACTGCAAGCTATAGATACAAGAACAAAAGTATTTTATCTTTATTTATATGTATAAGAATCTGGGACTAGAATCATAAGAGCACAGTCACATACATTCAAAAATTTTGTATGCATATGTTCAGCAATACATTTAAAATCAGATGCACAGGTAAACAAATCAACATGAAATCTAAATAGCATACACAAACATGCCTTTTTAAAGCAACGGTTTATATTCAAGTTTTCAAAAAGAGTTACTCACAAACAAAAATAAACAAATTCAGGTTATATGCAAGAACAAGACTGCAATGCATAATTTGCCTTTACATTTAAAACAGAAAATAGTTTCTGTTTTATATATATATATTTTTTTTTAAAAAACATACTTTGTTCAAGATTCATATACTATTAAAGATTGATTCAACAGCACTCAAGTTTTACTAAATTTTGGACCTAAAATTTAGAAAGACTGTCATAATCATAAAACAGTAACCTATACTCATAAACTAATACATGCAAAACTATATAGTATATTGCAAATCTGTATATTTAAACTAACCCAGATACATATTTACTTCATTGTATACACAGAATATCCATCATAAAATAGCCATACAAAACATACACTTTTAAATTGAAACTTGAAATATACAGATAAGTTTTATTTATAGCAGTTTTAAATTGAAACTTGAAATCTAAACTGTTAATTCAAAACAGAAAGGAGCATCTTCACTATACAGGCATGCATCCATAAATTTACACATATATACTTGCAAATATATTCCATCCAAGATCATCACATGCAGCAACAACAAGCAAGCAAAGTTTTGATATAGCATCTGTTCTTATCAATTTAAATCAAGTACTTGGTAGCATCTGTTCTTATTAGTTTAAAAACAAATTTCACATAGTATCTGTTCTTATCAGTAGAAAAAAAACCAATTTCAAATAACATCTGTTCTTATCATTTTTTTATTTTTTTTTTAAAAAACAAATTCCCAATAACATCTGTTCTTATCAGTTTAAAAATCAAAATATCAGAGCAAATGATAGCGAATAAGAACCAACAACCAACATGCAGTATGTTATCTGTTCCTATCAGTTTAGAATTCAAAGTAGCCGAGCAAATGATAATGAATAACCCCCAAATCATAGCATGCAACCAAACATTCAAGTCAACAAATTTAAGCACTTGCATTAAAATCAACCGTGAGCCAAAGACTCACCTTTTCTAGCTGGGTAGAAGACGATGCCGGAGCTTCGCAAAAACCCTGCTTTGGAACAACGAACGCTATTGAACGAAAGCCCCAAATCGATCGCAAGACCTAATTTAGAGACGAAGAGCTGAAGCCCTAATTGTTGAAGATGCCGCGAGCGAGTTGAAGCATCGAACTCGAAGCAGAAATTGAAGCCCTAGTTTGGAAGTGAAGAGGAAGACGAGAGAGACAGGGCCGCCATTATTTTCATTTCGTGATTTTTGGTTTAGGGTTAAAAAAATGGAAATGGTAAAGTGAAATGAAAGGGATCGGGTATCGGATTGAAAGTAAAGGCAGTGGTTCTTTTCTTCTTTATTTTATGTTTTATTTTTATTTTGTTTTATTATTTTCTTCTATTTATATATATAATTTTTCATTTTAAATTCAATTTATTTTAAACATCAAATTTTATTTTGTACACAAACACCTTGTTTTGTTTTTGTAGATATTTACTTTTGTTTGTTTTGTTTAATTTTTGTTTAAATTATGTTGTTAAATTTTTTTCTTTTACTAAGTGTATTTGTTTATTTTATTTTGTATTGATTTTAATTTTTTATTTAAGCTAAAGAAAAAATGTCATTAAAATTTAACCATTAATTTACTAATTTACAAAAATAAAAATTTTTAAATCCAAATTATCTTCTTAAGTTATTAGTTTGAATTTCAATTACAAATTCCATATTCAATCTCAACTCCGAAGTCAAATTTAAATTTTTATTCAATTCTTTATAGATTAAATTTTAAAATTTAATCACCAATTTCATTGTTATATTGGAAATTCAATTTAAATTATCATTCAAATATTTAAAATTAATTAAATACTCACAATTTAAATTGTTCAAAATTTAGGATCGTTACAATCTAACTACACAATTATACATTATAATTATATATTTATCGCGCTAATAAAATAAATATATATTTACACCTAATAACTTCTAAGTTGCATTTCATATGCCCTTAGCCAGCGTTCAATGTCAACTCCTTTAACCATAATACAAATACTAGTCGTTTCCCTTCAGATTTTCGAGATTTCTATATCCATAACAAGGATTAAATATTCATATCCAAAACTGCAACAAATACACTTGTAAATAAAAATAGAAATCCAATTTATTACATTAATCCAATGAAATATCCTAAACAATAGGAATTGAAACTCAAACTTCATTTTCTATTCAACTCCTATTTTACATAGAAATAAGTGAAGGAACTTTGTGTGGAATAAGTGGTGCAAACTACGAGTAAGATTCATGTTCTGCACCCTTATTTCATTATTGAAAACTCATAATTTGAATCAAAGAAGGAGGAGAAGCGGAATAGACTATGAAATTATCAAAAATTGCAAAAATAAAATAAATTCCAACTAATTAACATAAATAATTGAGAATCTCCATCTAGAATTGACATTTCAAAATTAGAAGGCATTTTGGGGGATTTTGTCCATTTTGTTTTCACAATCCCAAAATCCCTAAGGCATATTGAAATCCATATATGTGTGTGGAGGTGACACACACACCAATCAATTACTGATAAAAATACAAAAGTTTCCATTCATAGATTATCCTTAGCTTTTCTTATATGGATTTGCAATGCCATAGCAACTCTTTTCCAGATCTCTTTCTTTTGATATATATATATATACATAGAGAAGGATATGTGTATATATAATATTGTTAGATTGAGGGAGGTTCGAGGAAAAGAAAATAGATTGAAAGAATAATTAGAAAAGGATTAGAATCCTTACCTGGATCCCTAATAGAATTTTTGAATTTAAATGAATAGAGAAAATGGCATAGGTTTATGGAGTTCCCAAATAATTGTGAATAAAAAGCGGAGAGGATAGGGACCTATTTATAGGAGTTGAAATGCACCTAAGACATAGGATGGAGTTTGGTGAAAAACCAATAAATCTGGAGCATTTGAACGTAGAAAATCCTAGCCACCACCCTGAATAGGGGTCGACCACCCCGATACTCTGGTCCGCCACAAGATGTTGGCCGCTTGGGGTCGAAGATGTCAACCTCTTCACTTATTTGGGGTGCGCTGATTGGTTTCTGTTGCTTGTTTATTTTACTCTTTAATTAACTTTTAACATTAATTATTTAACTTAACATTTAACTTAATCCCTAACTAAAGATACAGTTAATTTTTGAAATTAAAACCTTAATTTAATTATTTATTTGAATTTGAATTCAAACTAGATTAATTTGAATCTGAAAATTTCAAATGCTCATAACTTCTTCGTTTGAGCTCCATTTTTAGCATATTACATATGGAAACATATCAAAATTTCACCACAAATGCAATTGAATAACTTTCATGGTCAAATTTCAACTTCTACCAAATTTCCATTTTTAACCCTACCTTATTCAATTTAATTTAATCAATTTGTTTATGGTTGATATTATGGAGTGTTGCATTCTTCCCTCCTTAAAAAGGATTTTATCCCAAAATCTTTCAAGGGCGAACAGTGTAACACACAATAACATGCATGTTACATAACCAAGTTATCTATATAACCATCTATTAAACTAAAATGCAATGTGATTATGTACTGCAGACATACTAAAATGAGCTCAATCCTAGCGTGAGTGGGTAAATCCTGTCATGCAAGTATGTCTACAAATACCCTAAACATGCATAAAAATTTCTACATTAGTGTTAAGTGATTGTGAAAAAGCATGGCAACCATCTCTTACTGTCTAATCTAGCAAGCAATATGCAACTAAAATCCTAATTTTGGGAGAAAATTTACCGATGAAAAGCTCTAGATGAGTGATCCTCATCTTCCCATTGGTTTTCCATGTGCTTTCTATTGGGTTATCTCCCCATTATACTCGGACCAGCCTAATTATTTTATTATGGAATCTCCTAGTTCCGTGCTCCATAATGCATACGGTGGCATGAGGCACTATTGGATATATCTCTAAATCCCCCAACTGAACAGGATCAACCCTAATAGCGGTGTCATGAAGACATTTTTTAAAGTGAGAAACGTGGAAAACATTATTCTAATTATCTGCCTTTTTGAACCTCAAAAATCGACACTTAATACATCCATGGTATTCATGTTCTGAGCATAGAAGTGTCAAAAAGACAGGTCATTAGGGGTAAAAGAAAAAGAAAAACAAGAAGAAACTAAAGAACATAGAATCTCATAACGCAAAGGAACAATATATAATAATCAATTTAAATTTTACATAATCATTTCCAAAATAATACATCATGGTCATAATAGTATAACTTCCTACCCCGGATAGTTATAACTACATGTCCCTACATAACTGATACAAATTTCATCCAAACAGCGAAAATAAATAAATATACGAGACATACGCCTTGGAACTCTAGCTTTCCTCTTGAGCTCCAGTGCATCCAAGTTAATCTGAAAACATGCTTGGTCTGGCCCAATCATTATAAAAAAACAACGCCCGGGTCAGTTTGCTAAAACCAGCATGAGAAAATAAAATCATAAGAAATTTCATTTTAACTTATAAAATTGTTTGAAATCAAAGGTATCTCGTAAAACCTCTCTACACATAAACATGGACGGTATTTTACCTTACTATAACCGAAATATTTCTATTATAAAATCCAATGATATCATAATAAGGTCTAAGGGTATAAAATAAACATATCAAGTAGTTGTATTTGTGTACATGATAGCAATAATAGGAATACAATTAAAACTGAAGGCTCTTATTGGAGAATGGATTTCTGACAAATGGAAAGGTATGGAACTACCTTTCGAAAATCTATACACCTCTAGATAAAATGTATAGTGAGAGTCGCGCTAAGACCCTTTGCTGGCGAGACCGGCCGATCCTTGACTGGATAGTACCAAATATGATTACCCCTTGGTTGTGATAAATAACCATAAATGGGCTCGAAGCACACATAGAGATATCGACTCTAGATCTTGGGATGATCAAATACTAATGGGAGCATCCTGTATTGCCTTACAACATAACTTGTTTTAGCCATTATCAGAATGTGAGGCTTGAGAGGCCACGATTACCTTTTTCCTTATAACATACCATCTTGGAATGCTGACACTGCCCTCCAGGCAGAAATGCAATGCCATCATTCATCCACACAAGTTGTTCCAGGATTAAAAAACATTCAACATTTACTACCATCCATTTTGGAATCGCCTTTAGGAAGAATAGTATAGCTCCATAGCGTACTTCATCACAGTCCATCTTGAACATTATAAGTTTGGAGTGGTTTGGATAAATCATACTTATCTGAAACAGTGTCTCCAAAACTAAGCGACAATTTCTAGCTAACTCAATTCCGGTTCTTTGGAAGTATGCAACAAGTATTCGAGTCCTCGTTGGGAAACTCGAATATACACAACATACTTCCTGAGTTAAAACAAGTCAAGATTTGATAATAGTTTATTTAACTATCAAATACATAATTAAACAATAATCTGGAGATTTAAATTTCCTATTGCAACCACTAAGCCTCAAAATAAGTTTTCATTTATTTAAATCTCTTTTCATAATATTTATCAAAATATTCATATACTTATCACAATGGAATATGTATATTCACAAAACATTATGAAAGATTTCTTGTTTCAAAATTATATTAAAAGGATCAAAACAAATGTTATTTAAATTAGAGATAAGAATAATACCAAATACTATTCCTTCGATGTTAAGCATGGAACAAATGTCCACACCACTGCAATTGAGAAGATCAGTTAAGAGAAATCCCATATCTAATCCTTTTATAAATTTTCTTTAATAAATCCTTTTAATAAACCTCTTCTATTTACAAATCTCCTTTTTTAAATTCTAAATCCATTTGTAAAACTCTTTTATAAATACCTTGAAATCATTTATAAAACTATTTTATAAATATCCAAAATCATTTATAATCTCCTTCTCTTAAAATATCATTTACAAATATCATTTGCAAATCTCCTTTATTAAAATAATTTGACACCTTACAAAATCATTTAAAACAATTAATCTCAAATTGATATAGAATTAAAGTTAATATAAAAACCATAATTTTACAAATTTTAAAGGAGGCTTAGTGACCAGAATGTACTAAATTAAGTTACTATTTATTTAAATTTGTCTTTCAAGTCACATAACGATTAATTACATAAGCCAACATATATGTAAATACAGTCCATAACCAAATCAAGGAATAACACGTCAATATAAACCAACTAGCAGATGCATATCCAAACAACATAATTGCAGGATTGTGGTTTTTCCTACTTAAAAGATGTCCAAACAATATAAAGTTTAACTATAGCAGAACGGGGACTTACTCTGCTAACAGATGTCCAAACAATCAATACAATTAAGTTATAGCAAAACAGGGACTTATTATGCTAACAGATATTCAAATAATTTACTAAGTTTAATATATAACTCATTGTAGTTGTTTGGCTATTTAATGGTACAAACAAGAGATCCCATGGTATAAAATCAGTTTACTTATGATGAGAACTGACTTAAAATAATTAATAGAGTTTAAATTAAACTTTTATTAAACAATGGAATTAGGAAAAATGACAAACTTTGATAAAAAAAATTGTCTTAAGGACACCAAGATTCATTTTTTGGCTGAAGGACAAACTTTGGAAAAAATTAGGCTAAAGGACAATGCTAGTTCAAACTAGCATTGTATTCAGTTTTTACACTATACAAAATGCTAGTTCTATCTAGCAATTTATTCAGTTTTTACACTATACAAAATGCTAGTTCTAACTAGCATTGTCCTTTAGCCTAATTACTTTCAAAGTTTGTCCTTCAGCCTAAAAATGAAACTTGTTGTCCGTTAGCCTAATTTTTTTTAAAATTTGTCCTTATGCCTATTTTCCACTTTATTAAAAATAATTAAGTCTTTAATTAATCACTACCTGAATCATTATTTAATTTCTAATTAAATCTTAATTGACTCTAATTTAAACTTAATGAATCCTTAATTAAATATTTATTAAAGCTAATTAGATCAATTTATTAAACCCTGCCTAATTAGTAATTAACTATTAACTAACCTTAATTAAATGACAATTAATTAAAATTAGTTACACTTAATTAAATAAAATTAATCATTAATTAAATTTTAACTTAATTAATCATTAATTAAAATTTCTTAATTAAATTAATCGGAATTAATTAACTTTAATTCATAATTAAACACTAATTAATTAACTTAATTACAATTAATTAATAATATTCTTACTTAAATAATTAATTGATCAATTAATTATTAAACTCAAATTTAATTACCAAAATAATTAAATTTTGTACTTAATTAATATTTTGAAAAATATTTTCAAAATCATTCCAAAAAGAATCATTTTAAGATTTAAAACACTAACTTTTCTCGAACTGCATTCATAGCGACTATCGCTATGAATGCAACTCATTAAAATTAGAACTAGTTTAGATCTTAATCCAAACTCAACTTCTAATTTTAATTCTTTTCAAAAACATATGGAAAAGTTTTTATTTCAAAAATGAAACAAAGTTTAAATCTTTGGAACTTGAGTGACTTGAAAACTAGTAAACTGGCTTGATTTCTTTCCAAGCGATCTCGATACACAATAGCATGTAAAAATGCTAACTTTCATATCACATAACCATCCATACAAGCTCACACATACAAAAATCACATCATTACAAATTCAATGAGTAAAGATATCAACTTTACAACCAAAACTATACTTTTAGACTATATTTTCCAGGTCTAACTTCAATCACCAACAAATAGCATACATACTTAACTGATACATGAAAATCCTACATTTTCAAGCAACATATCATACAAAAAAAATTGTAAAATAAAATGTTTAAAACTTTTCCCAAAAATAAATAGTTCACTCACCAAAATCCTTTTAAATTGCAAAAAGGTTAGAATTTGAATTTTTCTTTGGAAAAGGCTTGCTTTTTGATATAGACCCCTTGAAATGGACTCGGCCTAGGTACAAAATGGCTCGACTGTAGATGATTTTGGGTTGGCATTAGTAATGAGGTGAAGTACGGATAAGAATTTGAAAAGGAAGAGAAGAAGGAAGGAAAAATGAGTTTAAACAAAATTTTAAAAGGATTTAAGTTGAAAATATGATTTTTAAAACTTTAAAAACTCTAAGGTAGTCATTAAAGTTGTATAACAAGAGCTTCATATTTTAAAAAGTAAAATGATTGATTAAAATGAAATGAAAATTGAGAAATTTGTATTAAAATGAATGAAATGAAATTACAAAAATATCCCTAAGTACCATTTCCCTCCGCTACATTTTGGCCATATCAACACCTTATCCACCCTCTTTGGTCCATACGCCAAAACCTATGGTGACCCCCCTTTTACCCAACATATAATACCCAATTATGTTCTAGGATTTGAAATGATGTGATTTTCATGTTGTTAGTGTTTACAACATTTTAGTGACTTAATGGTGAAAAATTGAGAATTTTCAAAAAGATTTTTGGTCACATTTTCTAATTTCTTTCAAAATAAATACTTTTGTACACAAAATTTAAAAATCTTTTCACCATCACTAGTTATTATTAAAAGGGGTATTCTTGAGTTAAACTTCATTAACTGATTATTTAATAATATATTAAATAATTCTATTTGAAGTGGTTAAATTTTGGGTCGTTATGATTGGTGACTCCTGCCAATCTGTCGGGAAGCTCCACACAATAAGCGGGTTTTCCTATCCTTTCCAGAACTCTGAATCCAGACTTGCCAAGCTTAACCACTTTTCTAAGAGGGGAAACTTTGGTAAATGTTATATCTCTAACCTCAAACTCAAGCTCTTCCCTTCTTCTATCCGCATAAGATTTCTAACGGTCTTGCGCTGCCTTCAATCATTGCCTGATCAAATCTACTTTTTTCATGGCAACATATATCAAATCAGGTCCGAGCAATATTTTTTTGGTGACTTCCTACCAACAACTTGATGATTTGCATGGCCTCCCATAAAGTTCATCAAAAGGGATCATACCAATTGTCGCTTGATAGCTATTATTATATGCGAACTCAACTAAAAGTGGATGTTGTCCCCAATGTCCTTCGAAATCCAAAACACAAGCCCTCAACAAGTCTTTCAAAGTCCTATTCACCCTCTCTATTTGACCATCAGTCTGTGGATGATATGCAGTACTAAGATTAAAGAAGTTACCAAAGCTACTTATAGGCTCCTCCAAAACTCATTGGTGAACAATGGGTCCCTATCACAAACTATGCCCATAAGAATTCCATGCAACTGAACTACCTCCTTGATATAGATCTACATAAGGAAAGTGGCAGTTCTATTGTTCCTAATTGGAATAAAATAGGCACTCTTAGTAAGCCTATCCATAATAACCCAAATAGCTTCATTACCCCTCTAACTTTTAGGCAACACAAAATCCATAGAAATATGCTCTCATTTCCAGGTCGGGATTTCCAATTATGATAGTAACCTTCCAAGCTTCCCTTACTCTACTTTACCCTATGACATGTCAAGCACTTAGCAATAAACCCAACTACACTCTTCTTTATTCCAATCCAAAAGAAAATACTCTTCATATCCATGTACATCTTATCTCCTTCGATGTGGATGGTCATCCTTGAGTGGTGACATTCGATAAGCACCTTTCTCAACCAATTATCAACCACTAGGACAAAAAGGCGTCCATTCCTTCTTAAGCATCCTTTCTCATTAACTAAATACCTACTAGCATAGGGAAAATGCTTTCCTCTCCCCAACTTCTCAAAAATCTCTACTAACTTCTCATCCTTCACTTGGTCATGCCATATGTAGTCCATCAAGGCTGGCCTAATCTCCATAACTGCTAAAAACCCTTGGATGGGTTCTGTTGGTAGTTCAAAGTTAAAATTTGATAGAAACTCCATCCACATCCTTTCAGATATAGAACCTAGGGTAGTGTGTCTCCAACTTAGGGCATCATCGACTATGTTTCCTTTGCTAGGGGTGTATTGAATAATAAATTCAAACAATGCTATATATTCCATCCATCTCTGCTGCCTGAGATTCAAATCTTTTTGGGAAAATAGGGATTTGAGTGATTTATGGTCCATCGGTTTCCTACTAGCATAAGTTACTACTTTTTCCTTCTTGCATTAGAACTGCTCATAACCCTATGCTACAAGCATTTGTGAAAACCATTGGTTCCATAGGGAATAGTGAGAACAGATGCACTAGTCAATAACACCTTAAGCTTCTCAAATGCCTTAGTGCATCTATCATCCCAAGAAAAAGAATAGGTTCTTCATAGTCAAATGGGTTAACGGCTTACTATTCTTGCAAAGTTATTGACAAGAAAAATTCTAACCTTCGATGAATTTGTAAGAGTCGTCCATCCTTGAATAGCTTCCACTTTAACGGGGTCTACTGCCAGTCTTTTCTCAGAAACAACATGCCCAAGGAATCTAAGTTCTATTCTCCAAAAGTGGCATT
Source organism: Allium cepa (assembly GCA_030765085.1). Lineage (NCBI taxonomy): Eukaryota > Viridiplantae > Streptophyta > Magnoliopsida > Asparagales > Amaryllidaceae > Allium > Allium cepa. The sequence goes on along the minus strand of CM060935.1, from coordinate 1,408,978 downwards.
TAGCAAATTTGGCCTTAAGCTGAAGCATTCTTATAGTTCCTAATATCTCTCTTAGGTGCTCGTCATGCTCTTTTTATCCTTGGAGAAAATCAAAATATCATCTACGATCGCAACGACAAATTTATTGAGTTGTTCCCTAAATACCAAACTCATCAAATCCACAAAGTTCAATACAATAGGGTGTTGCATCGTTAGGTGGGGAAGTAAGTGCCACCAGTGCAGCTAGAGTAATAGGAAATTGCTCAATAGTCATAAGATATTGTTTAAACCATTCGAACATTCCAAGAATGGGAGGTCCTTTATGGGCAGGAATAATAGTTCTGCAAGACGATTGATTATCAGCCATATCAACTATTTGTAGGTTGAATCTTTAATGATGATTTCCTAAGTGAGCATTATATGCTGAAAGAAAAAGGATTGTTTAGTGTGCACACGTATGTTTAAAGAAATAAGCGAATAGATATATGTATATATATATATATATCTATTAAGAATGTTTGAAAATCCTTTTCTAAAACCTTTTCAATAATAACAAGTACTTCAATCGTATGTATAGCTTGACTGTTGATCGATAACCTAAGCTCCAATGCTAAATGTAACAATCCACCTCAATATAGGCCTAAATTTCGACCTAGAACAGGCCCATCAAAACATAGATCCATTCCAAGGTTAGTAGTTGGTTGATAAAAGAAGTAACAATACATAGCAATAACTATTATTTCAGAACTCATAGTGGATGGAATAAAATATAATAGCAAATTGTACCCATTTATTTCAAACTATATGAAATGTCATAATACAAAACATCACCAATCTGCCCAGTAAAACCTATTACATCATTTATCCAAAATACATGGGTACAACATAAAGCATCATAAAAGATAATATCACTTCCACATGCTTAAACCATTCCATCTTCAAGCATCATCATCTTCATCACTTCATCTATAACCTCTGTTGTAATAAGGAGGAAGTCAGAACAACAAATGTCCGGTTAATAAAAACCCCGAGTCTTACCATTTTAGTACTTGGGCAGCATATTAAAAATAAGAATAAGTCTAACATGCATCAAACCATTTAATACTTCTTATAAGGAAAGGAGGTGGGTCCACAATCAACCACTTAATACGTTCCATTTTTGAAGCAGGTTTCTAAATCACATAAACTAAATCCCATGTCATAGATATCTAACAATACAAGAGGCAATGCCAATGCCATTTAATACTTTTTATTGAAAAATAGGCAGACTCTGGCCATTTAAGACCTTAACTGAGGCAGATTCCATCATTTAATACATATTCTCAAGGAAAACCCCTCAGAGGTAACTATTTAGCTCACATCGTATGGAATCTCTTGAGCCACTTAATACTTCTTTATGGAAAGGCGGACACTAAATCAATCAGTTAATACCTTATCTCGAAGTGGACCCCCATCAAGGTATCTCCTATCATGCCTAATAACAAGCCTCTTGGCCATTTAATACTTCATTCAAGACCTCGAAGCAGGCCCTTCGTATTATGGTCCATACTCATAATGATGTCTCACATTAGTCCGACCGTTCGTAGGAACAAGTAGACATATTAGTTGGAAAATTTACCCTATAGAATTTTGGACTAACCTTACGTCATCACAAATATTTATAACAGGAGATGTCTTAATCAATAGGAAGTGTATACAACTGCTGGTAGCCTCGAAGTGAAGGGTAGAGTTCTGTCGTGTAACTCTACTGACCTTACATCCCAATGACTTATCCATAATTTAATGCTCCCCATATATAATACTCATCTCACTGTTTCATAATTAAGGCCTTATAAGGAATACTCCTTATCGTGCCCCAAAATATTAATTACCTTCCTAAAAGGGAATCGATGATAATTATTACCTATCTAACTACTTAACTGTGCGTTATAATTATACATTATTACGCTAATAGAAATAAATATATATTTACGCCTAATAACTTCTAAGCACGCAGTTCATACATCCTTAACTAGCGTTCAATGTCAACTCCTTTAACCATAATACTAATATAAGTCGTTTCCCTTTGGATTTCCAAGATTTCAATATCCATAACAAGGATTAAATATTCATATCCAAAACTGCAATACATAGACTTGTAAATAGAAATAGAAATCGAATTTATTGTATCAATCCAATGGAATATTCTAAACAACAGGAATTGCAACCCAAACTTCTTATTCCATTCAACTCCTCTTTTACACAGAAATAAGTGAAGCAACTTTGTATGGGATAAGTGGTGTTAACTGTGAATAGGATTCATGCTATATAGCCTTATTTTATTATTGAAAACTGATAATTTGAATCAAAGAAGGAGAAGAAGTGGAATGGGCTATGAAATTAATAAAAATTGCAGAAACAGTATAAATTCCATCAAACTAACATAAATAATTGAGAATCTCCATTGAAAATTAACATTTTGAAATAAAAAAGGATTTTGGGGGATTTTATCTATTTTTTTCACAATCCCAAAATCCCTAAGGCGTATTCAAATCCATAGATATATACTAATCAATTACTGAAATAAAAATACTATGGTTTCTACTCATAGATTATTCTTTGCTTTTCTTGTATGGATTTGGAACGTCAAAGCAATTCTTTTCCAGTTCTCCTTCTTTTGATATATGTACACGGTAAAGGATAGGTATACATATAATTTTGTTAGATTCAGGGAGGTTGGAGGAGGAGAAAATAGATTAAAAGAATAATTAGAAAAGGATTAGACTCTTTACCTAAATCCCTAATAGGATTTATGAATCTAATTGAAGAGGTCCATGTAGTTCCTAAGTATTAATGAACAAAGAGTGGAGAGGGTAAGGTCCTAGTAATAGGAGTTAAAACACATCGGAACCGTAGGATGGAGCTAGGTGAAAATTAGACAAATCTGAAACATTTAAAAGATGAAAAACCCTAGCCGCCACCCTAAATAAGGGTCGATCGCCCCCCATATACCAGTCGACCGCTAAGAGTCGACTGCATGAGGTCGGAGATGACGACCTCTTCGCTTATTTGGGGTGCACAGATTCATTTACATTGCTCATTTATTTTATTCTCTAATTAACTTTTACGTTTATTGTTTAACTTAACATTCAAATTAACCCCCAACTAAACCTACCGTTAATTTTTGAAATTATAACAGTGAATTTAAATATCCATTCAAATTTGAATTCAAACTATATTAATTTAAATCTAAAAATTTCAAATGCTCATAACTCTTCATTTGAGCTCCATTTTCAAAATGTTATATATAGAAATAGAACAGAATTTTTCTATGAACGCAACGGAATAAATTTCGTGGTAAAATTCCAACTTTTATAATATGTTCATTTTCAACCCTACCTTGTTTAATTTAATTTACTCAATTTATTTATGGTTGATTTTAAAGGGTGCTACAATGTGTTTAAGATTAATCATATATTATTAAAATTTAATTTCATTTAAATAATTGTTTGTGAGATCATACAAGATAAAAGTTTATAAGTAACCCCTACATACCTCGTTTAAGGAGTCGACAGGTTCTGTGAATCGAGAGGTTGTACGTAAAACTTTCTTATAAAGGAACTTATGTGGACCACCCTAAAGGAGTTTAGTACTGATCGGTATTGATTTCTCAATTTATGTCATGAACATAAGTATGGTAAACAAAAGCAATTTCATAGATATAGTTAGGTAGTTCATAAAATGTTTATGAATACCTATTCCATTCTATTGCACTGAGAAACAACCATTGTTTCAATAAGTGCCAACTACGTAATGAAGGAATTTCTTTTACATATTATTGGTTGCAAAACGGATTTGGATACAATCCAAAACTAAACTTATAATGATGGATGGAATGAAATTAATCAAAATAAACATACATGACATATTAGTATGTGACGCAGCGGATTAACAAACTTTGACGTGCTATTAATGTTTCGAAACAAATTGGCGCAAATTTCTTCCTCGTGAAATGATTCGTGTCAAGTGAAACAAGATAAATGCCCAAATCTGTTGATCTCTGGAGATACTGGATTCTAGCTATCTTCAACACGTTGATCGCGCACGATTCCGCGTTAGAAGACCTACGATTCTTCGACGTTGACCTCGCGCACGAGATTCCGTGAATCGGGTTCAAGTTCGTTGATTCGAGCGCACTTGAATATTCGAAGATGGAAGAAGAAGGAGATCACACTCAACTTCAACAAAAGTGGCACAAAGCACACAAGCAAAATTTTATTCAAAATCAATCTAACTTTACAACTGACAACATACCTGTATTTATAGAAGTTACAACACATATACACGACTCATCATACATGCGACGCACGAGATAACAAAAATACACAACCTAACAAGTCTCGCAACTTACGACTTAACGACCTAAGCACAAACGACCTAAGGATTTACAGCAACACGTTACAACAATACGCGATCTAACAACAAACACGACCTACGACCCAACGACCAACGAACAAACGACTTAACAACATAACACAGCTTCATGAATCTTGAGCGACATAACTCTGGAGCGACCTAAGCAGATAGCACAGTTGAGCGACTTAAAAGAACAGCGACTTGAGGAAATATCCCATCACGCGACCTAACTTCATGCGACTTAGGAGATAGCATAAGGTGAGCGACTTAAAGCCATCAGAGACTTAAACTTCTGGACGACTTAAGGTATGCAACGACCTATACATGGAATGATAGCATGCGGCATAAGGTCAGCGACTTAAGTCGCTAGGTCGTTTATCCTATTTGTGCACGACCTAAGGATATGCGGTATATGCGATCGATTGTCATAGCTTGTTAGCTCGTAGTTTGGTAGGTCGTAACTCGCTGGCGACTTATCATAGGTCGTTGGATCATTTTCCACTGCATAATTCCCATCTCTCGTTAGGTCGCTCAAGCGACTTACGGCCTGGTTTACTGCTTCCTACGACTTAACAAGACAACGATCTACAACAAGGTGATCTATCATAGTGCGCTGCATCATCCTCCCCTGGTTGAAAAGAATTCGACCCCGAATTCACACCTTCCTCTTTTTCGACACACTTATCCCCATGATATGGAATCAAGTGTTTGACGTTGAAAACGTCAGCAGTATGGATATGATCCGGCAATCTCAACTGATAAGCAATGTCGTTGATCTTCTTCAAGATTTCTACTGGACCAATCTTTCGAGCTTTCAATTTGTTGTAAGTTCAAATTGGAAAACGATCTTTCATCAATACTGCGTAAACAAAATCTCCTTCTTTGAATTCAACACTCCTTCGCTTCTTGTCTGCCAGTTGCTTATACTTCTCTTTTGACTTAAGCAATCGTTCATGAACAATCTTGTGACACTCCTGCAACTCATTCACGAAATCACAAGCTCGTTTAACAACCCCTTTCTGACATGGAACTGTCGACAAATCCAACAGCCCCTTCGTTGCTGAATATACTATTTGAAATGAACTGAATCCAGTACTTCGATTAACAGCATGATTATGTGCGAATTCTGCCTGACATAAGTTCACATCCCAGCTCTTCAAATTATCCTTCACAAGACATCTCAACAAGTTTCCCAAAGATCTGTTCACTACTTTCGTTTGCCCATCCGTTTGTGGATGATAGGCGCTACTAAAATTCAACTTAGTCCTAACCATCTTCCACAGACTCAACCAAAAATGACTTAGAAATCAAGTATCCCGGTCAGAAACAATGGACTCAGGTAGCCCATGTAGTCGATAAATCTCTTTAAAGAACAATTGTGCAACACGGACTACATCGGCGGTCTTTTTACAAGCTATGAAATATGCCATCTTCGAAAATCTATCCACCACAACATATATAGAATCATTCCCTCGTTGAGTTCTTAGCAAATCCAAAACAGAATCCATGTTAACATCAACCCATGGTCCAGTAGGCACGGGCAATGGCATATACAATCCTACATTCGCAGCTGTCCCTTTGGAAACTTGACGTATGTGACATCTCTGCACAAATCTTTCAACTTCTTTCCTCATGGAAGGCCAAAAATATGATTGAGAAATTAACTGCAAGGTAAGATCCCTTCCCACATGACCTTCTTCATGCAATTCCTTCACAATTTTCATTCGCAAGCTGCACTCTGGTATACACAACCGATTTCCTTTGAATAGAAAACCATCTACCAACACATACTCATCCGTCTTCCCTTTCTCAACTTCATCTACAATCTTAGCAAAGTAAGGATCCTCAAAAAACAATTCTCGAAATACATCAAACCCCGTCACTTCAACTCTCATCGTAGTCAACAAATGATTTCTTCTACTCAATGCGTCTGCCACACGATTTGTAACTCCCGACTTTTGCTTTACAATAAATGTAAACTGTTGCAAGTATGCGATCCATGAAGCATGTCTGGCAGCAATCTTATCATGTCCCTGCAAATGTTTCAATGCTTCATGATCAATATACAACACAAACTCTATATAAAACAAGTAGTGTCTCCAATGCTTTATGGCTTGGATATAGTAATAGCATAGAACTCCAAGTCATAGGTACTGTATCTTGTCTTGGCTCCAAAAAGTTTCTCGCTAAAATAAGCAATTGGACGCCCCCTTTGACTTAACACTCCACCAATTCCAACTTTAGACGCATCAGTATTCAGCTTAAAGAGTAACTGAAAGTCCGGGTATCTAAGAATCGGTGTTGTAGTCAAAAGTGTCTTGATCTGTTGGAAAGCAGAATCAGCTTTTCAGTCTACACAAACTGCTTTCCTTTCATACAATCTGTCACTGGTGCCATCACGCTACTGAAATATGGAATAAACCTTTGGTAGAATGATGCTAAACCATGAAAACTTCTCACTTCAGTTATAGTCCTGGGTTGTGGCTAATCCTTCATTGCTTCAACTTTGCCTTGATCCACATAAATACCTTCCTTGGACAACACATGCCCCAAGAACAAATCACTGTGTGTCATGAACATGAATTTCTTTGTTGCCGCGTAAAATTGCTCCTGACGAAGTATCATCAACACTTCCCACAAGTGTTGTAGATGTTCTTCTGTGCTTCCACTATACATCAATATATCATCAAAATATACCACGACGAACTTTCCAATAAATGGTCGAAAGATCCGATTCATTACTCACATAACAGTACTAGGTGCATTCGAAAGACCAAATGGCATGACCATCCATTCTTACAACCCCTCCCGTGTCCTAAAGTCTATCTTCCATTCATCCCGTGGTCGAATTCGAATCTGATGATACCCACTCTTCAGATCAATCTTTGAAATGATAGCAGCTCCACTCAGCTGATCTAACAAGTCGTCCAATCTTGGCATCGAAAATCTGTTCCTCACTGTAATCTTGTTTAATGCTCGACTATCTATACATATTCTCCAAGTTCCATTCTTCTTTGGCACTAACAAGGTTGGTACTGCACAAGGACTTAAATTTTCTTGTACGCGCCCTTGTTCAAGTAACTCCTCGACCTACCTTCTCAACTCTTCGTGCTCCTTTGGACTCATTCTATAATGTGGTCTATGTGGTAACACAGCTCCCGAAACAAGATCAATCTGATATTGTATGTCTCTCAACGGTGGTAATTCTTCAGGAAATACATCTTCAAATTCCTTCAACACTGGCTTAACTTCCTCAGGAATTTCAACCGTTTCACTACTTTCACATCCAATCAACAGGGATGCTTCGGCCCATCCTCTACTTCTTTGACAAACTCCTTCAAAGATAACAGTCTTTAGTTCTTCGATTTCCTCCAACTTGCTTTCACTTTGTTGTCGCCTTTTAGGAACTAAAGTGATTTTAGTGCCATTGAACATGAAACTATAGCAATTAGTACTACCATCGTGTTGCACGGCTCTATCAAATTGCCATGGTCTTTCCAACAACAAATGACATACATCCATATCTACCACGTCACACCAAATTTCATCCTTATACTTCTTTCCGATGGAAAAAGTTACACAAGCTCTTCGACTAACCTTCACTTCCCCACCTTTCCTCAACCAAGCCAATTTATAGGGTTAGGGATGCTTCTCTATCTTTAACGCTAACTTCTTTACAGCTTCTGTGGAAATAATGTTATCACAACTTCCTGCATCGATAACAAACTTACAAACCTTTCCCAAAATAGTGCACGTCGACTGAAAAATATTACTCATCAACTAGCTAGTCTCCTCTTCCTGCTTTGGCGTCAAGCAAGATCTCCTCATCATTAAAGAATATCCCTCATCTCCCATCAGTAATTCTTCTTCCTCCTCAACTTGTGGTGAATTGAAACATTCTATTTCTGCATCTTTATCCTCAAGCTCAGCAACCATAGCTCGCTTCTCAGGCCTCGGGCATTCATTTCTCTTATGACCAAACTCCTGACAATTATAACACTTGAAATTGTTGTTGACCTTGGTCTTAGAAGCCTCATTGACGACCGGTTTACTAATAGCCTTGAAAACATTAGTATTGCTACTAGCCCCTTTCACCTGATTAATCGAACTTGTAAATGCACCGCCTCCTCTTCTACCTTGCTTCTCCCTAGCTAGAGCCTTCTGGTGTGCTTCAGCAACGGATCTTGTCACCATGCCATAGCTCCCCCCCTCAATCGTGTAGCAACCAACTTAACTCTACAATGCTCGGGTATTTCCTTGAAGTCAAATTTTTTTTCAACATTTGATAACCAATCCATAAATTCTTCCGCTATCATTCCCCCTTTGAATTCTGGAATCTCTGTTTTCATCCCCGACTCCCATCGACGATCATCTTCAAAATCTCTATTTCGACTTCGTCCTTGGCCATGGTTTTGACAAAAGCTACTATCACCATCACTGAATTCCTCCAAATCTGACGTATGCCGATGTCGATTCTGACCATCAACATTTCTGCTACCACGCACGTCTCTTTCTCCCAAAACTGAAGGTGAAACTCTGTTTCCACTATGGTGCGAAACTGGTGAAGTTCTCCTTTTACTTTGATTCATGTCTCTCATCAACTTCTCTAACATTCCAATACCTTCATCGAACCTTTCATTGATACGCTACTCCATCTGCTCAGCTTCTTGTCTTCTATATACATCTTCAACATTCTGAAATCGATTAGCACGTCTCGGAGGCATGATCTTCAAACAATCTCTTTTCCGATCTAACTTTGATATAGTTCGACTTAACTCGGCTTACACTAGGACTTAACTAGGCTCGGCCTAACTTGGTTTCGACCTAGCTTAGCTCTGCTTCGACTTAACTGGCTTAGCTCGGTTTTGAACTTAGCTCGACTCAACTTACTAAGCTCTTCTAGCACTTCAGGCTTTGATACCAAACTGACGCACCGAATTAACAAACTTTGACGTGCTATTCATGTTTCGAAACAAATTGGCGCAAATTTCTTTCTCACGAAATGATTCATGTCAAGTGAAACAAGATAAATGCCCAAACCCGTTGATCTCTCAAGATACCGGATTCTAGCTATCTTCAACACGTTGATCGCACATGATTCCGCGTTAGAAGATCTACGATTCTTCGACGTTGACCTCGCGCACGAGATTCCGTGAATCGGCTTCAAGTTCGTTGATTCGAGCGCACTCGAATATTCGAAGATGGAAGAAGAAGGATATCACACTCAACTTCAACAAAAGTAACACAAAGCACACAAACAAATTTCTATTCAAAATCAATCTAACTTTACAAATGACAACACACCCGTATTTATAGAAGTTACAACACATATACAGGACTCATCATACATGCAACACACGAGATAACAAAAATACACGACCTAACAACTCACGCGACTTACGACTTAACGACCTAAGGATTTACAGCAACACGTTACAACAATACACGATCTAACAACAAACATGACCTACGACCCAACGACCTACGAACAAACGATTTAACAACATAACACAACTTCAAGAATCTTGAGCGACATAACTCTGGAGCGACCTAAGCAGATAGCACAGTTGAGCGACTTAAAAGAACAGCGACTTAAGGAAATATGCCATCACATGACCTAACTTCATGCGACTTAGGAGATAGAATTAGGTGAGCGACTTAAAGCCATCCACGAATTAAACTTCTAGACGACTTAAGGTATAAAGCGACCTAACCATGGAATGATAGCATGCGGCATAAGGTCAGCGACTTACGTCGCTAAGTCGTTTATCATGTTTGTGCATGACCTAAGGATATGCGGTATATGCGAGTGATTGTCGTAGCTCGTTAGCTCATAGTTTGGTAGGTCGTAACTCGCTGGCGACTTATCATAGGTCGCTGGATCTTTTTCCACTACATAATTCCCATCTCTCGTTAGGTCGCTCAAGCGACTTACGGCCTGGTGCACTGCTTCCTGCGACTTAACAAGACAACGATCTACAACAAGTGATATATCACGGTGCGCTGCATCAGTATGTCAAATAATAAATATTGCACATTAAAGAAAAAATATGAATTTTATTAATGTTAAGAAATTAACTTCCTTAATCTTAAGTAAGTCATTAGGAGTATAAACTCTACCAGGTGGCACGATCTTCAAATATGGAAAGGATTCCATGTACATTATCAAAATATGATTTGATATTGGTACCTGAAGGATATAATACAATTGCTGCAAAAGTATGTTAGGGAAGAAGATCGATGTAGTTAGTATATAAGCCATATTGATAAGAATAATATTATAAATTTCAATTATTGAAACTAACGTAAGTGATTCGTCATTCAACATGCTTTAGTTAATTCATGTTACTAACAAAATTTATCGCTCTGTAAGATTTTGAGTTTTGGTACATATATGTTGCAAGAAAATTTTTAAATAATGATTTAGAATTAACTGTTTGCACATAACAACTGAAATGTTTCGAAGTCAGAGGGAGCGATGACTAATTTTATGAGTATGGATATAATCGAAGAAATGATACAAAAGTGTGCATCAGAGTTAAATAAGTATTTGATGAAGTAATCAAATAATTTGAATTTCAGTAAAAATGCAGAGGAAGCATGTGTCTTTCTGAAAGAATATTAATGGATACTAAAATATGTTTCTAAAACTACAAGTAAACAACAAACTTATGATTGTTAACGATGTATTCATGTTAAAATCATTTCAGTTTGGTTGTTTGATTCTTGACATTGGTTTGGAAAATGACATCTTTATAATCAGTATAAAAGTTGATGGGATTATCCCAAATGTTATAAGATCATACAATATTAAAATTGTTTTATAAAGAGCATGTAAGTTGGGTTCCTTATGCATTGGCAATAGGAATTATCATACATAGAGAAAGTAACAATTTCGAATTAAGATCACTTAATGCCAGTTTAGAATGTTCTTGAGTATTTATGAAATACTAGAGAATTTTTCATAGAAATAATGAACTTCTTATGAAAAAGTGCATAAAAAACCATATATGGTGTTTTTAATGATAACAACCACACAACAATGATACTAATGTGTTTATTGAGTTATTCCAGGTCAAAACGGTTATGGAAAAGTTGGAAAATAAAATGGCTAAAAATATGCAAAGCTGGGATTCAAAACCAGATGGGCTGAGACAATAGCACATGCCTTTACCCCTACTCCCTTCAAGTTTTTGAAATTTAGAGTGATTCGTCGACTGAATAAAGCTTCCGAACAACTGACCGCAGTCCACTAAAACCGTATATAGTCATCTATCTTTGGCTATACTCTCGGGCTTGATTTTAACACTATTGGTCGACTGAACCTTTCTCCCAGTCGATTGAATTGGTATAATACGGCTAGTTTGCTGAACTGGTGTCTTCGCATCTCTTTACATCTACAGTTTCATCTCATCGCTCCTACATTTGCTTTTCTTCATCAATGGTGAATAGGAAAGGTTGAACCTCTACTTTATCGTCCCTACAATAACTATACATCCCCTAAGCCTCATAAATTAGCACTACATTATTCTTAAACTCTCAATTCCTAAAGCAATACAATGAACTTCAAGAAATTTATGTAATTCAGATATTTCGACAAGTTTGATTCATCTCCATATCCTATATTCTAGTTGAATAAACTCTTTAGCCTCTACATATCCACTCAAAATAGTTTGTTTGGGTTATAGAAGTAACTATACATCAAAGTGACATGCTATATATTAAGATATACCATGTCAGAATGTAACATTTATCACATTTCTTGTAAATGTTATTGAAGTCATGTTAGGTTGTTCAAGCAGAGTCTATAAACCTGTTTATTTGAGCAAAGTGAGAGTTTTTTGGTTACAAATACCGAAGGGGAGCTTTGGGACTGAACGTAGGATGGAAGGTCCAAACCAGTATAAAATTGATTGTGTGATCTAGTATACTATTCCACTGCATTTATATTGTTTACTACTATTAGTCATCTACGACCCAATGCACAGTGATTAACAGTGCATGGACTCGAACTTCATTAATGACATCGAGTATAGTATGTCACTCCTAAATTTATGTTCAAACTTAAGTTCATAGCTTTAGGTTGTACTTGTTCCAAATAATAACTAGTAGCTGATTCAACCAAAGGTTACTAAAATATAAGTATAGATAAATGAACAATTTATAAGTGAGCTGAGGGTGATTACAAATGTTAAGAATCTTATGACATTGCTATATGATAACAATGTCATGATACAGTTCGTAAAAGAACCTAGAGCTTACTAGAAGTCAAGAGATATACTCTAAATAGTTTCACATGATAAAGGCAGTTTATTCCCATCAGAGAGAGTTGATTAACAAAGTAGATAACTAAAACAAAATAGCATACTCATTCATAAAGGGACTGACTCGATTAGTTTTTGAGAAAACATATCAACGAAGTTGGAATAAGATTCCATAATTGAACCCAAGCGCAAGTGGGAGATTGATTGAGTTAGGGGTATGCCTTAGAGGCAATTACATAATTTATTACATATATCTAACTCTATAACCAATCTTGTTCAAAATAAAAGGTGTTTTTCTTTTTAATGTATACTTGCTATATAGTGATATAAATAGTTAACTAATTAATTTGAAGTATATAGATAGAAAATCCTTAAATAATATGTTATATGATAGTAATTACAAATTATTGTAATCATGAGAATTTTATCATGAAATAACATAATTTTTTAAATATACCTAGTCAAGATGTTTCTAGAAAGGGTATCGATTCATTCAATGAGACTAGAATATGTAATACCCTCCAAATTATGCTCGACGGTTTATTTCTTATGGTTGTTGGGGGCACCAAATTGGTTGCATATTGATAGTTATTGGATAACCATGGAATGAATCTTCGAGAGTTACATGTTGGTTAATAAAACTAAGTTCAAACAAACAATCCTAATGTGACTATGTTACATAATTCACTCGGCTAGAGAATACTATGGAACTTCAATGTGGACATTCCACTTCGATTATGGTTAAATCATGGCATGACATCCATCAAATGACAATAGTTGGGTCTAAGTTGAAGCATTGCACGTGAAATATTATTCAATTTAGAATTCATCTTCTTAATTATATGAGATTTGTGACAATCCACCCTAGAACATGCCTAAATTTCAACCTAGAAGAGGCCCAGCGAAACTTAGATCCATTTTAAGGCAAGCCGTTGGTAGTAAAAAGAAATAACATTATAGAACCATAACTAAACTTTCTAAACTTGCAGCGGATGAAACAATATGTAATAGTAAAGTGTACCCATTTATTTCAAAACCATAAAAATGTCATAACACAAAATCCCACAAAAACCGTAACATAATATCCACTATAACAATTGTTTAAATCAATAGGTACACATAAAAGCAAATAATAGTAAATATTGGCATTAGCAAAGATTCTCCATCTTTAAGCATCGTCACCACCATCACTCTGTCCTTAACCTATTTGCAATAAGGAGGAAGTCAGAACAACATGTGTCTGGTGAATAAAAAGCTCGAGTTTTACATTTTCAGTACTTAGGTAGTATATTTCAAAATAAGAATATGTCTATGAATATAAATCCATTAATGTTATTTAATACTTCTTTATAAGGAAAGGAGGCGATTCGAACCACTTAATACCTTCCAATCCAGAAGTATGTTTCTAGAATCCCATATCCCAATCATACATCATAAATAGCTAACAACGTGAGAGACGGTACCCAAGCAGTCTTAAATGACTAGAGTCTTCCTATTTTATAATGGAAAGTATTAAGTGGAATATAATCAGACTCTAGTCATTTAGACCTTAAATAAGGGAAACCCAATCATTTAAGACATGTTTCCAAAAGTGAGCCCTTGTAAAGATACCATCTAACGTAACCCCTTGGCAATTTAACACTTCATCTGGAGGAAAAAGAGGGTGCAACCACTTAATACCTCCAAAGTTGGCCCTTCGTCTTATGGCCCATACTCTTAATGATGTCTCGATTTACTCCGCCATCCATAGGAACTAGTAGCCAAATTAGCTAGGCAGATTTCCCTTACACAATTTGGAACCAACCTCGTGTCATTACAAATATTATCATAAACATATCTCACGCGAATAAAAGTGTACGCAATTGCTCGTAGCTTTAAACTGCATGGAGGACTTCTGTCATGTAACTCTATTGACCTCGCATCCCTATGACTTAGCTACAAATCAAGTACTCTCCATACATACAAAAAAAAACACACACACACATTCATCTTACTATTTCATAAATAAGGCCTTATAATCTTCCTTATTATGCCTTTAAAATAATAATTAGGCTATATAAGAGTTTCCTCTTATTTTCTTCTCTAAATTAATTACCTTCCTAATGTAGGAAATAAATACCTAATTAACTACGCCATATACGCAATAGTTATATGTTAATTACGTCAATAGAGATAAATAAATATTTGTGCCTGGTAAATTCAAAACGCATAGATTTTACGTCCTAAACTAGAGCTAAATGTCAATCCCCTTACCAATTATTATTACAAGTCCTTTTTATTCAAATTCCCAAGATTTCATAGGATTCTAATGTCCAAACAGGGAATAAATATTCATAAATAAAACTGCAATAATAGACTTGTATATAAAATAGAAACTCAATTTATTACACCAATTCAATGGAATATCTTAAATAATAAGAATTGCAATCTAAACCCCATATGCTATTCAAATCCTCTTTTACGAAGAATTAGATAAGAATAAGTGGTGTGAACTATGAATAGAATTCGTAATCTAAACCCCTTATTTTATTGAAGAATCACAATTTTACCCAAAGAAAAAGGAGAAGTGGAATAGACTATGAAATTATCAAAGATTGCATAAACGAAACAAATCCTATCAAATTAATATAAATAATTGGGAATATCAGCATAGAATTGACATATCAAAATAAAAGAAAATTTGGGGAGATTTTATCTGTCATATTTTCAAAATCCCTAAGGCATATTCAAATCCAAAAAGAAATACACTAAAAAATTGCTGAAAAAAATATAGTAAACAATTGCTGAATAAAATACTAAGGATTCCACTTATAGATTAGCCTTAGCTTCACTCAAATAGATTTGTAGCCTTCCAATTTCTTTCAGAATCTCTCTCTTTTGATACACACACACACACACACACACACAAAATAGGGAAGAGACATATATATTCATTCGATTCAGAATAATTAGAGAGGAATAGGATAAGAATATATCTGAAGGAGAAGAAATAAATAGGAAATAAGTTAAATTCTTACTTGAATTCTCTACAGAGTTTATGAATCATATTAGAGAGAGATAGCAATGGCAGAGTTTCATCATATTCCTTAAAAAAATATGAATAAAAGTGGAGAGGATAGGGTTAGATTTATAGGAGTTTAAACACACCAGAACCGTAGGATAGAAGTAGGTAGGAAATGGTCAAATCTGGAGTGTACAATCGAATAAAACTAAACATAGAACTCTAGCCGCCATTGCTAACTATTATTGCCAAGTGATCGACTGCCATTGGGTGACTGGGCGACCGCTATGGTCGATTGGTTAACCCATTTAGTTCGACCGCTCCTCTTATTCAAGGGATGTTTATTTATTTCTGTTATTAGATTATTTTATTCCCCAGTTAACATTTTAACATTAAAAATTAATTAAACATTTACTTACCCCCAAGATAATTTTTGAAATTTAAACTTTAAATTTGATTTCTCATTCGAATTTGAATGCGAATTAAATTAATTTAAATCGGAAAACTTCAAATGCTCATAACTTCTTTGTTTGAGCTTCGTTTTCAACATATTATATATGGAAATAGATCATAATCTCACCACGAATGCAAACGAATAACTTTCATGATTAAATTCCAACTTTTATAAAATTTCCATGTCTAACCTTTATCGTATTTAATTCAAATTTCTTTATTTATTTATGGCTCATTTTACGGGTGTTACAAGATTAGTATCACGATCAATTATGGTCAACTCAAAATCAAAGTCTCCGGCAAGAGTGGTATGGTTAATAATATTGTTATTATTGAACCAAATATTTTTTATTTTGAATTACAAAGTTGAATGTGAACAACATTGGAGTTTCGACCAAAACCAAATTACATAAGTCCTAATGTGATACAATTTTGACGAGAATTGATGTGAATATTTATTACTATCAGGTACCACTTATAATAATTAAAAAAGGATTTTACCAAAAAATGTGTAACCTATAAATTTAGCAAAAATGTCACATCACTAGCTATGATGATGTGCGAAAGTCAATATCTGAATTGTTCGGTATTAATCGCTGATTGAATTTTTACCTTTGATCGTGCAACCGTAATGATGAATTCTCTAAAAAAAACTCCATAATTCAGTTAGTTTATAAAATGTTTTAAATTAATTAATAATATTTAATAAATATTAATTTTTTTTTATTTTTTGATGTTTGGAAGTAGTATTTAATTTACTGAATGCATTTATGAAATTTATATTTGCGCATGATATTGGTATAATTTTAAACGGATTTAAATAAAAGATAATTACATGAAGTGATATGTGGAAATTTTATATCATTTGATGGAACATAATTTCAGTCATACCATTTGAAGAGAGAGGAATGGAGGGAGAGACATGATTAAGGAATTGATTGTGGAAGTATTAATCAAAGAATGGGAGAACTTTTAATCTTTCAATCAAAAACAAATCTTGTAACAACCCTGGTTGAAATTACCTAGGATTAAATTTAAAATATGTTTAAAAATTGTCTTAATTAATCTTAAGATGAATTTGGGAAATTTTATTAGTTATAATTTCCAAATTAAAATGGCTTTCTAGATGGAGGTAAATGAATTTGGAAAAGTCTATTAAATATTAGAAATTATGTTATTTAACTCCTTATATTTGATAATGTAACGATAACCTTGGGGAAATGAGAATTTATTAATTATATGCAGATAATTTTGTAATTTAAAATATCAATTTTTCCAAGGTTTATCCACTTATTTATTTTAAATGGAGACTTATGATAAATATTTTCTGTTTCGAATTACTACAACAAATATTGTAAATTTAATGAAATGTTGGTGATGATTTTATTGTTTAAAAATGAGATTTTTTATGTTAACTAATAGTTTATTTTATAAAAAATAATGAGAATAACTTATAATTTTAGAAGTTATATTTAGTTTTACAAAATATCTCAATATTAATAGAAATGGGAGATTTTGATATGTTGGAGCCTTGGTAAAATTTGAGGAAAATTAATCTCTCTTCCATAAACATAGTTGAGTATCAATTAGTGGTTTATGAGAAAAACAATAGAAATTAGTAATATTTTCTTATTAGGTTATAGTATACCCATTAGGCCTATGTAGAGGCTGAATAATAATCCACATACCCTTGTTTTACTTCAACGCTTTCTCCTTTCAACTAAGATTAAAAATCTAAAAATAAATTAACTTTATTCGCAAACCCTAGAAATTAGATTAATCCCAAAATTGAGCTTAAGTCAAAGGGATTTTGATTATTAATAGAAGAAACAATGATAAGGTAATCTCTACCATCATATCTTACATATGTTAGGTCTTTAATCTCAGCTTTGATCATGATCATAATTCATGCTTTTGCATCGTTCAAAATCAAACCTGGGTTGTAGCCAAAAGTTTTTAGCTAATTGGAATTCGGGTTCTTATCATCCATTCAAGCTTAATTATGTGAGCTAATCTCAAATTTTAAGCCTATAGATGAATGCTTATCGTTGTTGCTGTTAAGATGAATTTAATATTGAATAGATCTTAATTTTATGTTGATTTTCTTGACATATGAAATTAGATTCTCTATTTAATAAAAACCACTTTATAGATCATGAATTTCATTCCACTGTAGTTATTTCGATGCTCACATATTAGCTAATTTAGTCTAGTAGATGTCAATGTTTAATTCTGAGTAGAAAACACCACAAATGGGCAACCGGAGCACCGTCGATGTCGCTTAGACTCAGTCCAAGCATGCCAACTGGTGCATGAGTCACCATGACTAGTGGACAAGTCATGACCTTGGTTAAGGCCTAGATAATGCTATTTCAGGCACTGTTTACGCCCGTTTGCTCCTCCGTTCATCCGTTCGATCGCTTGAACCTATTTGCTTGATTTTGGTGCTGTTTTCTATGCCGATTTCGATGCTATTTCTAAATTTTAATTTATAAATTTGTGAGTTCATCTTATATTTTATGCCATAAAACTGCTTTATAGGTCTACGACATGACACACAACTTCCGTCACACGCTTCAACTAGAGTTTTCAAAAGAATGATTTTCAATCCGAACCGTTTATTCAAATCATTTTGAGTGTGAATATGTATTTTCTATAAAATATATTTGGAATATTAAAAGATAAAAAATATAATTACTTATAATAATAATAATGGCTTCAAAGTTTATTTTGAACAATCGTTTAAAATTGTACTTATATATACATATATATATATATATATATATATATTGTAAGGGCTTTCCAACATTTACATATGTATATACATGTATATTATAGTTTATAAAACAATATTTGCGAGAGGGATTTCAAAGTAAATTATTTTACAAAATTGCATGACATCGATCGAATGAGAAATCGATTTTATCATATTAATAAAATGAATGGTATGAAACGCTCGCATTTATTTTTCGGATTAATTACCAGACTTGTTCGATTGAGACATTTATAAACACGAGTGGAATTTACTAGCTTATAATAAATTTTTAAATAAACCTATATGGTATGGGACACATTGTTGTTATTTATTTTGTTACTATTCGGAGGTATATAACACTTATCGATGAGTTTTTGAATCGCCTACGGAATTTATAGGACTTGTTCCAATCTTTGAGTTTAAAGGACTCGTACCTATATTGATGTTATAGGACTTGTTCCTATCTTGATGTTTATAGGGCCTGTTTCGATCTTTATGTTTATATGACTTGTTCCTACCCTTATGTTTATAGTTCTCGTACCTATCTTGATGTTTATAGACTTATACGTCTATCTTGGAGTTACCTGGATGTAGGTGAATTTATTCATCAATCTTTGAGTTTTGGCGCCTCTCCCACTTATGTGATTTTTTGGATTTCTATTATGATTTCCAGATTCGATGCTATTTGTGTTATCCTCGAATGAATTTGGGGATTTTCTTTCAGAAGCTATTTGGATGGTGATTACACATTTGGAGTTTATTGAAGCGTTCTTATTGTTAGCCAATTCCTAGGTTTGTGTTCATATTTGAGATTTTTATCATTACATCCATTTTTTATCTTGCTTAACCCATTTATTATAGTCTAGACTGAACCGTTTATTATTTTATAATTCTCAGGTTGGACCAAGATATTTTAGGTGCTCCAGTTTGATAGTTCTAGAAAGGACTTCACTCCAGTTGTCTAGTTATCATTCATCTTATATAAGTGTATATATTTATATAGTGTTATATCTATTACTGAACCTAGATTCTTTTATGTACATACTTGTTTTAGGGGATGTAGTACAGATGTATTATGGATCGTTTTTACCACGGTCCTGTATTGGATATTATGTGTCTATTCGATTTGATCAGCTCGTATCTATTTGTATTCCTATGTGTATATTTTTTAGCCTGTAATTCTATGATTTTTATTTATTATATATTGTTTTGGATTATTATTTTAGCCACCATAGTTTTGTTTTAAGCCTAGATTACATATGTCGATTCCACTTGTGATGAAAAAAAGTATAAAGCATATTAATCGACGTGTCGATGCTCGCTTAAAACAAAATGCACATATGGTAGCTCCTAACCAACCTTATTCTCTGCACTAGAAAATGATATTACTCTGTGATATCCTTTGTTATTATGGGTCTTGGGGTGGGGCGTCACAAATCCTAACCTTATATGGTCCAAAAAAACAAAATAAAGCTTTACAAAATTTTATCAACTTCAATTTAAACATGGGTGGTTCATCCATCTCTTGCAAGGACTAGGTAACATCTCTTGTAATTAATAAATATGTTGTCAAAATTTCATCTCTCTTTATTTCCTTGTTTATTTTATACGTTACGGCATATACATTATTATTATAATAGTACTTAATGTTAGTTTTTTTTCCAATTAGTTTTTATTAAATATTTCTATATGTGTGTAAAAGCGTTTCTATACGAAAGTTTTCACTTCTTATTTGAGTTTTAAGATAATTTAAATGTCCCAATTTCTCTATCATACAAGTTCCAGTCAAATATAGCAGTTTACAAAACAGCCAATATCATAATTTAAATTATCTATAAAAACAGAATTGCATATATGTTCAAAGATGGAATCAAAAATCCTGCTTATTTTACGTTAATATAGTAGAATTAATGCCTCTATTCCAAAGGAACAAAACTTTAAAATTTAAATTTTTTATATTCTACTCGATTCTTAAATCTGTAAAATTAAATTGACAAAAGATTCATATTAATTTTAATTATTGAAGTAGGCAATGCAAACCATGGACGAGAGAAAAATCCATACTTTCCGCAGCCATTTCTTATTCTTTTTTACCTTTGTCATAACAATAAAATCTGGAGAAGTGGAAACTGAATAGGATATAAATTATTCATATTGCAATTAATAATGGATTAAATTCTATCATATTAACATAAAACAAATAAGATTCCAAAAATTCTAGAATTTACATTTTTTGGGGGAATTTTGGTGTTCTAGATTTAAAGTTTTCGCATACAGGATTTCCTAAGGAATAAAACAAATCCAAACATCAATTGCACAAAATACTATAAAGAGAAAAGTTAAGATTTCTAATCATATATATTTTCCATGAACTCCTTTTGATTTGCTTTTGCATTAACGCCAACCTCTTCCTCTAATTATCTGCTTTTTACTTGTATAGTATATAACAATTCATTTGTATTTAGATTAGATTTAAAATTCAAAAATTAAGGAAGAATAGAAACAGAGAAATATACATATATGTAAAATTCGTTACCTCTTCCTTTAACTTGATTAATCTCTTCCCTAATGCTTGGATCTTCAATGTATATACGTATTTATTTGGAATTTAGGAAGTTTATTGTGGAGGAAGGAATTTGGTAGAGTTTGCTAGCGTATTTATATTTTTCTAAATAAAAATGAGGGAGCTAGCCATTTATTTATAGTTTCTCGAGTGTGTTAGTAGCATTTGGTTAGAATTGTTTGAAATTATTAAATCTGGACGGTTCAGGCCAAGCCAAACCCTAGCCGACAAGCTACAACCGATCAACCGGCTGCCCCTGGGAGGATGATCGTTAGCGTTCAACCGGCCCAACTAATGGGTCAATTGGTGTGGTCCAGATGCCATTAATATTTCATTAACATTAATCTTAACTTTATTATATTTATTATTTCATTTTGAATTATATTCGTTCCAAAATCTTCAAACGTTATTAATTTTTTTCATTTGAACTCTGCTCACAAAGCTTTATATATGAAAGTTGCTCAGAAGACCGCCATGAACACAATGATGCATGTTTCATGGCCAAATTCCGATGTTTGCTCAGATTCCATTATTAGTCTTATTATTAATTAATTAATTTTTCTTAATTAATTTCTTGTTTATTCTACAGGGTGCTACATTCTCCCCCAGTAAAAGAATTTCGTCCCTAAAATTCTTAGGGGAAAGACAGCGTAACTCGCGCTCTATAATCGTATTGTACTACTAAGTTATTCATACAACAATCTACTCAACAAAAAGTGTAATGTGATCATGCATTCAACATATCTATGTTGAATATGCTAGTATATGATTTTTGTTTGATGATAATAGACATATATATATATATATATATATATATATATATATATTCTTTTAAATGTATATGCTAATGTACTATTTTATTTTTCACATAGTTAAATAAATATTTGCTGAATAAAAATAAATAACACAGAATTTAAATTCAAACGGATTTTTTACTCAAACAAATATTTTATTACAATTTTGAATAGTATAAATTTGTGCTCTTACTATACATACAAAATTTGAGTTACAATACATTTCAATTTACACAACTATCCTCACTATATATCGCTTATTCACTAGTATTTATCTTCGACTCTATTCCAGATTGAATCTAGCATATGAGCAATCCGCAATATAAAAACTAACACGGTAAAATTGAAAAAAAAAATTACAGCATAAAATTAAATGTGTATTTTTAAAATATTATTTTCCTCGGTTATTTGGGTTGTTCGTCGTCATTTATTTTGAATTCATCATACATGGAACAACTTGTGACATCATATTATATCACTGTACATGCCACAAGGCCGTGCACACATGATATACACTTGATAAAATTGCAGGGATAGGTGAGCACAAGGTTAAACCCAATTAAAAGCCGGGTTCAACTCAAGTGAAAGACAAATAAAGTCACGTATTAGCATAACGTCAAACCTGTGCTATAAGCTGGATTCAACTTAGGTGCAATACAAAACAATGGGTCAAGATACATGAACAAGCCTTGACATTAACTCAATGAGTACACATGAACTACACGACTTGAGAACAAAATCATGTTCAAGTTTCAAATATAACAGACCATGCTAACATGTACATATACAAAAATGCTTAAGACATATACATGATACTTGATTGGAAAGAACAATAGCAAAGACCAATGTGACAACAGTGGTGCAGCAGCCTCAACAAGTATAAGCATGGATGAGATAAGCATAAGTGATACAAAATGCAACAATACCAAAATGAAGCCACCAATGGAACGTGGCTCAAAGCAATGCAACAGTGGCATGCACTGGTATGCAACAAAGAGATGCACAAAGTAATGTCAACATACACAGTGCAAAAGTGATGATCATCATAAAAAGGCAAGCATACCAATTAAAGCAGTGAAACAAATGGAGATGTACATCAACATAGCAGTTTGAAAATGCACAAGTGACTCAAAGCAACTCAAACTAGCATGTCAAAGCAACCTATATCAAGCCAGTTCAATATGCTATACACAAGAGCCAAGACCAAAACAAAGCAAGCCCGGCACTTGTTTACATGACTCGAAGGCAACTAATACAAGTGAAGGCCTCAACATCAAATAACAAATAAACTCAGTGCAAACAGGCTCAGAGGCACCAGAGCAATCATGGTTTAGTTCAGTATGTGAATTGAAGTACACGGCATGGACAACAGCAAATTCGAACAAAGACAAAGGTAGATGTTTCAAAATAAACAAGTCATAGTAGAAATCAATTCAAAGTGACCGAAGTCAATAGCAGTTTCAAACCAAAGCCAGAGACGTGGTGGCCAAGGAGTCGAACAAAGAAAATCAAAGCCAGATGTTAATATGAATAAACAATGCCAAGACCAATATCACATTCGAACAAAGCTCAATAGTAAAATTCACATGAAGCCATGAGCAATTGACTGAAGTCAAAGAGAATGAAGAACTGAACTAAAATCAAGTGCCAGAGAATCAAAACCATGATAGCCAAGGAAATCGAACATGTCAAAATCAAAGTCGTGTTAACCAAGCTAATAAAAATATACGGAGTGACAAAGTCAGAGAAATCATCAACATCCAAGCAACATCTAACAGCCAGAGCAAAATTATCAGACGAATTCACATAACATTCAAAATTATAGGAATTAAATCCTATGTAAACCATTAACATCATCGGCCTCAAAATCATCGAGTTCAAGCAAGCAAACGACAAAAGCAAAAGGCATAGATTACATACCAAAGTCATATCGAACTTGATAGAGTTGAATTAGCTGTGTGCAAATTGAAGAACTGATCAATTGACGAAGCAATCAACTTTAAACAATTATTCGACAGATCAACTAGTATCGGCAATATTCAATTCCAGAAGCCCTAATTGAGAACGAATGAAAAAGAAGAAAGCAGCCATATTTTCAATGCAAGGCCAGGCCGAAGAAATATAAAAAGAAAAGGGGACGATTTATTTTTATCACTTAAAGTTTTTGGGCCGTCTTCGGTTAATTCACTTTGGGCTTTAAATTATTTAAATTATGGTTTCAGTGTTTTTTAATTTCTTTTGTTTGTAATTTAATTTTTAACGTTTGTGATTTCTAGTCGGACTAGGCAACAAACTACGGTGGTGTAGTTCGAGGATTCGCAACTCAGTGGCTGAGTTATGGCAGGTTTTTTAGCGTAGAGTTAGGTTAGTCGATAGCGGGTGTTGCGAGTTTACGTGTGTAAGCGTCCGACTACTTAATTTTCAGTAGAAATCTTGAGGGCAGCACGTAGGCAGGGTTTTGCCGAAGTTGGGTAAATCTGTGTGTTCTGTTTTCTTTTTTTTACATTTTGCTATTATCTGTGCTGCTATTATTCTGCTGTGATCTGCGTTGAAATTATTTTATATAAACTTCCACAATAGTTTTTATGATTAATAGTATTACCCTATTCATCCCCCCTTCTAGGGTAAAATCGTTCCTACAAGTGGTATCAGAGCTAGGAAAAAAACCAACTTTTGTTTTATAAATTTGATGTTTCAAAAAATAAATTTTGTTTTAAAAATTTAAATTTTTAAAATGGCTTCATTTAATAATGCATTTGTTAAGGGTTAGTCCATAGTTAGACCACTAATTTTCAATGGTGAATATGCTTACTGGAAAAATAGAATGAAAATTTTTCTGAAAACAATTGATGCTTGGAATATTGTTGAGATAGGTTATAGAGCATCAACAATAGTTGTAAATAATCAAGAAATAGATTAACCAATAAATTCTTTTATTTTTTCATTGGATCAAATTGAATTTTACGCTGCCTCACATTGTCTAACTACGCAGGAAATATGGCATACACTAGAAGTGACTCACGAAGGAACATTTCAAGTCAAAGAATCTAGCCTTTCCATGCTTAGTAGCGAATACGAGAACTTCACAATGGCCAAGGATGAAAACGTCAAAGAGATGTACGGACGACATTCCAATATTGTATACAAATAAAATGCTCTCGGAAAATCATACACAGAGTTAGAAATAGTCCTAAAATCCTCAGAGTCCTTCCACAAAATTTTGAAGCCAAAGTCACTGCCATTTAAGAATCAAAAGATTTGAAACAAATCAAAGTTGAAGAACTCATCGTAAATCTCACCACTTATGAGCTAGAAATGAAATTCAAGGAAGAGCGTGAAGGAGGTAATACTCGAAAGAAATCAATAGCTCTCAAAGGAACAACTCAAAGTGAAGATGACGATGATGATGGTGCAGTAGAACTGGCCCTGTTAATGAAGAAATTCAAAAAGTGGAATCACGGATATGGAAATCCAACTCTAAATCAACAATTAAAAAGTAGAATAGCCAAAGCACAAGACAATTCAGACGAGCAAGAGATCATTTTCCACAAGTGCAATAAACCTGGCCACATCAAGCCCAATTGTTCTTAGAATCGACATGGCGAAGAAAAGAAATCGAAAAGAAGAAGTTTTGCGGCCACTTGGAATACAAGTGACGATGACAATAGAAGTACTAGCAGTGAAAATGCAGATCTGTACCTTCGAGGTGATATAACTAATGGTGACGATGATCAGCCAAGCGAGGTACCAAACTCACTCACTCAGAATCACTTATAAATTTCCATGAATAAATGGCTACTTTGAACGAATTATGGAGAAATATGATGAAATTGAATCACAAAAAGACATTTTGATAGAATTAAATAAACAACTTGATCAATTAGTTAAAAATTATCAAAGCAAGAGCCCTAAGTGTGATAAGTGTCCAACATTTGAAGAAGAGATGTAACAATCAGAAATTAAAATTAAATCGCTTGAAAATGAAATTCTGATTTTGAAAGAAAGTGAAAATACTAGGAGAGAAAATTATATTAAAAAATGTACACAATTACTAAATGAGAATGAATCTCTCAAAACACAAGTTCAACAACTGTCTACGACTTTAGGAAAAATTTTCCAAGGTGAAAAATCGTTGAATATGCTATTAAGGAAACAAACTGTTAATACTGTTAGACAAGGACTTAGGTATAATCAATTTGTACGTGCTAGAAATGTAATTAAACAAGTCAATTCATGTGCACAATTTGTACAAAATTTTGGCACAATCAAAATAATTGTTGGTATAGACCCAAACACGTGAAAACTATTCCAATTTGGGTTTCGAAAGGCATGAATAAAAAATCTCCCAAAGTTAAACAAATCTAAGTGCCAAAATGAGCATATATAAATAGTTTGGATCTCCATAAACTCATTTTTCAAAATCTGTTACCACTAACAACCATGGACCTATAAAAGCAAATAGGTCACGAAAATCTTTTGTCATGTAGGTGTGGTTGCAGGCTAAGGAATAACAACAGTGTTATCTGGATTCTGGCTATTTTAGGCAGACAATGGGCAATAAATCAAAGTTTCTTAACCTAGTATAAAGGTGGCAGAATCACAATAGGCAACAACGAAATATTATTGGTAAAGGTAAAACAGGTAATGGTATATTCATCTTGAATGATACATTAAATGTGATAATCTGCACCATAATTTGAATTTAAATCGGCCAGTTATGTTATAAAGAGATGAATGATAATTTTTATTCTGACTTATTCAAAATGTTGACCAATATTCTTTGAACTATAGATTTGTTTGGAATAATGATGATGTTTTATTGATTGTTGATTACTCACAATACACTTGGATATATTTGCTTATCTTATTGCTTCGGGATCTGACACTATGGTCATTGTTTGTTTATTTACACGGCTTCAATTCAAATTCAAGAGAATTTCATTTAAAAGTTGTTAAAAATGATTTTACGGAATTTGTTGCAACTTTATAATTTGGTCTATAACATTCAACTAATGATAATCTTGAGTCTAAGAGAAATTCAGATGCAAATTATACCGGTAATCTAGTTGATAGAAAAATTACTATGGGAACGTAATCTATGTTGAGACATTCAGTAGCTGCATCGTTTTTCAAAGATAATATATGCATATTTTTCACTTGGAATAATTTTCAAATAGCAGACATTTTTATTAACCCCTTCCATAAAATTGTTTTTGTTGACCTTGTTTCAGATTAGTCATGTTAGAAATTTGATTTTATAATAATTTTTGGATTTGATTTTAAATGACTACATTAACTAATCTGACTCCCTAATAATTATCAAAAAGGTAAATAGTGATTGAAAAAGTAACGAGTGTTGATATTAATCATATGTTATAACTTGAGACAGTATAATTAGTAAATTTCTTTAGAAATTTAAACAGGAGTTATAAAAACTTTTTATTTGCTAAAAATTCCATGACCATCTCTATTACTATCATATTTCCATCTACCATCACTCGTCAAAATCCAATATAATATGTCAATATGTGGTGTTTTAAAGAGAAATCATTTGTTTTCCATTTTATTATATTTTTAGCAATAAAAACATCCAAAGTATTCACTCTCATTTAAAAGTCCTCATGGTTATACGTGGGTGAATTACTTGGAATTTTTAATTATGTGCTTCCATGCTCATTTAAAAGTCCTCACGGTTATGCATGTAAATAAACAAGTTTATTCTAATCCCATTTAAAAGTCTTCATGGTTATGCGTGGTTAGAAGATAATTGAATTCATTTATTTTTCTTTTAAAAAAATTTGGAATACTACTAATCTCATTTAAAAGTCCTAATGGTTATGCATGGTTAGTAGATATTCAAATTCCTGATATAAATATACCACAAATAGACACAACTATATGGTTTTATATGATGACATCATCCATATCATTCTAAAGTGGAATATGCGTCAAACATAGTATTTATGATTTTAGTTTGATTCTTTATAGAAATTTAATATTTGTACCCGATTGAGTATTAATGTTGTATTAATGTCTATCACTTTATCTCGATTTTTCTAACACTATTACTCTTTTGTTGATAATAAAAGGGGGAGAGAAAAGTTAAGATTTTGGAAAATAAAGGCCAGATATTTTATTTTGTATTTTCTATTTGCATCTAGGCTCATTTGCATATTTTTATTCATGCATATATGAAGGGGGAGTTTTGTGTAGAGAAGGAGCATTTCATTTAGGGGGAGAAATCAATGATCAAATACATTTAATAAATTCAAAATCTTAAATATATGTTTATTATCGTTAAAAGGGGGAAATTGTTGAATATGCTAGTATATGATTTTTGTTTGACGATAATGAACATATATATTCATTTAAACATATATAAGCAGATGACAAGCCTGAAAAAGCTGGAATAAAATGAAATAACTAAAAGCTAAAAGATAGATCTTCAAGCAAAACTCCAAGCTCTAAAGGTGCGTCTCAAATGTTATGACACTTAGTCTGACCCAAGCATATAGCAAAACACAAAACACTCGAGTCGGAATTAACATTCTTATACCAACAAATCAACTCAAGTAAAATGTCAAGTGAAATACAAAATAACTTAAAGGATGTTTGGGATTCTCATCCTCTAAGGACTCATGAAACTATCTACATACATAGTACAATACGCTAAATAAATAATGTCTATAGTAAAGTAAACTATTAAAATTGCATTAAGGTGTTACTCATATCCCCCTTAACACATTTTATATACTGTCGTAGTCTATACAATACTATAAACTCCACCAAAACGGTGGACTATCAGGGAGCACTCCATAGGTACGACATAAACCAAACTCGTAGAAGGCGCGATAAGGTATGTGACAAGGCATGCAAGGAAATGACAGGGCAGGATTCTACCGTTTGCACTCCCAAACTAGTGGTAATGCATAGCAGATACTACCGCCCACCTCGAGACACACTCCTAAAATCAAAGGTGCACCCAATCAAATCACAAAGTGATAGAATGGTATCGAAGAAGCATGCTCGATTGGAGGGGTGACCTCACTTGGCCCGGTATAGCTCTTGTTTTAGCCACATTAAGCTGACTCGCGGGCGTCAGGGCTGCGTTAATACCTCACATAGATTCGTCGTGTAACAACCCGATATTTTCAGCCATTCGCATCCGCACATGTCGGACTTGAATTGCTCAAAATACCGCATTGTAAATAAATTTGGAGCAAATGAAATACAAATCACAGAATCACAGACACAGAACAAACAGAATACCTCGCAGCGGAATATAAAATACATAGTAGTTCATGAAGCTACTATGGCAGAGTCTCAAACTAAATACATAATACAGTCTGAAAACAACATAATAGAAATCCCAAATACATAGAAGTTCACTAATACATGAGATAAACTAGAATAGCTGAAACAGAAAGTAGGTATAAATGTAGATAAGCAGAAACTCCAGCAAAGACCAGCTCCAGAAAGAGAATCCAAAGCTGTGAATACCCAGGCTGACCCGAGCGTAAAGTGAAACACAAAACACTCGAGTCAGGGCAATATATACTTATATAATGTAAACCAACTCAAGTGAACTGTAGTAGAAATGCACAATAACTTAAAGGATGCTTGGGATCGCCCACCCTTTAAGAATCAGTTAAACTATAAATTAAATACATCCCGTGGTTAAAATTTCAAAATGGTATTTTATACTTCAAAATCAAATATCATTTCAAAATTCAATATCATTCAAAATCCATTTCAAAATATCAAAAATATAATATCTTCCAAACCACATTCATTTTTATTTAATTTAAATACCATTACAAAACAAATTTCAAAATAGTTTATATTTCAAAACAAATTACTTCATTTTAAATCGTAAAATGAAGTTATTATATTTAATAATTAAATTATTAAATTTACAAAAATTTAGTCTTTCAAAATTCATTTATTCACTTGATTTATTAAAACAAATGAAAATTCTACTTTCGCAGCATTTAGAAATTGCTACAGAAAGTTACATTCATAATAGTTCAATTTAACAAAAGATAGCATTTAAAAATGCTATAATAGAGTTACATCAGTTTCAATAAAACTTAGTTAAATTCAAAAATTATAACATTTACAAAAATGATATGATAGCCTTTAATTACACTTAGCCATTTGGTTAATTATTATCAACTACAGCATTTACAAATGTTGTGTTATCATTTACATTAGAATTAATAGCATTTCTGAAATGCAGTTAATTAACTTCAAGTATTCAATATAATTTCACAAACAATTATATTTTTAAAACATTTTTAACTTATAAAATCATATAATTTCACTTTTAAAACAGTCATTCAAATACCCTTATATTCATGATTTTATAAAGTTAAATCTCCATTCAAAAATCAAAATTTAATAATAATTCACTTATTAAATTCCAACATAAAATTTTAAATTCATTAAATTAAATTTAACTTAACATTTAAGTTTAAAATTTTCAAATATAACTTAATTTCATTTTTATTTACTTAACTTAAAATTCAATTTTAAGCCAAATTCACAAATTTCCAATTTTAGTTATATTTCCAAATTTCAACCTAAATATTCATTCATTTCACATTTTAACTTTATCCAAAAATCATTAATATATTATAAAAATAATTTTTAATTCATTTAATTCAAAATGTCATAAATTTATCATATTTTAATATTTAATTTAAATTCTATTTATCACCAAATTATAATTTCCAAAATAACTTACATTTCAGATTTCCTAACTTTACCATTTATTTATTTCACTTATAAATTTTCAGAAAATCAATAATGCTTTACAAAAATCATTTTTAATCAAGTTTAAATCAAAATATTATAATATTTACATTTCTAAAATAATTTAAAAATTTTAGAAAAACATATTTTAACAACGGGTCTGTATTTCATTTTCTAGCCTAGGTAAAGTGATACGGGTAATATATCATTTCAACCCGTAATTTACAAAGAAAACCCGGGTTTGATCATTTCAAACCCGCAATCCCAAGTAAAATAAAATAATTGAAAATCATTCAGGCCTATCATTTCAGCCCATAATGATTTTCTCCTATTCTAAAGTCCGTTCGGGTATGTATCATTTCAACCCATAGTGATTCTAACCTAAAGGGAACTTGCAGTGTGATAAACTGATAAAAATAACAGAACAGCATAATATAACAGTAACAGATGTTATAACAGGTGTATGAGCATGGGTGAATATCATATAATCATAATATAGCAGGTGTACCATGATAATGCATTTTACAGATTCAAAAGGGGTCAATTTACTAGTTATATATGTACATATTGTCTGGTGAGAATAACTCACTGTTTTGAGCTGGAGACACAACGACGAATGCACGAATGAGATCCAAACAAGCACGATAACACGACACAAAGATGAGTGGAAGAGCCAAAGATTAATTCTCCTTGGATACATGAGACAAAACAAATAAATATAACATAAGTTTTCAATCCAAATTCAATTAAACAAAGCTAGAAATGAATACACAAAACATCACCGAAGTGTTTGCACTTGCTTTCTACCACCTATGCTTCAACTCCAGATCTAAAATGGCACGGCTAAAGGCATGGTTTGGATCTGGTTTGGGTTCTTAAAGGTGGGCCTAGCATGGCAAAATGATGGAGCAAAGATATATGAGCATGAACTAACACTACAAGGCAAATATCATGGATTCCTATGCACTAGAGGGCTCGGCCAAGGCCAAGCAGGGCATGGCCAGGTCTGTAGTGGGATTGAGGATGATGTGGCAGTGGGCTCAGGTCAGAAATTTGCTGGTGGTGGAGGTGTATAGTCGGCCAAAGTGATGGAGGAGGTGATGGAAGTAAGGTAGCTAGGCTATGTTAGATATAGGTGGAGTTTGCTTCATATTTTGGTGGATCATCAACATGGATGGCCTCGGCTCTGGAATGGCAGTGGAGAGGAGAGTATGGTGGCTGGAATAGGTGGTGGTGGAGGCGGCCAAGGCGCTGGAGATGGAGGGGCCGAACTGCATAAGAGATTGCAAGTGCAAAAATCAAGTAAATCTAGTAGAAAATGTAAAAGAAATGAAAGTTTTTATCAAAATTTCTTCTTGGAGATGGCCAAAACTTTTTTTTAGAGTTTGAGAAGAAAAAAATTCGTGAAAAATGAAGTGGAGAAGTGGTCGGCTGAAGGGAATGAGTTATGGCAGCAAATAATGAAAAGGTGATGGTTGAAATGTGAAAAGACAAGAAGACAAAAAGCCTTAAGCAAATCAAAGGTCGCAAAACTCTTCAAATTTCCACCATTTCTTTTGCAATTTTAAATAACTGAAAAATAAGTATAAATTCAGTTAAAAACACGAAAATTTAGTAAATAAACAAAAATAAATAAATAAATATTAATTATATATAATTAAATTAAGAAAATAGCAAAGAAAATGTAAACTAGGCTAGAAAATTTGAAAATAAATGAAATGAACTTTGGAAAAATTTTGTGTACTTGAAAAATATTTATAAATAAAGATAAAGACACAAAAATAAAATGCATGCATAAAAATAAATAAATAAATTTTAATTAAATATAATTTAAATGAAGAAAATAGCAAAAAAATGGAAACTAGCCTTTAAAAATAGAAAATATATGCAATAAATTTTGGAAAAATTATATTATCACTTTAAAAAAAATTAAAAGACAAAAATATACATAAAATAATATATTAACACATATTAAATAAAATATAACAAAGAAAATATGATTTATATAATCTAAAATAGACAAAATTGCAAAATAAAACAAATTATACTCAAAATTGAAATGTGCATAACTTTCACAGTTTAAGTCTGTTTTCAACGAAACAAAAAGCAGTATTCAAGTTGTTAAATCTAATTCCATAATAAAAGAAAAAATTTAGGAGTTTTAAATATTTAAATTTGAAATTTAAAAGTCAAAGTTTGACCAGTTTGAACAGAAATTCATCTTTCAGTAAAATATCCAATTTATACCTGTTTGAAATTATAATTCACATAATAATCAACACTTATATTTAAAAATGTGAAATGTTTGAAATAAAACAAGTTTAAAAATAATTTCAAAATAAAATAAAGTCAAATATTAAAATATATGAAAAATCTAGGGTTGTTACACTCTCCCCCACTCAAATCTTTTCGTCCTCGAAAAGGAAGGAAGCAGAGAAACAACAAGAAAGAACAATAGGTTGGAAGACATCCTCGAAAGGAGGTAGGGAAAAGGTAGCTAGGAAGGGAAGCATGTTGAAAGACAAGGATGAACCATTATTTGAACCATTATACATTTCAATTAAATAATTTTTTTTTTTTAGTATGATGAATAGTCATTTGATTCAAATCTGATGGTTCAAAGTAAACAATATTTAAAACATTTTAAATTTAAAAGGGAAAATAACTGATCAAAATATTCTTTATATAATACTTTATCAAAATACTTTATAACTCGATGTCTTAACAAGTTTACTTTCGTTCCTACAGACTCTGGCTATGCGTTGATCAGGCGCAAAGCTAGAATTCTCCAGGTACTTGGTAGACTTGTTTCAACACCTAGTGAAAATAATGAAAACACTTTTAAAACAGATATGGAAAGTACAATCCAAACAAATCAACCAAACCGAAACAGTTGTCTAACCATGGATCGCAGATACACAATGTTTACGCCTGGATCCCCCAGGAAACAATTCGTATCCGTAAGCTTTCTCAGCCCTGCGAGTTACGCCATGATGATGAGTAGAATGCAGGATACACAATGGTTACGCCTGGATCCCCCAGGAAACAATCCGTACCCCCAGGCCAGCTCAGCCAGGCATTTGCGCTAATAATGCGACCTACATAGAGTGCGGGATACACAATGGTTACGCCTGGATCCCCCAGGAAACAATCCGTACCCCCAGGCAAGACTCAGCCAGGCAGTTGCGCTATGTAGTCGCGATCATAAGACCACGGGGATCGCCGTGGAATTCGATGGACACTCGAGTATCATATCCGGAAAACCCAAATCAAAGAGAGATAATAATATCGATAGAATGAATCCACAGTGTGGCCACAAAGCGGATATCAAGCAGAAGGCACTTTCCATATCTTTACTTCGAAAATATGTATCATATAGTACCTTTCAAAATCACTTTCAAATATCATACTTATATAAAGTCCATTATATATAAGATTTCATTTCAAATCAAATACTTTCCAAAATAATAGTATATCAAATCACACTTATATAAATTTCGATTATATAAGATTTCATTTTTCAAAATTGAGTACCTTTTCAAATCAACAGTTCTTAAATCAATGGTTTACTTATACAAATCATTTTTATATAAGTTCGATAGCTCCCAAATCAAGTATTTAATAAAACAAGGTTCTAAATTTCAAACCATTTCGATATCAAATAAATTTTAAAATCATATATGATGTCACCAAATCATTTCTTTCAAGTTATACATATCCAGTTTCAAAATTTCTTAAAACAATAGGTTTAGAAAATAATCCAAATTTTCAAATCAACAAAATTTAGGTCAAATAAATCCATTTCCATTTCAAACATGTATTCACTTCAAAAGTCATAATACTTTCAAAGTTATAAATCTTTCGAAACTAAATACTTGAAATCATTTCACTTTGAAAATCATAACATTTTGAAATCATACATTTGAAATCATAAAACATGCCCTTAATTCTTTACATTTCAAACTATTTTTCAATTAAACCAAAATCTAAAATTTCCAATTTTAATTCAATTCAAACCATCAGTTTCAATTTAGTTTTCCAACAAAACCATTTCAAATATTATCAATTTCAAATATAGATTTGATTTACAAAATAAACTATTAAATCTTAAATATGTTTCAAGGTTTAAATATACCATATTTCAAAACTAAATTTCATAATTTCATATATCTCAAATTTTACTTCATTATTACTTACATATGTCATTATTTCGCAACAGTACATTCGATCGCTCGCTTGATCACACAAGTTCGCTTTCGAACTAGTATTGTCCATTCGACTTCCCTAATGCGGACTTCGATATGGTTTCTTGACTAGAAGCCATCAGTCTCCTTGCATAGCTACATACTATGATAGAGAATTATAGAATCAAGCCCAAAATCCATATCAAATATTTGCCATCAAGAATCAAATGAAAAATCCTAACACGAAATGGTGCAATTCACCTCGAACTTGTGTACTCAAACTTGGATCAAATTAATTATGCGAATAAAACAACGTACGTACAACTTATGTATCTATTCCAACTTGTTAAATAAATAGTTTTATAAAGATGTTACTAAGTTAAAACATTTAAAACCAAAATTTTCTCAACATTTGAAGACTAATTTTTATCCAAAACATTTCAAAACTAAATTTCATATTAGTATAATTCAAAATAGTCTTATTTATTTACTTAACAAAACAGTTTCAACTTATAAAAAACCATATTATTTCATACTTGAAACATACAAACTAAACTTATATTCTTTATCAAATACCTTATACCTTTCAAAAAATTTAGCTTTGAAAAATTAACCTTGATTTGGAAGTGCTCGAATCTTAAAATAGTCGAAGAAGTCATATTTTCAATCCAAGAGTTGAAAATCAACACTAAATCAGTAAATCAATTTCAAAAGTTAGGTTTCAAAATCTGAAACTCGAGAACTGAACACCGGCTTACTTTAAATCTTTTCAAATATATATATACGGATCTATCTTTCGAATATCAAACCATACTTCGAAATCTGAAATCAAAATTGGTTTCACAAAATCACTCGCAGAGCAAAGCTACTAGAGTGGCCTCTCTCTCACTCAGAAACTCGAAAATCAATGTCGATGATGCATGCATTCATCACCAAAATTATTTTTCAGCGACATAAGTGAGTTCTGGACTTCAATTAACTTTGAAAAACTTCTTTGAAATTCCTTCGAAATCATTGAAATTCATTCAAATACATTTGAAACATTTCTTATTTGAAATATATATATATATATATCTTTAAATCATATTACTATATATATTTTCCAAAATCTTAAAACCGATTTCAAAATACCGGAATTCGATTCCTCGAAATTCAAATTCAAAACCCTTCAGTTATAAATCATTTTTGTATAAATCAAGTTCTTATAAAATTTTCAAAATTTCAAATTCTTTCGAAATTTCAAATTTTCAATTTTGAAAGGTATATAATCCTTATCGAAAACATTTCACTTTTATATATAAAAATATGGCCATCCTTAATAATTTCGATGTATGCACAATTTCAAAATACAACCAAATACAAATTTCCAAAGGATGATTCAAGGAAGGATTTCAAACAAACAAAGATTCAAAATTAGAGGAACTCTAATCAAATAGAATTCTAGTTCGAAGATAAACTCAAACGAAGATGAGATAATTTAATTACCAAATAGAGGATAGATAAGCCTATATAAATCGCGGACGAACTTAACCGGTCAACCGAGACTTTAGGAATATAATCAATATGGAAATCTAAGGCAAATCGACCTTCGATCGCCAGAGATAGAATCCGGGTAGAGCAGGAGATAGATAGCATCAACATCCGAGGATACAAAAATCTTCAGTGAATCAATGCCAATTGTAAAGGAGTTTCACCCCTTTACAAATCATTCAAATATTTACGGAATCATCGCTCTTTAGAGAGGTCATTCCAAAGTAGAGTTACGAATGCTCCAAAATTAAAAGGAAAAATGGGGAAAAGAAGACTGGATTCCAGAACAAGTGGGAGTGTTCCAAAGTTCAAGGAATCCTAGTCGATAAGAATCTTAACCAAAAGATTTCTAACAAGGTGGATAACGAAGAGATGAAGTTCAGAAAATCTTGATTTCGAAATAAGAAAATTTTTATACCAAAATAATCTTTGAAAAATCTTTTAAAAATCTTTTAAAAATCATTTTATACTTCGAAAATACGTTCTCTCACAAAGAAAGGATTCTGAGATTGATTTCACTCATTCTAGGGTATTTCTACCCGATCTCTAATGAGTTTTTGCTCCGTAGGCTAAGGTTTGCCTAAAACCAAAGCTCTGATACCAACTGTAACAACCCGATATTTTCAGCCATTCGCATCCGCACATGTCGGACTTGAATTGCTCAAAATACCGCATTGTAAATAAATTTGGAGCAAATGAAATACAAATCACAGAATCACAGACACAGAACAAACAGAATACCTCGCAGCGGAATATAAAATACATAGTAGTTCATGAAGCTACTATGGCAGAGTCTCAAACTAAATACATAATACAGTCTGAAAACAACATAATAGAAATCCCAAATACATAGAAGTTCACTAATACATGAGATAAACTAGAATAGCTGAAACAGAAAGTAGGTATAAATGTAGATAAGCAGAAACTCCAGCAAAGACCAGCTCCAGAAAGAGAATCCAAAGCTGTGAATACCCAGGCTGACCCGAGCGTAAAGTGAAACACAAAACACTCGAGTCAGGGCAATATATACTTATATAATGTAAACCAACTCAAGTGAACTGTAGTAGAAATGCACAATAACTTAAAGGATGCTTGGGATCGCCCATCCTTTAAGAATCAGTTAAACTATAAATTAAATACATCCCGTGGTTAAATTTTCAAAATGGTATACTTCAAAATCAAATATCATTTCAAAATTCAATATCATTCAAAATCCATTTCAAAATATCAAAAATATAATATCTTCCAAACCACATTCATTTTTATTTAATTTAAATACCATTACAAAACACATTTCAAAATAGTTTATATTTCAAAACAAATTACTTCATTTTAAATCGTAAAATGAAGTTATTATATTTAATAATTAAATTATTAAATTTACAAAAATTTAGTCTTTCAAAATTCATTTATTCACTTGATTTATTAAAACAAATGAAAATTCTACTTTCGCAGCATTTAGAAATTGCTACAGAAAGTTACATTCATAATAGTTCAATTTAACAAAAGATAGCATTTAAAAATGCTATAATAGAGTTACATCAGTTTCAATAAAACTTAGTTAAATTCAACAATTATAACATTTACAAAAATGCTATGATAGCCTTTAATTACACTTAGCCATTTGGTTAATTATTATCAACTACAGCATTTACAAATGTTGTGTTATCATTTACATTAGAATTAATAGCATTTCTGAAATGCAGTTAATTAACTTCAAGTATTCAATATAATTTCACAAAAAATTATATTTTTAAAACATTTTTAACTTATAAAATCATATAATTTCACTTTTAAAACAGTCATTCAAATACCCTTATATTCATGATTTTATAAAGTTAAATCTCTATTCAAAAATCAAAATTTAATAATAATTCACTTATTAAATTCCAACATTAAATTTTAAATTCATTAAATTAAATTTAACTTAACATTTAAGTTTAAAATTTTCAAATATAACTTAATTTCATTTTTATTTACTTAACTTAAAAATCACTTTTAAGCCAAATTCACAAATTTCCAATTTTAGTTATATTTCCAAATTTCAACCTAAATATTCATTCATTTCACATTTTAACTTTATTCAAAAATCATTAATATATTATAAAAATCATTTTTAATTCATTTAATTCAAAATATCATAAATTTATCATATTTTAATATTTAATTTAAATTCTATTTATCACCAAATTATAATTTCCAAAATAACTTACATTTCAGATTTCCTAACTTTACCATTTATTTATTTCACTTATAAATTTTCAGAAAATCAATAATGCTTTACAAAATCATTTTTAATCAAGTTTAAATCAAAATATTATAATATTTACATTTCTAAAATAATTTAAAAATTTTAGAAAAACATATTTTAACAACGGGTCTGTATTTCATTTTCTAGCCTAGGTAAAGTGATACGGGTAATATATCATTTCAACCCGTAATTTACAAAGAAAACCCGGGTTTGATCATTTCAAACCCGCAATCCCAAGTAAAATAAAATAATTGAAAATCATTCAGGCCTATCATTTCAGCCCATAATGATTTTCTCCTATTCTAAAGTCCGTTCGGGTATGTATCATTTCAACCCATAGTGATTCTAACCTAAAGGGAACTTGCAGTGTGATAAACTGATAAAAATAACAGAACAGCATAATATAACAGTAACAGATGTTATAACAGGTGTATGAGCATGGGTGAATATCATATAATCATAATATAGCAGGTGTACCATGATAATGCATTTTACAGATTCAAAAGGGGTCAATTTACTAGTTATATATGTACATATTGTCTGGTGAGAATAACTCACTGTTTTGAGCTGGAGACACAACGACGAATGCACGAATGAGATCCAAACAAGCACGATAACACGACACAAAGATAAGTGGAAGAGCCAAAGATTAATTCTCCTTGGATACATGAGACAAAACAAATAAATATAACATAAGTTTTCAATCCAAATTCAATTAAACAAAGCTAGAAATGAATACACAAAACATCACCGAAGTGTTTGCACTTGCTTTCTACCACCTATGCTTCAACTCCAGATCTGAAATGGCATGGCTAAAGGCATGGTTTGGATCTGGTTTGGGTTCTTAAAGGTGGGCCTAGCATGGCAAAATGATGGAGCAAAGATATATGAGCATGAACTAACACTACAAGGCAAATATCATGGATTCCTATGCACTAGAGGGCTCGGCCAAGGCCAAGGAGGGCATGGCCAGGTCTGTAGTGGGATTGAGGATGATGTGGCAGTGGGCTCAGGTCAGAAATTTGCTGGTGGTGGAGGTGTATAGTCGGCCAAAGTGATGGAGGAGGTGATGGAAGTAAGGTAGCTAGGCTATGTTAGATATAGGTGGAGTTTGCTTCATATTTTGGTGGATCATCAACATGGATGGCCTCGGCTCTGGAATGGCAGTGGAGAGGAGAGTATGGTGGCTGGAATAGGTGGTGGTGGAGGCGGTCAAGGCGCTGGAGATGGAGGGGCCGAACTGCATAAGAGATTGCAAGTGCAAAAATCAAGTAAATCTAGTAGAAAATGTAAAAGAAATGAAAGTTTTTATCAAAATTTCTTCTTGGAGATGGCCAAAACTTTTTTTTAGAGTTTGAGAAGAAAAAAATTCGTGAAAAATGAAGTGGAGAAGTGGTCGGCTGAAGGGAATGAGTTATGGCAGCAAATAATGAAAAGGTGATGGTTGAAATGTGAAAAGACAAGAAGACAAAAAGCCTTAAGCAAATCAAAGGTCGCAAAACTCTTCAAATTTCCACCATTTCTTTTGCAATTTTAAATAACTGAAAAATAAGTATAAATTCAGTTAAAAACACGAAAATTTAGTAAATAAACAAAAATAAATAAATAAATATTAATTATATATAATTAAATTAAGAAAATAGCAAAGAAAATGTAAACTAGGCTAGAAAATTTGAAAATAAATGAAATGAACTTTGGAAAAATTTTGTGTACTTGAAAAATATTTATAAATAAAGATAAAGACACAAAAATAAAATGCATGCATAAAAATAAATAAATAAATTTTAATTAAATATAATTTAAATGAAGAAAATAGCAAAAAAATGGAAACTAGCCTTTAAAAATAGAAAATATATGCAATAAATTTTGGAAAAATTATATTATCACTTTAAAAATATTAAAAGACAAAAATATACATAAAATAACAAATTAACACATATTAAATAAAATATAACAAAGAAAATATGATTTATATAATCTAAAATAGACAAAATTGCAAAATAAAACAAATTATACTCAAAATTGAAATGTGCATAACTTTCACAGTTTAAGTCCGTTTTCAACGAAACAAAAAGCAGTATTCAAGTTGTTAAATCTAATTCCATAATAAAAGATAAAATTTAGGAGTTTTAAATATTTAAATTTGAAATTTAAAAGTCAAATTTTGACCAGTTTGAACAGAAATTCATCTTTCAGTAAAATATCCAATTTATACCTGTTTGAAATTATAATTCACATAATAATCAACACTTATATTTAAAAAAGTGAAATGTTTGAAATAAAACAAGTTTAAAAATAATTTCAAAATAAAATAAAGTCAAATATTAAAATATATGAAAAATCTAGGATTGTTACACGTCGCCAAACAATCCTACTTTGTTCAAAAATCTCCACCACATATACACTTGTCAAAGTGGTTTTCGGTATTGGCAGAGAGTATGACAATATCTTATCCCGGTCTCTTTAACAACCAAAAGCTTATTTCACACCATGGTCATTTACATTTTAAACCATTCATACTTCATATCAAAATATTATATTCATTCCAAATCATATCACTTTTGAAATCGTATTTACTTTCGAAATTATATCAATTTCCAAATCATAATCGCAAATAGTTTAAACCATCACATCAAAATGTTCGCATTTAAATCCATTAAATCTAAATTATTATAGTTCCAACTTAAGTAGTTTAAATATTCAAAATAATTTTTATATATTTAAACAGTTGTAAATAAAAAATAGTTATATTTAAAAATAGGTTGTAGAATAAAATAGTTTATATATTAAAAGAATTTATATCGAAAATAATTTCAAATTAGAATTATTTCTTCCAGTTTCACAAATCAATTCAAATTCTCATTAAACCATTTTTAATTTATATCGATTTCAAATCCAAGTTTGAACTTCAAATTTAAACCACTACCATTTCAATAGATTTCAAAGTTAATGTTTAAACAATTCATAATAACTCAATTTTATACATTCCATTTTCATTTCAAAATTCAACTTTAAATTTATTTAATTTGACATTATTCGCTTAATCTCCTTTTTATAAATATTTAAAATAAATCGAAATTACAAATTTAAATCAAAATTCAATATTCAATTACAATTTTATTTAAATTTGAAATATTCATTAAATCACCTTTATAAAAATCAAGTTATTTGTTTTTAAAAATCATATCTTTAAAATCTTAAAATCAATAAGTTCAAATCAAACCTTATTTAAATTCAATTCTTAAATATAAACCAATTCTTATTTAAATTCAATTCTTAACAAAATTAAATTACAAATCAATTCTTATAATTTATCTTTCCAACTTCCATATACTTAAAGTTATTACAAAAATATATTTTAAATTATTAATATAAATGTAAATAAATTCTTAACATATTATATATATTATTAGTTAAATTAAACTCTTACTAAATTTTATTATATTAGTTATGATTAAATTAAATCTATTTTAAATCTTATTTTATATATTTTAAAAATAATAAAGTTATAAGTAAAATTTTTAAAAAATTTCATTTTAAAGCTTAACTTATAATTTTGAAATATCAAAACATATAATTTTAAAATCTAACTTTTGCACATATATTAAAATAAAAATCTTTATACTTATTTAAAAATCAATATTTATTAAAACCTATATATTTCCTTTCAAACTATGGAAATTATTTTTAAAATAGACCAACGATGTCCGTATATAAATTTTTATCCTATGAACAAGTGATAGGATTTTTCTTCTAATTTATAATATCGTTCAGGTATGTATCATTTCAACCCATAGGGAATTTTTAAATTAACAGGGAACTTGCAGCGTGAGAACAA
This sequence comes from Allium cepa, assembly GCA_030765085.1. NCBI lineage: Eukaryota > Viridiplantae > Streptophyta > Magnoliopsida > Asparagales > Amaryllidaceae > Allium > Allium cepa. Next base: position 1,366,217 of record CM060935.1, on the reverse strand, counting down.
TAACATAATAATATAAATAACATACATCAATGACAAATATGATCATAATTAACAATTTAAACATTATACATATATAGATGCATACAACATGTTATTGGTGTCATACATCGATTGTGATGACCCGGAATTTTTGGATGTTTGAAATTGCAATATTTAATTTATTTTAAATGTTTAAAAGTTAATTTTAACTTGAATTCAAATATCACCGTTCATTAGGTAATTTAATTATTAAATTAAATAATTTGAAGTTGGGTAAAATGTTAAATTTGGAGTTATAAGCTTGTCAAAAATATTTCAAAGGCCTACAAAATTTATATTGATAATACTGAAAGTAATAGATGGGGTAAAAGTGAATTCAATAGTAGTTCGTTCAACTTTAAAAATACATCATTTAAATTGGTATTTAAAAATAGCTTTCTGAGGCATAGTCTCGGAATTCGACGAAACAAGTCCATTGGGTCCGTGATATCTTCTCCATACGATCGAATTAGGACTCGAAACCTTTTTCATTGCGTTCGGAATAGGGGTATAACATTATAAACGCCTAGCGGCATGCCTCGATAGGAGATCGAGATTTTAGGCTTCGTTCTTGAGACGATTTAAAATCGAAATTATATTTTGACAAGTCAAAAACGAATCACATCAGAACTTTTTGCCTTTCTCTTCAGAGTCACTATAGCCAGCATTGAACACGCTAACCTCTTTTCAAATATCACATCTCCCTTTCCTTATTGAACAAGCCGATAAAAATGAAACCCTGGATAGATCCCTTCCTAAGAAAACTTGTAACAACCCGCATATTTATCGAGTTTGTATTTAAATATTTTATTTAAATATCAACTCGTTAATCGGATTTTGGTCCGAAAAGCTACTTTTTGCAAACGGTCAAATTAGGACTCGAGACCACTTCCATTGAGTTCGAAATGTCGTTTACAACTTTTTTAAGTATAAACATCGATAGGTTTGGAGTTAGTGAAATTTCACTAACTTTTCCCGCTTTGGACTTTGGGTTAGTTTAGCCTATTAAGCCCAAGTTCCAACCCTCTTCTCCTCACTCTTCATAAATTTCCTAACTAATCAAGCTTTGACATTAATGGTGGAGGGAATGGGAAATTAAAATTCCAAAACTCAAATTCAATTGCAATCCATCTTTCTACTCCAAATTCAAGAAGAAGACATTGGATTCAAGCTTCTTGTGCTTAGATAGAAGAAGGATTGATTCTTGCTTGCTTAAAACTTCATTTTCATTGATATTTGGTGCAAAGGTGAGATTTTTATCTCACAATTCTAGCCTATAACTATATTGGACTGTTGGGAATGATTCCCTATCATTTTTGCATGCATGTTAGCATTTGGTTTGGATTGGATTGGCGAAAAACTCTAATTTTTAGCGTTTTGTTGAATTTTCTGCACTTGAGTCGTTCTGGCCATTTTTAGGTCGTTCGGAGTTAAGTCGTTCGTCCATAGGTCGTGAGTCGTTCACGAGTTAACCCTAGGTCGTTCTGGCCATTTTTAGCTCGTTCGGAGTTAAGTCGTTCATCCATAGGTCGTGAGTCATTTACGAGTTAACCCTTAAGTCGTGCAGCCCTTCAGTCACGCAACCCTTAAGTCGGTTACGAGTTATCCCGATAGGTCGCTGGACACTTAACTCGTAGGTCGTTAGACCTTATCTCGTTAGGTCGCTCCTGGCCTAACCCTTAAGTCGTGCAACCCTTAAGTCGTTAGGTCGTATGACCCTTGAGTCGTTAGGTCGTATGACCCTTGAGTCGTTAGGTCGTTAGACCCTTGAGTCGTTAGGTCGTATGACCCTTGAGTCGTTAGGTCGTTAGACCCTTGAGTCGTTAGGTCGTATGACCCTTGAGTCGTTAGGTCGTATGACCCTTGAGTCGTTAGGTCGTATGACCCTTGAGTCGTTAGGTCGTTAGACCCTTGAGTCGTTAGGTCGTTAGACCTCATTTTGTCTTCACTAGGTCGTACCGTTTTGGTCGGGGCGCTGCCCCGCACCCCGCCGGGGGCCTGCCCCCTGGACCCCCGCGACCTGACCGGGCAGGTCGAACCCCGTAAGCGGTGGCGTTGCCCCCGCACCCCCACCTTGGGGGGTTGCCACCCCCCCTGGATCCCCCCTCCGTAGGCGATCTTATCTGAAAAACATTCAACAGAACTTGCTTTGTTGAGATGCTGAGTTGACCATTCTTCGAGACAAACCATCTCTGGTTATCTCGGCCACGTTTGGTCGTTGGGGAACTTCCACTTTGATGCTTTTGAGCTGATTTCCTTGGATTTTATTCACATCTCCGAATGTGATCTTTGTGATGATTGTTTCTACAATCTCTTCTGTGATTTGTCATTTTAAAAAAATATAAAGGTTTCAATACTAGTAGTAAATATCAAAACTCTTTTAACAAACAATTTCAACTCTATTTTTAATAACAAAGCTCTTTTCTTAAACCGTTTTCCAATCTATTAGTATATACAAACCTTTACCTCACTCGGATGAGAAATCTAATTAAACGACTTAGTAAAACAAGTGGTATGAAACGCTTGCGTTCACTTCGTCGGTTAATTCCTGGACTTGTTCGATTGAACCTCTTGTGACAATTTTATTAGTGAAGATTTACAGTTTGTTCGTAAATATTTAAGTTAAGCAAGTGGTTATGGGACATGAAGCTAAACTTCTATATTTACTAGCTTAGTGTAATTGACACTTCTCGTTGATCATGACGATCATTCTGATGATTTAGACTAGCAACTGTGCGATGTCTCTTGTTGCGAGGTTAGACTAGACACCACTTGTGTGATTCCACTCACACATACCTTTTTGCTTTTTGGTTAGTCTGGACCTTAATCTGTGTGATTCCATTCACACATGTGGGGTAGCTCCCCTTGGTCTTCGGACCGTCATGTGATAGGCCTCTTTCTCTTTTCTATGATTTCTGGACTTCTTGCATTGATTTCTAGAATTTATGTCATTGACTTGTTATGAGTACAAGTTTGGGGTATGATGCCCTTTCCGAATCTTTGAGAAGATTCTTGTGATATTGATTATCTCTTATTGATTGATCTTCTGTTGATCATTATTTACATACCTATAGCTGTATGTCATTATGGATGTTTATGTTTATGCCATATCTTTTATGTTATCTCATGTCATCTGATATTTATAGCTAGACTGATCCGTTTATTATTTTCTTAAATAATACTCGGGTCAGACCGAGATGTTACAGGTGCTTCTGCTTGACTTCTTCCCAGGGATTCATCACTCTGACTTTTGGCTAACTGTTTAGATTAGCAGTTTTTGTTGTATACACTTGAGATATAGACTCATAGTTGTATTCTTTTGTATAGCACGTGTTGCTATTCTTTTGTATTATCGTGGATCTTACTGACCACTACTCTGATGTACACTTTCAAGTGTTAGTTATATATTCATATCTTCTTCCGCCTTTGTGATATGGATATCTGTGACTGATTTGTGATATGATTATTTCTATGTTTGTTTCCGAAGATTATTTATAGCCACCGTGTGATAAGCAATTACATGGATGGTCGCTCCTCAACAGCCTTATTCTCCGTGCTAGTTGACAGCACTACTCCGGAGTGTTCTTGGCAAGCGTGGGTATAGAGGTGGGGCGTCACAAAACTCCTGAATTTCCATAGGTGAAAATACTAATCAAAATGAACTCTCGCTTCTGAACAATTCACGTTTCCATTCCCTAGCCCTAAATCGCGATTTCCAGATCTCAATTAAAAAAACACGAAGGCGTCTGAAGAAGAATCGCGATGTCGAACTCAGATAAGGAAGAAAATTTACCGTGATTATGTTACTAAAGCGCGAGCAGAAATTGATTTTTCTTCGATGTTGTGATATTATCGAGGTCGATTCGCTCGGCAAATTTCTATCGCGCGCGAGCGGTTCGAATGGTGTCGATCGATTTAGAGCAGCGGTGGTTGTGTGCATCAAATGATGAATCCATGGGGATCTGTTGTCGTTGTCACGACAGTAGGAGTAGCGGATGGCGATCGAGGTCATGAGTTTATGGGAATCGAGCTCGAACTCTGCTGGTTGGGTGACGCCTCAACGACGAAGTGTGGATCTCGAGCGCATTAGCATCTGGGAGGCGCGGAAAAGGGTATGTCGTGAAGAACAAGGAAAAGTTCGTGAAGTTTCTAAAGGGTTGAAGAAAATATTCATACATGTTTTAATATATTTAAATAAATAGTAAATATGTGTACATTTGGATAAGGGTTGAAGAAAAGTATAAATAAAAATATAATAGGAATTTTTAAAGGGTTTGAGAGTTTATATAGAACTAAGTTTTGAAAATTATAGATTATTATTACAAGTATGTAAAGTTTCAAAAACAAAATAAATATACAAATACATTTTTAGGTACTAGTCTAGTTTAAATTAATGTATTGTGGGGATTAATTTGTTTAATAGACTTATTTAATTTATTCAAGTAACTAAAAGATTTGTAAAAGGAAAATTAGTTTAAAATTTAATTATTTGTTTAAAATAAGTTGAGCAATCTATTAAATGAAAATTAATTGTCCGATTGTTCCAAATATTAATAAATCATATAATTGTTTATATAAGGTCAAAAGTTAGGGGAATCGGGTCGAGATTGAAAAGGGTTGCAACTTAAAAGAAAAGGGGAATCTGGTTTTAATTTAAATATAAATAGTTAAACTCAACAGTTGGTTGAATTATTGAATTGATTGGATGTGTTATATTATATATAGTAGAATATATAGTATATATTGGAGCGATTGATTTCCCGCATTATATAGTGGATTAGACCCTATGCGCCGCATAATAGCGGATGATATTATATTTAAAACTCATATACCGCGATATTCCACCTCGAAGTGGAATTGATATTTTATTGTGCTAACATCTGTGGATGCTGGAAAACAGGTAGGAGAGATCCAACTGGATTCCTCAAAAAAAATTATTAGGTCGTTTAATGTTCTGTGTTTTGATTATTTGATATTCTGTGATGAATTATATGGGTAATTGGAAATGTTGGATACTGGTTTGATTAAATATGTTTGGATATACTAAGTTATCAAAATATGTAAACGGGAATTTTGGAAGGAAAATAAAAGAAGAGAATTTGTAAGTGAAATAATTATAGAGAATTTAAATAAAGTTTAGAATGAATGGGGAAGAATAAAAGGAATTTTAAAATTCTAATAAATAAATTCTGAGTATGGAAAAAGGGGATTTGGAATAAATGGAATAATAATGAATTTTAAAAACATAAGTGATATTATTTAAAATAAAGAATTTATTTTAAATTTCAAGGTTTGAATTTATTTAAAGGGATAAAGAAGGAATTTAGGGAAATCTCAAATTGGTATTTTTCAGTTAAAACATTTTAAATCATAAGTAAGAAAAAAAAATCTGATGTTATTGGGTTTTGAAATAAAAAGACAAGTAAAGGAAATTATTTCAAAATGGAGTAATTTGGAAATCAATTTGGAAATTGATTTAAGTGTTTAGAAGTGGAAATTTAGAGGAGAATGTGACCATGAAATTTATAAACTGGGTTTATAAAGTGGAACGAATATCACTAGATATATGGAAGAATAAATTCACGGTTGGAATTTATTAAAGGAATGGGTAAATTTGTTTAAAAATAAATAGAGATTTATTTTTAAAGGATGTGAAGAGAAGTATATTTCCCTGAATAGCCAAGTGCGTTTCAAACAAATTTTAAGTATAAGTAAAAAATATATTTTTAAGTTGTTTAAAAAGTATGTTTAGAAAATTTATTATTTCTAACTGTTTAAATTCTAAAGTAAGTATTTTCTTTTAATCTATTATAGCAGTAATTATTTAAAGGTGGCTCGGTATTATGTTTTAAGGGTTAGAAATTCAGTTTTATATTGTACAAAGTAGTTTTATTTTAAATATTCTTAAAGTATATATTTTGAATAAGTATTAAAGTAATTTTTTATTTAAATGTTTTATAAGATATTTTACAATAAAGTGTTTTAAATTATTTTCAAAATCTAAAGTTTTGTGCTTGTTGTTACAGTAGAGATAAAAATTTGGGAATTCATTTCATAAGAAAAGTGTGGCTTGAAAACTATTTCAAAAGGGTTGAAATTGGAAATATTCTTGCGAAGATATTTTGAGGATAATACATAATTCGGAGAAATTATTTACGTTGGATGGTTATTGTGAATGTTAATTGATAGTTAAATAACCGACTGCCAATATTGGCCAATGCGCTGATCGTTTCAAAGAGACCAGGATTTGGATTAACTTCTCGAAAACCACTTTGATCCGTTTTGTACGTTTTCGTGAGGAAAACGAGTTCGGATTCGAAGATAGAGAAGTGAAGCGCAAGGTCTAGTCGCTACTAATCCTGAGGATGATTCGAAAATGGATGTAGTAGGAGTAATGCCTTCATTTCCGTTCGAACCCGGGATGGACTTGTATGGATGAATGCGTTCGGAACATCGTAAGTGGACTATGGGCATTCTAAGTGAAACGTTCTAAAAGGTAATGCTTAGCCTCAAGCCTCATCGACCGGGAATGACTGAAAATCAAGGGTTATGCAGCAAGGCTAGGTGGGTAGCTCCCATTAGCATGAGGTCATCCCTGTCGAGATGTCCCTTTTTATTCGGCTTAGTGGTGCGGTTGCTGATCCCAACCGTGGGGTGATCTTACTCGGGATTATCCAATAAGGGATAGTCCCAGTCTTGTGTTGCAGGGGGTCGGGAGTGACCCTCAGTATGTTGATCTAGACCAGGTACCGTGACAGGTGGTACCCTAGTGCCTAGTCATTTGTTGGAAATCCATTTTCCCTACACGCCGTACGGTTTTGATTGTGCCCAACTATTGCTAAAATGTGAGATGCAAGCATTTCAGCTAAATTCTATTTTACTTTCTATAGACACTATTACAATATCAGAGAATTTTAATAAAAAGTGTTTTAGCTATCGTAAGGTAAAAACCCAACATGTTTATTTGTGGTGTGGTCTTACGAGATGCTTTTGTTTTCAAAAGAATTTTGAAACTTTAATAATCAATTTGTGTGTGGTTTTCTCATGCTGTTTTTCCAGACTGACTCGAGTGTTATTTAACTATAATACTAGGGTCAGACCGAGTATTATAGAATACAGGAAAGGATGCTGTGGAGCTCAGGAGACGAGCTAGATGGCGAAACGTACATCCGTACTTGATTATTATTCCGCTGTGTATTCAATTTTGAGGGCAAGTCTATATGATTGTCAAGTGTATGTTATTGATGTTATGTACTCTGACGATGTAATGTATAAACAGATATATTTTTTCTTTGTGTAAAATCAAATATTGTCTATTATATTTATTTCCGTTGCGATGGTTAGACTCTGATGTTGTTTGTTTTCTCTTCTTCTACCTCTTCTTCTTTACCCAAATAGTTCGTATTCCGTTTATCTTGAGTTGATTGATGGAGAATAGTGTCGACTCAAGGGGTATAGGTTTGCGGGCTGTTACAGTGGTATCAGAGCTTAGGTTAGTGATAACCTTGGCTCTGGTGGGAATTACTCATAGAATAGAGTCTGTAGCACTCTAGAATGAGTTTGAGTGTATTAATAGATATGAGTGTGTATTTGCTAGTGAATATTAAATTATTTTATATTGTGTTGATTGGTTTGTTAAGTGGCTTATGGATTCTGGTCAATACGAGTAATTAACGTTATTGATAGGGATCTTTAAACACTTGTATAGAACAGTGACACAGTATTGTTTTAAAGGTGGGTGAATGGAATAATTTTACCTAAAATATATTATGATATAAAAGAAATATTTTCTTAAATTGTTATATAACTTGGATGTTTGGATGATAATATTTTAAACAAATAAGATTTTAAAATTTGGGATGACTTGGATAATCAAATGGGAATTTGTATGAGCATAAGTTATACAAATGAATTATAGTTAAAATTTGATTTAAGTCAAAATTTGAAAATTTAAAACCTCGAAGATTTTGAAAGTGTTTTCGAAGTGCTTTGAAGATAAATAATAGCATTGTTATTTTGGAGGTTTTTCTGAAGGGAAATTGTTCCAAATAAATTTTGGAAAAGGATATAGCATTGAGCTTAGTCGCTGGAAAATAACTTCAGTGATGACTGCAGCATCATCGATGTTCATTTTCGAGTTTCAAAGTGACGGGTTGCTGCCAAATTGATTTGTTCAGAAGAACTAGTTTTGATTTTGAAATTTCAAAGGAAATTTGTTAGGGATGAAAAAAACCAGGATTGGTTTAAAAATTTGAGAAGTGTGTTTTTGGGATAATGGTGATTTCAAATGATTTAAAATCAAAAGCCGGGTGTTTAAAAATCCTGAATCCTTATTTGAATTGAAAATCATAATGAGTTAAGTTATAAACTTGTAAAGTTGAGATGATTTTTTTTTAAATAAGGAAGGAAAATAAGAGATGTGAATGTTGTAATTCAAATTTAAGGTGGAAGGTTTAAATAAATTTAATTTGAAGAAATTAAATTGTGGAAATTTTAATGGATGATTGGAAGAAATAATTAGTAAATCTTGAATGTGATTGGAATGAGAAAATAGAAATTAAATTTGGATTAAATTAACTTAAGCAAAGTTAATAATAATGAGTTGGATTTGAAGTATGTTGAAATTGAATGAAATGTAATAAATTGAGACGTAGATGACATTAAGTGAAAGTAAGTTCTTACTTAATTTAAATTCAAGTGGATTGAATGGATTAAAGAGAATGGTATGATGCTAGATTTAATAGAAGTTAAGTTAAATAAAATAAAATGAAAAAAAATCCAAACTGGAGTTATAAAAAAAATTGAATTGGAACTCAGGAAATTTAATGAAGTGATTTTTGTAAGAAAATTGAATATTGATTTAAAAATTCGAAGTAAGATAATTAGCTAAATAAATTATTTGATAGAGTATGTTAATAAAATTTAACTCGGTTAAATAAAATGGATTGTAAGTTAATAATGAAGTTTGGAAATAAATTGGAATTATAAATAGAATTCGACTTGGATTGATAATGAACTAAAATAAGTGGAGATGTTGTAAAAAAATAAAATGGAATTGGATTAAAGTGGTAATGGTTTGTATTGCAAATAAAATCCAAGTAAGTAGAAATAAATTGGAAATGGCCTTGTTATTAGTAAAACAAATTCGAGATGAATTGAGTACGGAAATTAAATTCATAATGGATTGAGTGAATAAGCTAATTGTCTTGAATAAATAAATGGATGGAATTTGATTAGGTAAGAATCAAATGAAAGATGGAAACAGAACTTGTTGCAAAAAGGAATGGAGGTTGGTTGAATGAAATGAACATATGTCATAATGTTAAAAATCGAGTAGTTTTAGTCGCAACAAGTTAATAAGAAATGAAATTGTTAAGGAGTTGAAATAACTTAAAGACAATAAGAGATATGGAATGATTTCAAGTTTAATAGAATGGTTTCAAATGAAATGAATATGGATAAGAAATGAAACGCAAATGAATGGATCGTGAATAAAATTGAAAACGAACAAAATTGAAAAGGAACAAAATTGAAATGGAATGTGTCGAGCTAAATAAAATGGTTATGAATGAATTAAAATAGAAGGAATTAAATATAAATTGAATTGGAATCAATTTAAAATGGTTATCAGCTTAAGTGATTATTTATTCACAGGAATATTGTCGAATTGCATAAGAAAATGGGTCATTCGATGTAAACGAGATTAGATAAAATCTTATGAGTTATTAGAAGTGAAATAGGATGATTTTGAAATCAATTGGAATGAATATGAGTTTTTTTTCTTAGAATGAATTAAATATAAGCGAGTAAGTTGTAAATCACTTAAACTGAATGGAATGGTTTGATAATTGGTTTTAAGCAATTGTAATAAGTGTCAGAACCTTGTATGTGCTTATGGAAATTATATAACATGCATTATATGTGAAATTTGTGTGTTAGCTATATTAAAATAATTGAAATACTAGTAAATTGCGTATATTTAGCACTTACATGTTTTAGTTGAGTAAGTACAGGTAACGGGAAGCCGTTGGGCTGGATTTGATCGCGCAAAATGCTAATTAAATAAACTACTTGCTTAAAAATGCTAAATAAAGGTACGCCTACACAATAAAAATAGGAAATATGAATTGTTTTTGTTTTTCCGACCGTGTGGGTCGATGTGTGTATATATATTTATATCTCTTGTCTGATTACAAAAGCTCCTCCGTACAAAGGAGACTCTGCCAAAAAAAATTGAAAATTTTGGAAGATAGAAAATTTTTGGAAAGAAAATTTTTAGCGACAAAACGATTTCAAATTTGAATTGGGATAAGGGATTTTGGAAATAAAAATTGAAACTAATTGTTTAGTTGGAACTAAAGGATTAGGAAAGTGAATTTGGAATTTTTGATTGCAGTGGGTAAATTGAAATTTGCTCCGTATAAGTATGTATTTAAATTTCTATATGAAATTTGATGATTTCCTAGTCTAGCCACTTGGTTTTTGTTTTCTTTTGAAAACTGGAGGCCCATAGAGGCATTTTGTAGTTGTGCCAAGCTAGCCGCGCAAAGAAGACGCTTGCGAATTTTTTAAAAATTTAGGAAGTTAGAAATTTTTTGAGAAAGTTTTGATAATTTAAATTTGGATTTAAATTTAAATTTGAATAAATGGAGTAAATAATGTTGCTGGAAAATATGCAAGGATTTGGAAAGTCGGTTGAAGTAATAGTGGGTCTTTAATAAAAGATATGTTATGGCAAGTTGATAAAACTGTTTGGTTTTGGAAAATTGTAATGGGTTTTGGATCATTCTCCTAACAAGTAATTTCGGGGGCGAAATTCTTTTAAGGGGGGAGGAATCTAATGACCCGGAATTTTTGGATGTTTGAAATTGGAATATTTAATTGATTTTAAATGTTTAAAAGTTAATTTTAACTTGAATTCAAATATCACCATTTATTGGGTAATTCAATTATTAAATTTAATAATTTGAAGTAGGATAAATAGTTAAATATGGAGTTATACGCTTGTCAAAAATATTTCAAAGGCTTACAAAATTTATATTGATAATACTGAAAGTAATATAGTTCGTTCAACTTTAAAAATACATCATCTAAATTGGTATTTAAAAATAGCCTTCCGCGGCACAGTCTCGGAATTCGATGAAACTAGTCCTATTGGATCTGTAATATTTTATTATTATCGGATTTTAATTTTCGTAATTTTGGAGTTATTGTGTGAGCGTACGACATATAAACACGCTGAATTTATATCGAGAATTTAATATAATAATTGGGTTCAAAAAGCTATCTTCACCATACAATCGAATTAGGACTCATGTAACATCCCATAATTCTGGACATTAAATTTTGAACATTTAATTCATTTTAAATGTTCAATGAAGATTTTGAATTGGCTTTAAAATAAAAAGAATTGGGTGAAATAAATAAATTACTTATAATTCCAAATATGGTAATCCAATTGGAATTTAAATAGTAATAATTAAATGTTGAATCGGGCTAAATTGTGAATATGGAGATAATTAGATATGGAAATGAGTTGTAAAATTTATTTTAAGTCTATTTGGTCATTAAAAGCGTTGTTGGATTTTTAGATGGATCTAAAGGTTAATAAGTTATTATTGGGGATTTTATATTAAATTAAAAATGAATTTAATGTTATTAAAATGCAATTAATCAGATTTTGGTCTGGAATGAGCCAGAATGATTTTTAATGTGATTATAAATTTTATACGATTTATTGTCAAGTTAACAAATTTTAAAAGTAAATTTTTAAGCGGATTCGACAATTATGAAAATCGTCCGATTTAATAGACGAGTTAAAATAGCCTTCCAGGGCACAGTCTCGGAATTCGACGAAACCAGTTCCATTGGATCCGTAATAGTTAGTTACTATCGGATTTCAATTTTCGTAGCAATCAGAGTTGTCGTTTGACCGTGGCAGCTCAAAACGCATAGGAATCGATTTAACCGATTTAAATTTAAATTGATTTTTTAATTCCGTAACTCGCACATATGACCGAATTAGTTACGAAACCTGTTCCATTGTGTCCGGGACGCCTAAAGACCCTAGGAACGCCTGTTGGTATGTGAGAAATGGAGTCTGTTTGCGTAAGTGGTAAATTGATTAGAACGAGATTAAAATGATAATTTATAATATTATATATATATATATATATATATATATATATATATTAGAATTTCTTAAAACCCTAGCAAACAACATGAGTCGCCGCAGTTTATATTCAATGGCCGACCTTCCTCCATGCTTCACCACCATTCTCGATCAATCCAGCGATTTTTTGCGAAAATCTTCAACATGGAAGTTGAAGCTCTCGAGAAGCTCTTCAATACCATCGGGTATGATCGTTTATTGCTGAGTGGTTTGTCGGAAATCGCCCTTTGAAGGTCGCGATATTCATACGTTTGTGCTCGATTTCAGGGAGCTTGAGGCGACCGAGTTCGAGGTGGCTTCGACTATGGATAGAGCTTGTCTCGACGCTCCAGAGGGTGGCCTTGGATCGACTTTCCAACGAGCATGGGTGGTCGCAAATTGATGGCGTGATGGGTTTGTTTCCGTTCGAATCCGTTCCTGATGCTTGCATGAGGAAGAAGTACTGTGTGGCCTTGATTTAGGTTATAGATCTAGCGGCCAGGATTTCTTATGGTAAATAAAATAAAAGAAATTTGTTTAAAATTCAAATTGAAACTTATAAAATTTATATCTATTTCATATGTAATCAGATTTCAGCAAAATTTACGGCGCCGAGATTGCAACGACGAGCACTACACAGTGGTGCAGTTCGGAAGTCATTCCGGGCAAGTAGAAATTTGAGTTAAAATCGAACGTCGTTCGGTTTAATTTAAATTTTGAACGCTCCCCGAAACTCAAGGTGAGTTAATCTCACTCACATCTGGGATATTAGCTGATTTATAGTTAATATTTAAATATCTGTGTGATTGGTTGAATATAATTGTTGTTATCAGTCTGGATTGATATTTATATACGTGATGTGCTAATATTTGTGATGCAGGGAAAACAGGTTGGAGGGATCCAACTGGATTCCTCACGATGTAGTAATTATTTTTATAATTGATGATGATGTCTGTTTACATGTTGCGATTGATAAATTTGAAATTTAATTGTGTTGTGATATTGTTGGATAAATTATAAACTTAGAATTTTAATTATAAGTAGAATAAATTGGGTTTTAAAAGAAATAAAGGAAATTGATAAATAAGAATTTAAAGAATAAAATTTGGAATCTGGTTTGGATAAAAATAAAAATAAAAATAAAAAAATTTGGTAAAATATGGAATTACTAACGAAGAGGACATTTTGTCAGTTGATAACTGTGGAAGTATAAATTGCGGGAAATTAAAATATAACCATCTGAAATATATAAAAATATTCTGAAATACAATTTTACACTATGGGAATTTTATTTAAGAAATTTGTAAGTATGATTTCCATTGAAGTAATCTCAAAATGTTTTATTTAAAAATGTATTAAAAATATACTTTAACAAATTGCAATTCCGGAAATGGGAAAAAGTGCTTAAACTTCAAAGGGAGTTTATTTGTAAGCTTGGAAATAAATTTACGATAACTAACATAAATTCGAGTTGAAATAGATCGGGCGGAATCTATATGGAAGATTGTTTGGGTTGTTTGAATGAAAATGTTTCCTTGGGAAAAACCGAGTTCGTGAATAAAATCAGGTTTTAAAGGTTAAGTAAAATTTCTTTCAAGGAAGTGTTTTAAGAAATTCTCCTTTAAAAATAAGAAATAAATTTAGTTATGGTATGATTATTTAAGAGGTTTACTAGTAATTATATTTTATAAATGGATTTATTTAATGAATAAATGATTTAAATTATTTGAAAACTAGTATTTATTCTTTAAACTACTACTTTTAAGTTTAGTTAACAAATCTCTTATTTAATAAATAGTTTTATTTTACATATTTGAAATTATATTTTTGAGCAATAACTAGAAGTAAATTTACGAATTTTAAAGTATATTTCAAAATAAAATGGTTTAACAGTTTTAAATCTAAATTGTTTGAACTTGGTTATTTCCAATGGGAATAAATGGTAAAGGATTTACCGGGTAAAGGAAGAGAGATTTTGGAAATTGTTTTCAAATGAGTTTTGGAAATTTGAAAATATATCTTTTAAAAGATATTTGAGGCAAATAAATAATGTGGAAAATTATTTATTGTGTGATGGATGTTTGTGAATATTAATTGATAGTTAAATCACCGACTATCAATATTGGACAAATGCGTTGATCGTTTCGAAGAGACCGAGATCGAGATTTATTTCTCGAAAACCACTTCGATCCGGTTTGTACGTTTCGTGCGAAAAACGTGTTCGGAGTCGACGATGGAGCAGTGAAGTGCAAGGGCTAGTCGCTACTAATCCTGAGGATATTTCCAAATGGATGTAGTAGGAATAGTGCCTTCGGTTCCGTTCGAACACGGGACGGACTTGTATGGATGAATGCTTGCGAAACATCGTCAGGTGGGCGATGGGCATTCTAAGTGAAACGTTCTAAAAGGTAACGCTTAGCCTCAAGCCTCATCAAATGGGAATGACTGAAAATCAGGGGATATGCAGCAAGGCTTCGTGGGTAGCCCCCACTGGAGAGTAAGGTCATCCCTGTCTACATGTCCCTTTTTTGTTTCGGCTTAGAAGGCGGTTGGTCACGGCAACCGCGGGGTCACCTTATTCGGAACTGTCCAGTAAGGGATGGGTCCGGCCTTGTGTTGCAGGGGATCGGGCGTGGTCCTCGGTACGGTGATCTAGGCCTCGTACTGTGATAGGTGGTATCCCAGTGCCTAGTCATTGTTGGTAATCCATTCTCCCTACGAGCCTTGTACGAGTTTTGTTTGTATTACCCACTTTTGTGGCTAGTAGCTGGAATTTAATAGATGTAACAATTTCGACTGTTTTATAATATTTGTAAATAGACCCTATTATAATATCAGAGGATTTCTATAAAAAGTGTTTTAGCTATCGTAAGGTAAAAACCCGACATGTTTATTTGTGGCGTGGTCTTACGAGATGCTTTTGTTTCAAAGGATTTTGAAACTTTAATAATCAATTTGGGTGCATTATTATCAGCTGGTATTCCAGACTGACTCGGGTGTTATTTCATTACAATGCTCGGGTCAGATCGAGTATTATATGTTAAGGACAGGATGCTATGGAGCAGGAGAGGAGCTGGAGCCCGAGACGTATTATCTGTACCTATATATATATATATATATATATATATATATTCCACTGTTGTGATTGTATGGTATGTCTGATTGGTAATTTAATGTATGAGATACTCTGATGATATGATGTATAAAACAGTTATAGATTTCATTTTGTGTAAAGCTCTATATTTACTATTATATTTTACTCCGCTGCGACTGTGAGATTCTGATTTGTTTAGTTTCTTCTTTATCTATCTCTTCTTCTTAACTCTAAATGGTTCGTATTTCTATGCCACTTGAGTTAACAGAGGTAGAATAGTGTTGATTCAAGGGGTACGGATTCGCGGGCTGTCACACTTGGTATCAGAGCTTAGGTTGGCGACAACCTAGGCTTTGGTGGGGAAATTACTCATTAAACAGAGTCAATAGTACTCTATAATGAGTTGAGTGTATTAATAGCTATGAGAGCGTACTTGTTAGTGGATATAAAATTGTTTCGTACTGTGTTGATTAATCGGTTGAGTGTTTATGAATTCTGGTCGGTACGGGAAGTACAACCGTATCGATAGGGGTTTCTAAACTCTTAAACAAGATAAACCGACATAGTATTGTTTTTAAAGTGGGTAAATGAAATAATTTTACCCAAAATTATATTTTGATATAAAAGAAATGGCTTTCTAGCTTATTATATATTGGGTGTTTGTTGGTTGTTAATACCATAATCAAGTAAGAATCTTGAATTTGATCAAAATTTGAAATGATATAAGCTAATAAGAATATAACATATTAAAATGGTTTATAACCAAATAGAATTAATTTAATATGTTGTAAATACGAAGAAGTGAAATTAAAAATTGAGTTAAACCAGAATTTTGATCCCAGGAAAATTTGAAAGGTGTTTAAATAGATTAAAACAAAGGTTTAAGAAATTTAACATCTTGGGAATGTTTGGAAATGTTTTCCAAAGCATTAGAAGGCAATAATGAAATATTGTTTTGGGAAGTATTTTTGAATGGAAACTGTTTGAAATGAATGTAGGAAAGTAAAGAAGCACTGAACTCACTCCAGTCGCTGGAAAATAATCCTGATGATGCTGGCCACATCATTAGAATTCATTTTCGAGTTTCTAAAGTGATGGATTGCTTCCCTAGTACTTGATTATGGTATTGTTTGGATTTGTTGGGTATACCAGTTGTTTTGGAAATTTCAAAGGAGGAAGTTTGTTTTGGTATAAACAAGTTGTTTTGGAAATCTGGGAATTTGATTTGATTGGGTATACCAAATAGGTATATATATTTAACATTTCAAAATGGTTTAGAAATAAAACCGGGTAAATTGAATTCTAGGAAAATTCTATTTAAATAATGTGTAAAATTTAAAATGAATTAACTATTGAACTTATTAAGTGAAGTTAATATTAATAAGAAGGAAGAAATGAAAATTTTAATCCTGGAACTAAAATTTAACTTGAGTAATTGGAAGTGAATAAAATATATTGAAGTGAATAGAAAATTTGGATTTAACTTGGATAATTTAAATAAATTGAGCTTAGAATTAAATGGATTTGGGCTAAATTAAAATGTGAGTTGGCTTTGAAATTGTAGGTCATTGTGTATGAATGGTATCCATGAGCTATTAAGTACTATACTTATAATTTGAGGTTGATATTAATAAGGAAGGAAAATGAACTTTTATCCTAGGAATAGATAAAGTTTGAGCATATGAAGGTGAATGGGATATTTTTGAATTTAACTTAAGGTAAGTTAAATAAAATTGAGAATTTGAAATTGAATTAAATCAAAATGAATTGGAATTAAATTAAATTAAATATAAAGGTGAAATGTACATTGCTTATAATTGCATAAAGAATTCATATTCTTAAGTTATTAAGTGTTATGCTTATAATCTAAAATTTGTGGATTTAAAATTTGCAAAGAATAAAGAATTGGATTGTAAAGCCAAGTAAAATGGAATTATAATCTCAAATGGAATGTGAATTTAGATAAGGCAAAGTGAGGTATAAAAGAAGTGAATAAACTTGAGTTAGTAAATAAGTTTTGAACTTGTATATGGAGAATTAAAATTACATTGAATTGGATTTAACTTCAATCGAGTGGAATTGGGATGGACTTGGATTTAATTAAAAACAAGATTCAATTGTGTTGTGCATAAATATGAATGGAATTAAATCCTTATTTAAGGTGGTAAAGGAAATGAAATGAATTCAAGTTGGCTAAATAAAAACTTAGGTGGACTTGAAATTAATTTGGGAAAGAATTTAGTATAAGTTGAATTAAATAAAAGAAGCTTGAAGATGAATTTAGTGTAAACTAAATTTAATGAAATTGGTCTTGGCCTGGGTGGAATTTTGGTCGTTTGATAAGTAAAGTTTGAAAAGAATAATGAAAAAAAACCCAGTTCTAGTATGGGATTTAGTTTTGGCAATAAAAAGTTGAGAGTGTGAATGAAAATGGTCATATTATAAATAAATTCAGGGTGAATTGAGGAAGCAAATTAAACCTAATATGGATTAGGTTATTGACTAAATTGAATTACAAGTTAATGGAATTTGTATTGAAATGAATAGAATTTTGATAGTTTGGTAAAAATTTGGAAAATAAATAAAAATTCAATTGTGGCATGGGATTTAAATTTGTGGTAACAAATATTGAAGTGTAGATGAAAAATGGAATTAGATTATAATGGTGATAGTTTGAATTGTAAATAAATTCAACGGAAGGAAATAATTTAAAGTGGTCTCTTTGCTAATAAAATAAATCTAAAAATGGATTGAATAAATAAGCAAAGTGCATTACAATTTGTAAATGGATTGGAATTTGATTTGGATGAGAATCAAATGAAAATAAAATTTGATTTATAAGAAGAAAATGAAAATATTTATGATTGAGCTTATAATGTTGTCTTGGATAGATTTTGTTTAGATAATAAAATTAAATTGCAAGTGGAATGGTTTTAATTAATTTTGTGATATGGATATAAGAGTTGTAAATAAATCCAGGATGGTATGATAAAAGTAAAACTTAAGTTGAATAATGGATTTGAAATATGAAAATCAAGACTTGGTTTAAAAAGAATAATAATAAGAATAATAAAATAATAAAAATAAACTTAATATGGATAATAAATTTGAAAGGTGAGAATAAGGATTTGATTTAAATATTGCAAGGAAATAAGAATATTTGGGCTGTGAATAATTCCAAATGGAATAAGAAAGCTTGAATGGTGAACCATGCAAAATTGATTAAAATTAATATAAATTTAAACTAGAATTAATTTTAATGGTTATAAGCTTAAGTGATAGTCACTTGCTTGGATAACCTAAAATTTGCATAAGAATGGGTTGTTTTGTCGTATTCAAAATTTAGTTGTTTAAACAGCAACTGAATTAGTTTAGAATTAATTGGAATGGATTGAAATGTTATTAAGTGATTTTGCATATGAATGGAAATGGATCATAAAAGAAATGCAAATGTTTCAAGTTTAAAACAAAATTTGATTGTAAATCAAATTAGGAATGTAAGTTAAAATAAAGAAATGTAAGTAAGGCATATGTTAAGCATATTGAAATAGAAATGAATTGGTGATAGTAATTATGAATTGAGAATGGTAAACTTGTATGTAACTCATTTGTGTGAAATAACTTGGAGTTTAGCATTAGAAAAGGAACTTTGTATATGCTTTAAAATATGATTTACTTATGAAATTATGCAAAGTGTTGTTTGGGATGTAAATGGATATGTTGGCTTACATTTATATTGGAAATGTTGTTAAAATGTTCATATCTTTGAAAACTGATGAGTTTGTTGAGTAAGTACAGGTACGGAAGGCATTTGAGAGAGTTGGAGCGCGTATATGCGTTATATTAGCCGCTCGCAATAAAAATTTGCTAAAAAGGTACGCCTACTCAAATATAATTGGGAAAATGATATATATATATATATATATATATATATATATATATATATTGTGATATATTTTGGTTTCCGACCGTGTGGGTCGATGTATATATATTTGTGTGTATCGTGATATCGCGAAAGCTCCTTCGTACAAGGGAGACTCTGCCAAAAAAATTCGAAAATTTTGGGAGTTAGAAATTTTTTGGGAATTTGAAATTTGAAAATTTACTTGGAAAGTTGTTTTAGGAAAATGTTGAAACAAAAGCTTTTAAGTATAAATAACTCAAGTGAGTTTGGATTTGAGCTAAAGGGTTTTGGGAAGTGTATGTATGCTTTTAACTAAGCAAATTGGGTAAGTAAATGAGTTTGAGAGTATGTTCTACCATAGCAAATTTCGAGGACGAAATTTTATAAGGGGGGAGGAATGTAACATCCCAGAATTCTGGACACTGAATTTTGAACATTTAATTCATTTTCAATGTTCAATGAAGATTTTGAATTGGCTTTAAAATAAAAAGAATTGGGTGAAATAAACAAATTACTTATAATTCCAAATATGGTAATCCAATTGGCATTTAAATAGTAATAATTAAATGTTGAATCGGGATAAATTGTGAATATGGAGATAATTAGATATGGAAATGAGTTCTAAAATTTATTTTAAGTCTATTTGGTCATTAAAAGCGTTGTTGGATTTTTAGATGGATCTAAAGGTTAATAAGTTATTATTGGGGATTTTATATTAAATTAAAAATGAATTTAATGTTATTAGAATGCAATTAATCAGATTTTAGTCTGAAATGAGCCAGAATGATTTTTAATGTGATTATAAATTTTATATGATTTATTGTTAAGTTAATAAAATTTTAAAAGTAAATTTTTAAGCGGTTTCGACAATTATGAAAATCGCCCGATTTAATAGACGAGTTAAAATAGCCTTCCGGGCACAGTCTCGGAATTCGACGAAACCAGTTCTATTGGATATGTAATAGTTAGTTATTATCGAATTTCAATTTTCGTAGCAATCGGAGTTGTCGTTTGACCGTGGCAGCTCAAAACGCATAGGAATCGATTTAACCGATTTAAATTTAAATTTAAATTGATCGTTTAATTCCATAACTCGCACATATGACCGAATTAGCTTACGAAACTTGTTCCATTGTGCCGGGACGCGGAAAAACCCTAGGAACGCCTGTTGGTACGGGAGAATTGGAGTCCGTTTGCGTAAGTGGTAAATTGATTAGAACGAGATTAAAATAATAATTTATAATATTATATATATATATATATATATTAAAATTTCTTAAAACCCTAGCAAACAACGTGAGCCGCCGCAGTTTATATTCAATGGTCGACGTTCCTCCATGCTTCACCTCCATTCCCGATCAATCCAGCGATTTTTTGCGAAAATCTTCAACATGGAAGTTGAAGTTCTCGAGAAGCTCTTCAATACCATCGGGTATAATCGTTTATTGTTGAGTGGTTTGTCGGAAATCATGCTTTGAAGGTCGTGATATTCATACGTTTGTGCTCGATTTCACGGAGCTTGAGGAGACCGAGTTCGAGGTGGCTTCGGCTATGGATAGAGCTTGTCTCGACGCTCGAGAGGGTGGCCTTGGATCGACTTTCCAGCGAGCGTGGGTGGTCGCGAATTGATGGCGTGATGGGTTTGTTTCCTTTCGAATTCGTTCCTGATGCTTGCATGAGGAAGAAGTACTGTGTGGCCTCGATTTAGGTTATAGGTCTAGCAGCCAGGATTTCTTATGGTAAATAAAATAAAAGAAATTTGTTTAAAATTCAAATTGAAACTTATAAAATTTATATCTATTTCATATGTAATCAGATTTCAGCAAAATTTACGGCACCGAGATCGCAACGACGAGCACTACACATTGGTGCAGTTCGGGAATCATTCCGGGCAAGTAGAAATTTGAGTTAAAATCGAAGGTCGTTCGGTTTAATTTAAATTTCGAACGCTCGCCGAAACTCAAGGTGAGTTAATCTCACTCACATCTGGGATATTAGCTGATTTATAGTTAATATTTAAATATCTGTGTGATTGGTTGAGTATAATTGTTGTTATCAGTCTGGATTGATATTTATATACGTGATGTGCTAATATTTGTGATGCAGGGAAAACAGGTTGGAGGGATCCAACTGGATTCCTCACGAGTAGTAATTATTTTTATAATTGATGATGATGTCTGTTTATATGTTGTGATTGATAAATTTGAAATTTAATTGTGCTGTGATATTGTTGGATAAATTATAAACTCAGAATTTTAATTATAAGTAGAATAAATTGGGTTTTACAATAAATAAAGGAAATTGATAAATAAGAATTTAAAGAATAAAATTTGGAATCTGGTTTGGATAAAAATAAAAATAAAAATAAAAAAAATTGGTAACATTTGGAATTATTAACGAAGAGGACATTTTGTCAGTTGATAACTATGGAAGTATAAATTGCTGGAAATTAAAATATAACTATCTGAAATATATATAAAAATATTATAAAATATAATTTTACACTATGGGAATTTTATTTAAGAAATTTGTAAGTATGATTTCCATTGAAGTAATCTCCAAATGTTTTATTTAAAAATGTATTAAAAATATACTTTAACAAATTGAAATTCCGGAAATGGGAAAAAGTGCTTAAACTTCAAAGGGAGTTTATTTGTAAGCTTGGAAATAAATTTACGATAACTAACATAAATTCGAGTTGAAATAGATCGAGCGGAATATATATGGAAGATTCTTTGGGTTGTTTGAATGAAAATGTTTCCCTGGGAAAAACCGAGTTTGTGAATAAAATCAGGTTTTAAAGGTTAAGTAAAATTTGTTTCAAGGAAGTGTTTTAAGAAATTCTCCTTTAAAAATAAGAAATAAATTTAGTTATGGTATGATTATTTAAGAGGTTTACTAGTAATTATATTTTATAAACGGATTTATTTAAAGAATAAATGATTTAAATTATTTGAAAACTAGTATTTATTCTTTAAACTACTACTTTTAAGTTTAGTTAACAAATCTCTTATTTAATAAATAATTTTATTTTACATATTTGAAATTATATTTTTGAGTAATAACTAGAAGTAAATTTACGAATTTTAAAGTATTTTTCAGAATAAAATGGTTTAACAGTTTTAAATCTAAATTGTTTGAACTTGGTTATTTCCAATGGGAATAAATGGTAACGGATTTACTGGGTAAAGGAAGAGATTTTGGAAATTGTTTCCAAATGAGTTTTGGAAATTTGAAAGTATATCTTTTAAAAGATATTTGAGGCAAATAAATAATGTGGAAAATTATTTATTGTGTGATGGATGTTTGTGAATATTAATTGATAGTTAAATCACTGACTATCAATATTGGACAAATCCGTTGATCGTTTCGAAGAGACCGGGATCGAGATTTATTTCTCGAAAACCACTTCGATCTGGTTTGTACGTTTCGTGCGAAAAACGTGTTCGGAGTCAACGATGGAGCAGTGAAGTGTAGTCGCTACTAATCCTGAGAATATTTCCAAATGGATGTAGTAGGAATAGTGCCTTCGGTTCCGTTCGAACACGGGACGGACTTGTATGGATGAATGCTTGCGAAACATCGTCAGGTGGGCGATGGGCATTCTAAGTGAAACGTTCTAAAAGGTAACGCTTAGCCTCAAGCCTCATCAAATGGGAATGACTGAAAATCAGGGGATATGCAGAAAGGCTTCGTGGGTAGCCCCCACTAGAGAGTAAGGTCATCCCTGTCTAGATGTCCCTTTTTATTTCGGCTTAGTGGGCGGTTGGTCGCGCATACCGCGGGGTGATCTTATTCGGAACTTTCCAGTAAGGGATGGGTCCGGCCTTGTGTTACAGGGGATCGGGCGTGGTCCTCGGTACGGTGATCTAGGCCCCGTACTGTGACAGGTGGTACCCAGTGCCTAGTCATTGTTGGAAATCCATTCTCCCTACGAGCCTTGTACGAGTTTTGTTTTTATTACCCACATTTTTGGCTAGTAGCTGGAATTTAATAGATGTAACAATTTCGGCTATTTTATAAATATTTGTAAATAGACCCTATTATAATATCAGAGGATTTCTATAAAAAGTGTTTTAGCTATCGTAAGGTAAAAACCCAACATGTTTATTTATGGCGTGGTCTTACGAGATGCTTTTGTTTCAAAGGATTTTGAAACTTTAATAATCAATTTGGGTGCATTATTATCAGCTGGTATTCCAGACTGACTTGGCATGTCGTGAAGAACAAGGCAAAGTTCGTCGATTTGCAGTGAGGTAACGATTCCCTTTTATTAATTTAAATTATGTAAATAAGTGTTTATATATTTGCAGAGAAAAATATATCTAGATGAAAATATTCATACATGTTCTAATATGTATAAATAAATAGTAAATATGTGTTTATTTGGTTAAGGGTTGAAGAAAAATATAAATAAAAATATAATAGGAAATTTTAAAGGGTTTGAGAGTTTATATAGAATTAAGTTTTGAAAACTATAGATTATTATTACAAGTATATGAAGTTTCAAAGATAAAATAAATAAACAAATACATTTTTAGTTACTAGTCTAGTTTAAAAATTAATGTATTGTGGAGATTAATTTGTTTAATAAACTTATTTAATTTGTTCAAGTAACTAAAAGATTTTGAAAGGAAAATTAGTTTAAAATTTAATTATTTGTTTAAAATAAAATCATTAGTTGAGCAATCTATTAAATGAAAATTAATTGTCTGGTTGTTCCAAATATTAATAAATCATATAATTGTTTATATAAGGTCAAAAGTCGGGGGAATCGGGTCGAGATTGGAAAGGGTTGCAACTTAAAAGCAAAGGTGAGTTAATTTCACTCATGTGGTTTTAATTTAAATATAAATAGTTTAACTCAATAGTTAGTTGAATGATTGAATTGATTGGATGTGCTATATTATATATGGTAATATATATAGCATATATTGGAGTGATTGATTTCCCGCATTATATAGCGGATCATACCCTATGCGCCGCATAATATCGGATGATATTATATTTAAAACCCATATACAACGATATTCCACCTCGAAGTGGAATTGGTATTTTATTGTGCTAACATCTGTGGATGCAGGAAAACAGGTTGGAGGGATCCAACTGGATTCCTCAAAAAAATTATTAGGTCGTTTAATATTTTGTATTTTGATTATTTGATATTTCATGATGAATTATATGGGTAATTGGAAATGTTGGATGCTGATTTGATTGAATATGTTTGGATATACTAAGTTATCAAAATATATAAATGGGATTTTTGGAAAGAAAATAAAAGAAGAGAATTTGCAAGTGAAATAATTATAGAGAATTCAAATAAAGTTAAGAATGAATTGGGAAAGAATAAAAGTAATTTTAAAATTCTAATAAATAAATTCAGAGTATGGAAAAAAGGGATTTTGAATAAAAGGAATAATAATGAATTTTAAAAACATAAGTGATACTGTTTAAAGGAATAAAGAATTTATTTTAAATTTCAAGGTTTGAATTTGTTTAAAGGGATAAAGAAGTAATTTGGGGAAATCTGAAATTGGTATTTTTCAGTTAAAATATTTTAAATCATAAGTAAGAAATAAAAATCTAAAGTTAATGGGTTTTGAAATAAATGGACAAGCAAAGGAAATTATTTCAAAATGGAGTAATTTGGAAATAAATTTGGAAATTGATTTAAGTGTTTGGAATTGGAAATTTAAAGGAGAATGTGACTGTGAAATTTATAAACTGGGTTTATAAAGTGGAACGGATATCAGTGGTATTTTGAAGAATAAATTCACGGTGGGAGTTTATTAAAGGAATGGGTCAATTTGTTTAAAAATAAATAGAGATTTATTTTAAAGGATGTGAAGAGAAGTATATTTCCCTGAATAGCCAAGTGCGTTTCAAACAAATTTAAAATATAAGTAGAAAAAAATTATATTTTTAAGTTGTTTAAAAAGTATGTTTAGAAAATTTATTATTTCTAACTTTTAAAATTCTAAAGTAAGAATTTTCTTTTAATCTACTATAGCAGTAATTTTTAAAGGTGGCTCGGTATTATGTTTTAAGGGTTAGAAATTTCGTTTTATATTGTACAAAGTAGTTTTATTTTAAATATTCTTAAAGTATATATTTTGAATAAGTAATAAAGTAATTTTTATTTAAATGTTTTACAGGATAATTTATAATAAAGTGTTTTAAATTATTTTCAAAATCTAAAGTTTTGTGCTTGGTGTTTTCAGTGGAGATAAATATTTGGGAATTCATTTCATAGGAAAAGTGTGGTTTGAAAACTATTTCAAAAGGGTTGAAATCGAAAATATATATTGCGAAGTTATTTTGAGGATAATAAATAATTTGGAGAAAATTATTTGTGTTGGATGGTTGTTGTGAATGTTAATTGATAGTTAAATAACCGACTATCAATATTAGCCAATGCGGTGATCGTTTCGAAGAGACCGGGATCGAGATTAATTTCTCGAAAACCACTTCAATCCGGTTTGTACGTTTTCTTGAGGAAAACGAGTTCGGAGTCGAAGATGGAGCTGTGAAGTGCAAGGGCTAGTCGCTACTAATCATGAGGATGATTCCAAAATGGATGTAGTAGGAGCATTGCCTTCGGTTCCGTTCGAACCCGGGACGGACTTGTATGGATGAATGCTTTCGGAACATCGTCAGGTGGACGATGGGCATTCTATGTGAAACGTTCTAAAAGGTAACGCTTAGCCTCAAGCCTCATCGACCGGGAATGACTGAAAATCAGGGGTCATGCAGCAAGGCTAGGTGGGTAGCGCCCATTAGGGTGAGGTCATCCCTATCTAGATGTCCCTTTTTATTCGGTTTAGTGGTACGGTTGCTGATCCCAACCGTGGGGTGATCTTCCTCAGGATTATCCAGTAAGAGGTAGTCCCGGTATTGTGTTGCAGCGGGTCGAGAGTGATCCTCGGTATGTTGATCTAGAGCAGGTACCGTGACAAGTGGTACCCCAGTGCCTAGTCATTAGTTGAACATCCATTTTCCCAACGCGCCCGTACGGTTTTGATTGTGCCCAATTATTGCTAAAACGTGTGATGCAAGCATTTCAGCTAGATTCTACTTTACTTTCCAAAGACACTGTTATAATATCAGAGAATTTCAATAAAAAGTGTTTTAGCTATCGTAAGGTGAAAACCCGACATGTTTATTTATGGTGTGGTCTTACGAGATGCTTTTGTTTTCAAAAGAATTTTGAAACTTTAATAATCAATTTGAGTGTGGTTTTCTCACGCTGGTTTTCTAGACTGACTCGGGTGTTATTTAACTATGATGCTCGGGTCAGACCGAGTATTATAGAATACAGGAAAGGATATTATGGAGCTCAGGAGACGAGCTAGATGGCGATACGTACTTCCGTACTTGATTATTATTCCGCTGTGTATTCATTTTTGAGGACAAGTCTATATGACTGTCCAGTGTATGTTATTGATGTTGTGTTCTCTGATGATGTAGTGTATAAACAGATATATTTTTCCTTTGTGTGTAAAATCAGTTATTCTCTATTATATTTATTTCTGTTTCGATGGTTAGATTCTAATGTTGTTTGTTTTCTCTTCTTCTACCTCTTCTTCTTTAATCCAAATGGTTCATATTTCCATTCATCTTGAGTTGATTGATGGAGAATATCATCGACTCAAGGGGTACGGGTTTGCGGGCTGTTACATCGATATAGGTGAACAAATGTAAATTATAACATATCATACTTAACAATTAAATTTCTAACCAATTAACAAAATATTTCAATCATTATTTTATGTGAATTAAATTTACTAAATATAAAAACGTTAATAGTGAGTGGTTGCTCACCTTTCGAGGCTAGAGAAATAACAAGAACAAGATGCGACGAATCCAACCACAAATTCTAAAGCACGACACGATGAACACGAATTTGATGAGCAAAGTTAATAGCTTGGAATCGAAGAAAACAGATCAAAATCAGCTTGATATAACTGAAACTAAATAGATATTATATTATTTTTTCTTTTTTTCTTAAGATCAATATTCAATTTAAAACACATATTTCGAAATCAATTCATTATATATTTTAAAATCAATTTTTATTTCACAATCCAAAAAATATGTATATATATATGTGTGTGTGTGTGTATAAATTATATATTCATTTCAAATATTAACATAGCATATTATATATACACATATATTCTATTTATATATACATATTTCAAAATACTAACATAACCCATATATTTAAACACATTATATTTAAAACACATAAACACATATTTAAACATTTTATATTCAAAATACATAAACACGTATATTTCAATATATTATATTTAAAACCCATAAATTATATAAAGAGTGTAAGTGGCTTCTACCGCTTGGCTCAGGTAGGAGATGTGTAGGGTGGTGATCGGTTTGCTATGAACGTTAGAGTGGTTGAGAGGTCACGGCTGGATGCTGTGGTGATCGGTTTTGATACGGTTGCTAAAGGAATGGAGTTTGAGCAGCATAGAGAGAGAGAGACGTTCGATGGTATAGAGAGAGGAGGGCAGAGAAGCTGATGGACGTGGTGTGCTGATAAACTTGGAGACTACTTGCTAGCAATAATGGTGGTAAGTACTACAAGAGGGAAGGTAATGGATGGAAATGGGAGTAGTGGCCAGAGGGGTTGTGGGTCTTTTGGTGATGTAGGTGGATAGGCGTGGGCTGTCACGTGGAGGCGGGTCAGTAGGAGGGAAAGAGTGGCAGAGACTATGTGCTGGCGGAGGTTTGGAGGGTGAAGTGGATTTGAACGGTGGTGGAGGAGCAAGCGGACTGGTGGTGGGTGGCGACTGACTTAGCTGTGAGTTCTCCGGTGAAGGCGGTCAGATGGGATAAGGCGAGTGTTTGTGTGTGAGATGTGAGGGTTGCACGGTGGTTTTGTTGGGTTTACGAGGTGGCAGTGGAGATGGTCTAGGTGGAGTCTGTGCCTGAGGGTGAGGGAGAACATGCTGGGTTCTGTAGGAAGGAGCAGGCTTCAACAAAATATATGATTTCAAAATTTATACATATATTAATAAATTTTCCTCAAAAGAAAACAGAACAGAAGGGGTAGGGAAGAGAATGCACAGAGTTTCAATGCAAACGTGAAGAAGAAATGATATTTTGCAAATGTGAAGAAGAAATGTATATTTGCTTTCGTATATATATTATTTAATTATTTTCCAAATAATTGAGCATAGAATGAAATTTAAAGAGAAGAAAGAAATGGAGGAAGAGAAATGAACCAGATAAGCAAATGAACAGATATATTGAAATATAGGAAATAGTTAAAGTCAACAATTAAATTTAGAAAATATTAATAACAAACGGCTGCTTAAATTGGACCGACAAATAGATGAAAGGCCACATAGAGACAAAAAGTCTCAAACGAGTACCGATATAGCTAACCATTTTATTGATTTCGCTGCGTACCGGATTTCGAAACACGAAAATGAATATACATCGGAGATCAACACGGCAAGGCGGAGTAGGCTGAAGACATGGTAGGCTGCACAACCAAGGATTTAGCCGGCCCACATTAGGGTTATATCTAGAGATACTTATGTCTAATGCTTGGTTTTTTTACCCTAAAATCATCATGTACTCTTTTGAGTAGGCCGAGCACGTCAGGTTTTAACTCGGATGCTTCAGAGTTCAAAAGACGAGTTAGAGGCTTCTATTATCTATTTCTATTTTTGTTGTTCTATATTGGTTATGTATATATCAGCATTGAGAGGACAAACATTTATAATTATCCAGGCTAATGATAGTACTTAGGTTTTGTTACTCTAAAATTCATGTATTCAGAGTAACCCTTTATACTGTTCTTTTGATACTATAGATTATCATTCTGCTTAATGTTGTGTATTTCCTTTCTTGTTCTATTCTTTTTTATTTTACCATAACCTTATGTCTTTTCAGCAAAACAAGTATCGTGGATGTGTTAGTGTCGGCATTCGAGGTTTAAAAAGTAGGGTTGTTAAAAAACTCAAGGTGGATATGAGACTAGGGAAAAGACCATGGTTTGGAGTTGTATATGATACAATAGATAAAGAATTATCCATTATATGTAGGCCTAAGATTTGTTGAGCAAACATATGTCAAAATCCAAAGGCAAGCAAGTCCTAAAACTCACTAGAGGAATCGCAAGATTTCTACATTTTCTTAGGGTTTTAAGGAAGATAAAAATCTGTTAGGGGACTTATTAGGAAAATTAAATGATAACATTTAAACTTTCTAATATTATAAGAATATATGCTATAAAAGTTAAAATAATTTACTTTGGTAAAGACATGCAACTAATATAATTGATAAAATGTTTATCTGTTAAAACACATCAATGAACTGGTTTGAGATTAATATAGAAATATAAAATATACTTATCAATAAATATTTTGCCATGTTGTTGCTTCAAGACTATAAAAGAGTCAAATTATGCAGCTACTAAAACATCTGTGTCTTGATTGCTTAAGTGTTTATTTGTCCAAGACTGTGCATTGTCTTCTATGTGTTTTGAACTCTTGAGCAATAAAAGAATATGAATATTTTATCAATGTTCAAGTGCATATAAATGTTGTATGATGAACATTCATGAATCGTAATGTATGAAACCGCGATGAAATCAGTTTATGCGAAAGGTGCAAGTAAATCATAATTCTAGATCATGTTGCAGTATGATTAATTACATTAAGGATCTTGTAAAATGTGGCACTAGACTGAAAGCTATAAGATGGACCTAGGAATTCAATCATCAAAATGCCGGTTTGATAAGTTTACGTAAAATGCAATTTATTTGATATCCTTAAATGTTGAGGATGATAAAAGGCACTTTTGTAAAATGTACGTTGCTGTCTTATAGTAGTTCAAGCATTTGGAAATAAATTCATATATATGAGATTGGAAATAACTTTGGCATAGTTGGGATGAAGAGAGTCAATGGTCATCTCTGCTTCATGAAGAGAAAATAGATTTAAGAATTATATAAAATACTATTACATACCTAATACGTAGTGAGAAATGTGATTTCTATTCCAAATATGTTTTTCTTATAGAAAATCTTTTTCTATGAAAGTCATCTCTCAGAGTTTAAGGTATTTGATTTAAAACTCTCAACTATAAACTAGCTACAATAAATGAAATAAATAGCCATATTAAGTGGTGAATGGAGCTTCATATTTCATACGCTTTTATAATAATGGAGGAAATAGTGGAAGCATACCAAATGACACTTATCAATGGATGCATCATGATATGAAAAAATATTTTTGTACATATACCAAATATTACGTATCAAATAATAGTTGTTTTTTGTATTGACTGAAAATGGATATAATTTTATTTTGTTATGAATATTGTAAATATTCATTATGGAATATATATCTTATAATAATGGTATTATTTTAAAGCATTAGTGACGCGTTAACAATAGCAGGTACAGAAGTATCTAAAATTTACAATTAATTTTTTTAATTATGGACTAAGCCATATCTTTGAGAAATAATTCTTTAATCATGTGATTATGAATCATACAATACTAGTGAATTATATCTCAAATGATTAAGGGGAAAGCACTCATTTGGTGGGAATGACTAAAGAGTTGGTGAACTCTTCATATTGATATATATAGATATATGTATTCATAAGTCTCATGATACTAAAATGGTTCCACATACTTCGTCAAATTCACCGATGAATCATCATAGACATAAACATGTGTATTAGATACACGTGTAGTATCTCTATGACAAGTTCATAGAATATAAAGTGGAAGTAAATAAGATATTGTGCAAAAGCAAATAAAAGAGTTCGATTTGATTGCATAAGTGAGTACATTGGGAAAGGTTCCAAAAGCACCTTAAAACGAATTAGATTCAATCTCAAAAGTAACTCCTCCATATGATACATATTGATGTATCGATATTGAGTACTCAGACTTTGTCGGACAAAGTACGATTGATGATGAGCGAAGTTGAGTTAAATTCATTCTATAAGGTCATGTACTTAAGAGTAAGTATATAAGGTTAAAATTAATTTCAACTAAAACATAGTTTACGAGATTATAAAAGATAAGATTTTATAAGGAACCTCTATATATCCTAGTTTAAAGAGCTGATAGGTTGTGTACATCGAGAGGCTGCATGTAATACTCTTTTTTGAGGGATCTTTTATGGATCACCAAAAGTGGTTCGGGCAAAACAATATTGATTGACCAATTTATGTTATGAATAGAAGTTTCGTAAACTAAAAACTAAATTGGTTTTATATATATATATATATATATATATATATATAAAAGTAGTTCATAATGTGTTTCCGAATGCATATTCCATCATATTGAGAAACAATTGTTATTTCAAGAAACACCAATTTCATGATGAATGAATTTCTTATAGAAATTATTGGTAGTAAGATGATTTGGAAACATCCCAAAAATAAATCTAATTACAAATGAAGAAATGAAATTAACCAATACTAAATGGACACAACACATGAGAATTTCCAATAAGAATTCTCGTACATTAAAAAGAATCTATGAATTTCACATCAATCTCGAGCAAAAGAATTTCATCAGTTATCAATAAGCCATTAAGAGCTTAGACTCTTCCATATGACATGATGTGCAAAAACTAAATAGATTCCAAGTATAATATCAAAATATGTTTAATAGTTATACCTAAAAGGATATGATCATTGACCACAAACGTGTCTTCAAGAAAAAGACCAGTACAATTGGAATATAGTAAGAAACATTGAAAGACATTGTAAATTTCAATTATTAAATTTAGTGTGTGAGGTCTATCAATCAACTTGCTTATGTTAATTCAGATTTTACATTCAAAATTATCACCAATATGATTTGAGTTTTGGGACACTTATGTTAGAACAAATTCTAGATAATGATTTAGGATAGACTATTTTCAAATAATTATTAAAATGTCTCAAAGTTAGTGGGAGCGATGCTAAATATGTAGGGGTTCAGATATGTTCCAAGAACCGATATAAAAGTATAATTCGACAAACATTAAAATTGAGCAAATAATTTTTAAAAAGATTCAAATAGTTTGATTTTCATTCAAAATGCAGAGGAAGTTTGTGTCTATAAGAAATAATAATAAAGGTACTAAAATATTTTTAAAACTATAAGTAAACAACAAACTTATGATTGTTAATGATATACCCACGTTAAAATCATTTTAGTTTGGTCATTTAATACTCAACATTGGATTTGATAATTACATCTTCTCTAAGTAGTATAAAAGGATGCTTGGATTGTCCCAAACAATAAATAAAAACAACATATTGAATTTTTTAATATGAAGTATATAAGATGGATTCATTATACATTGGAAATAGGAATTATCATATATGTTGTGTTGTCTACTATATCACAATTTGCTTGTGTAACTGGTAAAATGAGCAAGTATCAAATTCAAATCGAGGTCAATAAATGATAGTTAAGAGCGTTCTCTAAAATTTAAGAAATACTATAGAATTCTTAATGGAAATAATGAACCCCTTACGAAGGATTATTCAGAATTGAAGTTCATAGTGATATTGTGTATAGTATGTTAATCATAAATTCATGTTCAAGCCTAGTGTAATGACCCAGAATTTGACCACTTTAAAATATAATATTTAAAGTGATTTTAAATCTAAAATAAGCAAGATTATATGATTCAAACAAAATTAGATAGGATTTGGAAAGAGAAGTATACACAAAAATAGTAACATTTACCTATATCGACAAAAGTGACAAAATTCTGATAGAAAAGTAAGTTTCAATGGTTAAGTAAATTATTTTAATTTATTTATGAGTGTTTATATTTTTAAATAGCATTATATAAATTTATTTCTAAATTTAGTTTACATAAATAAATAGTTTAACTAAAACGTCAAAATGTTACCGTAAAATATATTTTCGAAAATCAACGTTTTGTCGATTAAAAGTTGTCGCAATGTCATCACACCTTTATTTTCTTATATAAGAACATACATTAAAGTAGTGTAAGTATTAATTAATCCACTAAACATGTTTACTTTTACTAAATAAAATTAGAAAACTTCTAGAAGTCATTAGTAAAAGTAAGTAAGAATTAACAAAAGTAAGAAAAAG
The DNA here is from genome assembly GCA_030765085.1 of Allium cepa. Lineage (NCBI taxonomy): Eukaryota > Viridiplantae > Streptophyta > Magnoliopsida > Asparagales > Amaryllidaceae > Allium > Allium cepa. The sequence continues at coordinate 1,332,937 of CM060935.1, read as the reverse complement.
TAAACATCAAATCACGTGAAATCAAAGCCAACATAATTATGATATTGTTTACTTAATCCTTAAGTGACTAAGATATAAAGTAAGGATGTGAAAGATAATGTTAAGTATTGAAAAAGTGGAGACTGCTTTAGGTTGAAGTAAGGTTAGTTTGATAATTTGGCAAGAGGTTATTTTGGTAAATTTACCACTTCTTTTTTAATAAATACCCACCTCCTTCTCACTATCATTCACATTTCTTCTTCTTTTTTCTTAAACTTCTTCATCTTCTTCTTCTCTTTAATGGATTCCAAGCAGTATAAAAAATTATAAAGAAAGAACGTCAAAATATTTAGAAAATATTCAAAAGAAATCATGTTTATTCTCTTCAAATCAAACTCCTCTTTTCTCCACATTTTACCTCTTCTTCTCTCGACCATAACTTCTTCAAAAAAAAATCAAAATAAAAAAATTCTTTAAATTGAGTATTTTTTCGGTGGCTACAACTTTTATGTTGACCACTTTGTCTCTTTCTAAGGTTAACCATGCCAAAAATCTACTTCTTTCTAGTGCATTTTCTAGCCTAATTTTTAAGTCAGAAAATAGGCCATGTTGTTTTGATCATAATTGATCCAAATTAAAAAATTCTTTCCTTTAAACTATATGAAATTATAGTGGTTACAATTTTTATGTTGATCACTTTTTTCAGTTTTGAGGTTTGCTATACCAAAAACTCAATTCTTTGAAGTGCACTTTCGGGCTTCATTTTTGTCAATCCGACAATGCCTCTTCTTCATTCTATCTCTTCTACAAAAATAGTCAAAATTAAGTGATTTTTTTTATAAATTCAATACAAATGAATTTCCAACAACTTTTCATGGAACAAGTTTTTCAAATTTCGAGAGTAAAAGAGTCAAAAACAAGAGAGAAATGACCTATTTTTCGGATCTAAATCTTGGAAATTCAAGTCCAAAGCTCTACCGCTTCTTCTCTATATTTCCAGCCAACCTCAATCTCAAGCCTTGGCCAAGCTATTGCAAGGGAGATGGTGTTTTTTGCAAGTGTTTAATGGAGTAAGAATCAATTAGTGAAGTGTTGGTTGATTAGAATGTTGGTAGGAAGTTAATCACGTTGGTTTATGGTGAAGAACTCTATTTAACATCTCTATTTACATATATACATATTTGATGTTGTGTTATGATTGCTATGTATGCTTATATATGCTTTTATCATCAAGTATTGATTGTTTGATATGATTGTTAAATTGTTTTACCAAGTCACATTAATAAACGTCGACAAGCACAAAGGAAATCACTTTCCTTTTGAAAATAAAATGGTGTATATGGAATTCTTAAACCTTTTGAACTATTAATACATTTAAAGAAATAAAGAAAAGAAAATCAAGATTTAATTTAGTCGATTTTGAACTATGTCTAAAACAATTTTCCAGAAAAATCGTGTTTTTGCGGTAAAGTGACCAAAGTTTAAAATTGATATTTTAAATGTTTTAAAAATATGAAATAAATCCTAAAAATCTTTCAAAATGTATTAAAAGAGATTTAAGTTGAAAATATGGATTTCTAAATGATATAAAAGTCATTTTGAAGAATATAGCTTTTAAAACGCTATTTGCAACACTTTTCGCATTGCTTTTCACAGCAGTTTGAAATAACTTTTAAGATGTAGTTTTAAAATTAACAATTATTTCCTAAATATTTTGTGAATGATTTTAAAATAATAATTAAATAATTTAAAGGTGATTTAGAATTTTTAATAAGAGTTTGAATAAATGGTTAAGATGAATTGTTTACAACCACTTAAACAAAAAAGTAAAGAATATTGAATGTAATAGCAAACTGAGTATGCGAAAATGACAAGTACATTCGTCCCTCCTCTGAGATCTGAGAAGATAAAAATAAGGTATTTAACTAAGATTAGGGATGGAGTAACTAGTGCCCTGAACTTACCTGGCCTATGTTTTCTCTTTTTAGGCGAGAGGTGGAATAGATCAAAAGGAAAGGCCGGATGCTCTAAAGATCATATTTATGTTTTTTCAAAATAAAAGAAAAGAAATAAATTCTTAGAATGTTAATTAACTACTTAACATCTTTTATTCGATGATTGGTACGAAAGAACCGAGATCAGATTTGGGTGATTCCTTTTCGAAGATTCGGGATCGGATTTGGGCAATTCCTCTTCAAACTAATTTTCAAAATAAAACATATTGAAGACAAAGATCTTCATGATTTAGGATTACTTGCGATTAGTCCCTCGAGGTGAAATTTACCATATCTAAGGTGGCAGTAGTGCTTTGTTATGAAAATTTTCGATGTGCAAGAATACGATTTGAAGTTATGAAAGAAATCTTTGATTTAATGAATGATTTGGGAATATTGTCCCTAAGTTAAAAGTTATAAGTTCAATATAAGAAATCTTTGATAAAGATTTAATGAATGATTTGGAAGAGTTTTCCTAAGTAAAAGAGAAAATGATTTGAAATTATTCCAGGATTAAAGAAAGGTTTTAAACAAACCAAATGGTTTGACAAACGAGGCTTAATGATTCCATATACTCTTGAAAAGAAAATGGAACAAATTGAAAAGAATATATCCAAGAAAGATATTTTATGAAATATGAATTAATTTATTGATGATTGATATCCATATATGAACTTAACATCTTTTAAAGCGATGATTGGCTTCGAAGGAACCTGGATCGAATATGGGTGATCCCTATCAGAAAACCACTTCGAACCAACATATATGTTGGAAAGTGAAGACATGTTAAAGATGATGATTATTGAAGAGCGTGAATCATCATAACGTGAGGACTGCTTGTTGAATATGCTCTGGGTAGCTCACATTATAGAGTTATTTATAGCAGTGGTCTCCCATTGTGGAGATTTTTTCGGATTGCAAGGGCTTCTCGCCTAGTAATGGCCGAGGAAAGTGCCTTCGGTTTCGTTCAGTCCCAGAACGAACATGTATGGACAAATGTTTCACATTTCATTTCTAAGACATAACGTTTGACATTTACAAATGTACATCACTGGTGACGGAGAAGGCAAGCTTAACACGCACCTTGAGGCGTACGAGCTCAAGGGTTGTTTTTTTGCGGAAGGAAAATAGTGATCAAAAGGAATGGCAGTGTGGCATTCAAAGTGGAACCTGTTATGATCAAAGCATGGCTTTGAGGAAATTGAGCATAGCCTCGCGAGCCTCACATCTCGAAAGATGATATGGGATACTACGTGGTCTGACAGACACAAATTTGAAACAAGTGAGTATGTATGGTTGTGTCGAATACGTTGGGCCCTTTAGGGATACGTCCCTCAAGGCATTTATTGACCCCATTTAGATAAAGTGGTTAGCTTGAGAAAAGCAGAGAACTACCGGTTATCAGTTGTAGTATAGCAAGTATATTTTCAAGTGACTAGTTTGAGAAAAGCGACCAAGGCACCATGGAAACTATGTTTGTTATGTGTGGATCGGAGAAAAGGCTACCAGTTCCCTATCATGTTAGAAATCCAATTCCAATACTGGCTTTACGGTTTTGATTGTATTCCCAAAATAGCTGTAATGACTTGCAAACATATCAGCTAACCCTTTTGGTATCACATGTTCCGTTCGATATATTCCGTTGACCCGGTCCGGATATATTACTTTAAGCTTAGTCCAGTTATTGATACCTTATTTGAAAAGTGTTTTCAAAAGAATGTCATTAAAAATAATATCAAGTGTATTTTGGTATAAAAGTGTTTTAGTTATCATAAGGTAAAAACCCGTCCATGTTTATGTGTGGGCGTGGTCATAAGAGATACTCTTTCTTTTCAAAGGATTTTATTCAAAGACTAATATATGACACTATCATTTATATTTGAGTTTCTCACACTAGTTTATCAAGCCTGATGTAGGTATTTTCAATACTCGGGTCAGATCCGAGTAGTTTTAGGTTGAGTTGAAGACGGTTGGAGTTTTCAGAGGAGAGCTAGAGATCTTCATCATCGTGTGGACGTATTCTATTTTCCGCTGCATCTATTTTAATTGTTTTGTTGTTTGCCAACAATTGTAAGGGCAGGTGTTATAACTGTCCAAGCTGAATCTAGGTTAGACTCTAATATTGTGTTAAAAAAATTTCGCTATAAAGATTATTATTGAAATAATATTTGCTACTCCATTCGTGTGAGATTCATTTCTGTCTTAATTCTCTTTCTACCCTTAATGATCCACTTATTCATGCAATTTGAGTTGGACATATGTGGTTTATTATCGATTCAAAGGGTACGGAAAAACGGGCCATTACATTTGGAATCAGAGCTAAAGGTTAAGCGAGAACCTTGGATTTAGTTGGGTAAAGACTCATCAGACATAGGGTTAGTAATACCCTAGGATGAGTAACTCATTAGAAATAGGGTTAGTAACACCCTAGAACGAGTTTGAGTGTATTATATATATGAGTGCATATTTGTTATTGGATATAAAAATGTTTTGTGTTGATTAATCTGTGATTCGAATATGGATTCCGGTCGATGCATGAGAGCTCCATGTAATCGATAGGGATTCCTAAATACTTAAACAATGCGAACCGACACACTGATTTTGAAAAAATTGGTAAATGAAATAATTTTATCTAGGATTATATTTTGCATATAAAGTAAATATTTTGAAAAGTTGTATAGTTAGAAATCAGGATTAATGAAATTTAAATATGAACATCTTGTGATTAGAGTTTCATAGTTTGACTATACGATGTTTCATAAAAATAATCGATAAGTAAGAAATCTGATATGGTAATTAAGATTTTTAATACTTATTCCAAAATAATAAACTAAGATGTGATAATGTTAAGTTACTATCATAAATTGATCAATTGTTTGATTTAAAAGTTTAAGTAAAAATACCTTGTGAATTAAGTTTCACGATTTGGCTATAAGGTATTTGATAATAAGATTTGTTTAAGGAATGAACATATAAGATAAAAATGTGTTTAAATAATAGAAAATGATTATGTAAAAAGATAAATATAAAAGGAATGAGAATTTAAAATTCAAGTAATTTAAAGAGTTGCGGTGATTTAAAAAGTTGTGGTAATTTAAATAAAGTTAACTAATATAAGATAAATTTAGTGGATTTTATAATCAAAAGTGATCTCTAAAGGAATTTTAAAATGGTATTATTTCAAATAAAAAGAGGTAGATAACTAATTCGATTGGCTCGAAATAAACTAAAAATGGGCAAGAGATGTGTTCGGATGGTAAGCACTTCTCTTAAGTATTACTCTTCTTGTTAAGAGGATATATGATACTATTGGTAGTATCCAGTTCCCTGGATTGTTTTGGAGTTACTCGATATATATAATTTCTTAAGTTAAAGAGATAATGTGAATCGTTAATTGATAAATTGATTAGCAATCTTTATAAAAGTGTTTAAAGTAAAGATAAATTTAGAATCATTAATTGCTCAAATAAAGTGGAATTTCCAACGATTTTGGATGGTTGAAAATTTCTGAATGACACCAAACTCAAAGCTAAGGAATTTATGGAATATTCAGGTAAAAGATAAACCATTGTGAAATACTTTAAGTAAATGAATAAGATAAGGATAATTTATAAATCTGGTTTATAAAGAAAAAAGATTTAAGAGTTAAGAGTATAAGGATTTAAATATGAGTGGTTTTTAAAAAAAATTCAAAGCTAGAAAATTAATAACAGTATTAAATAAGAAATAATTTTTATAACTTATGAATTTGAGATAATATTAAATTAAAAAAGTTTAAGTCATGAACTATTAAGTAAAATAATGACTCCTCAAAAAGATAATTATAACTTGGAAAATGTTTTACTAGTGAATTCTAGAATTAATTAAGAATTTGGACTTAAGTCTTTAAAAGTGATTAATCTACATAAGTTATAAGATGTAATAAACTTAAGTAATAGATTTATAAAATGGTTCATAAATAATATTAGTATTAAAGGATATATACTGACTTTTTTATAAAGATAAATTAGCTTTTGAGCGAAAAATTGTTTCTTTGGAATATATTTCGAAATAAATAATTAAAGGGATTATATAAAAAACACCTTTATAAAGTGTTTGAGCTTAAGACAAAAGTTTATGAAAGTTTTAAGGGTTAATAAATACATATGTTATATGTAGATCATCTCATCGGACAATTTTGATCTAAGATTCGAGTTCGGAACTTTGATATGTTTACACTGGTCCAAAAAAGGATTTATCACTCGATTCTTGACGACAAACATTGATGAGGATGTCTTGTTAGGTACTTCAGTTTTCTATCATAGTTGAGCACTATGCAAGGAAAGCTAAGTTTTTTGAGAAAAGAGCCGATTAAAGTCCGCATTAGAGGATCGACGAATCGATACTAGTTCATAAATGAAGTTTGTATTCGAATAGTAGATCGAATAAGATATTTCATATGAATGATCTGTGTATATTATATGGAATTAAGTTTAAAGATAAATGTTTTAGATAAACTTTTGTTTGGGTGATTTCGAGACGAAATTCTTTTAAGTAGGAAGAATGTAATGACCTAGAATTTGACTACTTTAAAATATAATATTTAAAGTGATTTTAAATGTAAAATAGGTAAGGTTATATGATTCAAATAAAATTAGATAGGATTTGGAAAGAGAAGTATACACAAAATAGTAACATTTTCCTATATCGACAAAAGCGACAAAATGCTGATTTTAGAAAAGTAAGTTTCAATGGTTAAATAAATTATTTTAATCTATTTATGAGTTTTTATATTTTTAAATAGCATTATACATATTTGTTTTTAAATTTTTTTTACATAAACAAATAGTTTAACTAAAGCGTCAAAATGTGACCGTAAAATATTTTGTCGAAAATCAAAGTTTTGCCAATTAAAAATTGTCGCAACATAGTCGCACCTTTTTTCTTATATAGGAACATATATATATTTACTATTAATAAAGAGAATTCATTGACTATGATTCAACGGTGTCTTTCTGAACTACCCAAAATGCCCCTTGCTTATTTGGCTTCTTATGCAACGCCTACCATGTTCTATTTTATCACAGCACAACTCCATCGCTTAGGCCACTAACAACCATGTGCGAGACGAATGCTTTTGTAGGTTAAGTGCGTGTAAATATGTGTTGTATCTATGTCCATGATTGTTGGTTTACATGGCAATGGAGTGTTTGTGAGTGTGTGTGAATATGTGTCCATATGTTTGTGTGAGTTTAATATGCATGCATGTGTGTTTATATAGGTGAGAATGTTGGAGGTGTTGAACTAGGTGAACGTTTATTTGTGTGTGTAAGCGTTTGTTGTGGTGGCTATGGGGTGAATGTATAAGGCTGTGTTGAATGTGTATGCGAGTAGCAAAGTTAGAAATAGAGATAAATATGGAACAGCAGCATAAGCGAAGCAGGTTCAAAGATTACAAGTGGTCTTTTTGAGTATTGAGCTCAATTCGGCTCATATACATATTATTTGTACATTATAAAAGCTTTAGCATGTAATACATGTATCATCATCAAATGTTTCAATCTGTTGTCAAAAAAATCTCTTTTTCAAAATCAAGTGTATCATTTTATAGACCGTCCTTCAAGCAATATATTAATATATATTTGGTAAGAAGAACCATGCACTCTACATGATACTATTATTAAATCTTAGTAGCTACAAAATCACTTTTATGTATACTTGGGTTTCACTTTTATGTATATTTGGGTTCCATGAGTGTTCTTCAACTGTGTCGGTCTTCTTTGGCGTTGCTTCAGGTTTAGTTTACGCTTGCAATAGTACTACCAAATCTACTTCCATTGGTACAACTATAAATGATTGCTCATTGTAATTAAATACAGGTTACTTGGTCATGCATCTTTACGTGAATATATAAGGATCGCGCATTAAGTTTTAGTTACGTAGATCATTAATATGGCTTTGGCCACCGGATCCCTGATATGACCTTAGAATATATGAACTGCCAGTATTTTTTCTAACTGAACTAGTTTTCCTGTTATGATCGGCTTTGGCATCACAGTTATCCCTGTGTCTATTTCTTGATCCTCTCTTGCCTAATAAAGCTCGTGAGTGTTGTAATGCATTTTTGTTCTCCTCATATTGAATTGCTTCTTTGTCATCATCTAATAATAGTTCTTTTGTGAATAAGTTATAAGAAGAAGAAGAAGATTGGAGCTTAGAAATTTCTAACAGGCTAAAGTTCAGAAACATTATCAGTGTAAGAATAAGAGCTAATTTATGGCGGCCTTTCATTTATTTTCAATGTCAAATACCTTAAGTATGTTTCTATATTGTATGAATTAGTAGAAGAATCTCTATCTTTATTTATAGTTGTTTTTGGACGGCAAATTATGGCATAGACAAGCACATAATGCTACATTTTTTATATTGAATTACATTTACATGTGTAAATGTAACATCCTCTGAAATCATATTTCCTATTAGGTATGATATGGACTTTTGATCATCTATGGTACAATAAAAATTGAAAAGTAGGGTAATATCTTTATTTTCAAACTTAAAACCCCAATGTTTAAACTTGAGGTAGTTAAACTCAAATTCTTGCTTATAAGTTCAAACCAAGTAAAATCTCTCAGAGCCAACTCCAATAAATTGGGTTGGAATGAAATTAGATTCTGTTTTTGTTTTGAGCATCCAATTATAAATATTATTCTTTCTTCAACAAGATATATGTTGGAGTTGTTACCTCGATTCCATCAATGGTGAAACTGATGACACGATGGAGGAAGAAGAAGCAACGAGAAGGTGGGGTCAATTCCATCGATGGCGGTGCTGATGTCGCATGGAGGAAGAAGAAGAAACATTAGGGAGGTGATGATTTCGTTTGGTAAAGCAACAACCCTAGCTCAGTTTTGCCGCACGAAATGGAACTCATAGAACTTGAATGAAGAGGGATGAAGCTTTGGAGCGGCAAAATTTCTTTGTCGAAATAAATATTTTTTTCGGTGATTTGTCGAATGAAATATTTCTTTCGGTGATTCAAAGAATGCTAGTTCAGATAGACACCCAATCAGATGAATGTTTTGTCGAACCCAATTGTGCCGAACCAGATGCGTGCCGAACCAAACCTCAGGATTGCTATATAGTAGTTACCCTTCCTTATGTCTTCACTATATAAATAGTGGAGCTTCTGGACAATAATGGTAGCCATCCTAGAGAGCTGAAACTCTGTAGAATTTTGACTGTATTGTTAATTCTTCTTACGTATAGCATCCAAAAGTGAATCAATCTTATAACTCTAATCTTTCAGCGATTAATAAAATCTCCTCTCGCTAAGTGAACGTACACTACCTCGTGCTAGTGTAACCGCTACAAGTACTAGTTCAAATAGTATAAGTATTAATTAATTCACTAAACATGCTTACTTTTACTAAATAAGATTAGAAAACTTCCAGAAGTCATTAGTAAAATTAAGTAAGAATTAACAAAAGTAAGAAAAAGTAAACATCAAATCACATCAAATCAAAGCCAACATAATTATGATATTATTTACTTAATCCTTAAGTGACTAACATATAAAGTAAGGATGTGAAAGATGATGTGAAGTATTGAAAAGTGGAGATTGATTTAGGTTGAAGTAATGTTAGTTTGGTAATTTGGTAAGAGGTTATTTTGGTAATTTACCACTTCCTTCTTTTTTAATAAATACCTACCTCCTTATCACTATCATTCACATTTCTTCTTCTTCTTTCTTAAATTTCTTCATATTCTTCCTCTTTTGTTTAATGGCATCAAGCTGTAGATAAAATAAGAAAGAAATAACGTCAAAATATTTACAAAATATACAAAAAAAACCAATGTTTATTCTCTTCAAATCAAACTCCTCTTTTCTTCACATTTTACCTCTTCTTCTCTCAGCCATAACTTCTTCAAAACAGAATCAAAACACATTCTTTTCTTAAAATCAAGTATTTTTCCAGTGGCTACAACTTTTATATTGACCACTTTGTCTCTTTCTAAAGCTAACCATGTCAAAAATCCACTTCTCTCTAGTGCATTTTTTGGCCCAGTTTTTAGGTCAAAAAATAGGCCATGTTGTTTTGGTCATAACTTGATCATAATAGATCCAAATTAAGAAATAGTTTCCTTTAAATCATATGAAATTATAGTGGCTACAATTTTTATAATGACCATTTTTTCAATTTTGAGGTTTGCTATACCCGAAACTCAATTCTTTGAAGTGCATTTCGGGCTTCATTTTTGTCAATCCGACAATATCTCTTCTTCATTCTATCATATCTTCCACAAAATAATCAAAATCAAGTGACTCTTTTTTTAAATTCAAGATAAATGAATTTCAACAACTTTTCAGCAAACAAGTTTTTCAAATTTTGAGAGTAAAAGAGTCAAAAACAAGATAAAAATGACCTATTTTTCGGATCTAAATCTTGGGAATTCGAGTTCAAAGCTTTACCGCTTCTTCTCTATGTTCTCGAAAAACCTCGATCTCAAACCTCGGCCAAGCTATTGGAAGGGAGAGGGTATTGTTTGCTAGTGTTCAATGGAATAGTAATCAATTAGTGAAGTGTTAGTTGATTAGAATGTTGGTAGAAAGTTAATCATTTTAAAAATATGAAATAAATCCTAAAATCTTTTAAAATGTATTAAAATAGATTTAATTTAAAAATATGGATTTCTAAATGATATAAAAGTCGTTTAGAAGAATACAGCTTTTAAAACGTTATTTGCAACACTTTTCGCAGTAGTTTGAAATAACTTTTGAAATGTAGTTTTAAACTTCAAAATTATTTCCTAAATATTTTGTGAATGATTTTAAAAGAATAATTAAGTAATTTAAAGGTGATTTGAATGTTTTAATAAGATTTTGAATAAATGGTTAGGATGAATTATTTACACCACATAAACAAAAAAGTGAAGAATATTGAATGTAATAGAAAACTGAGTATGCCAAAACGACTATTACATTTGTCCCGCCTGTTAGATTTGAGAAGATAAAAATAAAGTGTTTAACTAAGGTTAGAGATGGAGCAACCAGTGCCCTGAACTTACCTGGCCTGTGTTTACTTTTTTTAGGCGAGGGGTGGAATAGATCGAAAGGAAAGGTCGGATGCTCTAAAGATCATATTTAAGTTTTTTCAAAATAAAAGAAAAGAAACAAATTGTTAGAATGTTGATTAACCATTTAACATCTTTTATTCGATGATTGGTACCAAGGAACGGGATCAGATTTGGGTGAGTCCTATCCGAAGAACCGGTATCGGATTTGGGTGATTCCTATCTGAAAACCTCTTCAAACTAATTTTTGAAATAAAACATATTGAAGACAAAGATCTTGATGATGTAGGATTACTTGTCATTAGTCCCTGGAGGTGAAATTTACCATATCTAAGGTGGCAGTAGTGCTTTGTTATGAAAATCTTCAATGTGCAAGAATATGATTTGAAGTTATGAAAGAAATCTTTGATTTAATGAATGATTTGGGAATATTGTCCCTAAGTTAAAAGTTATAAATTCAATATAAGAAATCTTTGATAAAGATTTAGTGAATGATTTGGAAAGGTTTTCCTAAGTAAAGGAGAAAATGATTTAGAATTAATCCAAGATTAAAGAAAGGTTTTAAATAAACCAAATGATTAGATAAATGAGGCTTAATAATTCGATATACTCTTGAAAAGAATATATCTAAGAAAGATATTTTATAAAAGATGAATTAATTGATTGATTGTGACGATCCTGAATTTTGGACAATTGATGAAAATTTTAATTGAACTTAAAATATTCGGATGTTATTTTAAACTTGAATTTCAAATATAACTATGGATTTGGCAATTTAATTATTAAATTTAATTATTGATGTTGGGTAGAATTTTGAATCTTTAGTTTTAAGCTTGTTAAAAATATTTCAATGGCTTAGAAAATTTATATTAATAATACTGAAGATAATGGAAGCTTCAGAATTGAATTTGGAAATGATTTGATCAGTTTTGAAATTTTATCGTTTAAATCGGTATTTAAAAATAACTTTCCGAGGAATAGTCTCGGAATTCGACAAAACAAGTTCCATTGGATCCGTAATATTGTATTATTATCGGATTTTAATTTTCATAGCATTCGGAGTTGTTCTGTGGCCGTACGACAAGCAAACACGCCGAAAATATTATCGAAATGTAATTTAATAAATGGGTTCAAAAAGCTATCTTCTCCATACGATCAAATTTGGACTCGAAACATTTTCCATCGCACTCGGAATAAGGGTTAAACATTATAAATGCCTGACGGCACGCCTTAATTGGAGATCAAGTTTTTGAGTTGCATTTATCGGGACAATTGGTATTTGAATTTGACTTTAAAATTGAATATATATATATATATATATATATATATATATATATATATATTTACATTCAGTGGGAAGACTTAACACGTGCCTCCCTTGATCTAACATCTGTCTTCAACATACGCGTCATTTTTTAAAAAATTTAATGTCTCGTTCAAAATAATTCGAACTAGATGAAAGAAAAAAATCAAACCCGATCAAATAAATTTAAAAATAAAAATAAAAGAAAGGGGGATTGCTGCTTGAAAAAATCACATGGCCGAAATAAATTAATTAATTAAATCAATCGGACTACTCAGTTCGATTTCAAATCAAGAAATAATGGCGGCCGAGCTCATAGGCGACTGAAGGGAGCCGCTTCATGGCCATTGCGCGAGTACCAGTAGTCGCGACTTCATGATTTGATCGATGTTCGATCGCGCGTGGGCTTTGCCGCTTTGGATGTGTCGCGATCGAATGGAAGAGCATGTGGTGGTTTGATCGACTGGAGAGCATCGAGGCCTACTTCGAGTTCGAGAAGTATGGCGGCAAGCACGAGTTATGGAAGGCGCATGCATGCGCATTTGTCTGGGAATCGTTGTCGCCTGGAGTCGCGACTGCCGTCGATGGTGGTTAGATGGAAGGTCGTGGGTCTTCGTCACTTTGCTGATCAATTTGGAATTTGCATGAGCATGTTAGTGGGGCAATTTTCTTTCCAGTAAATCAATTAACAAATACCTCACTTGATAGAATTAGCAGTTTGATGTTTGTTTAAATTAGCAGTTTGCTGTAAAACAGAGAAGTTTATGAAATATAGGATTTTAAAATGTTAAAGGATTTTTTTAAAAACAGATTTAAAATCTGTAAAAGTTATTTTATTAGTATTTAATTATAGTTTATATAAATATATATATACAGAAAGATTTTTTTTGGAAATTTATATTTTTAATGCTCAATGTTATATAAAAAAAATTGATTTTTTTATTTTAGTGTATGTAGTTTCAAAAATAAAAGAAAGTAAATATACATGCATATATATTTTGATTCATTCAGTTAGGGTAAAATAATTTATTAAGGTGATAAATTGTTTAATTAATTTATCTGAATTATTTTAGTTACTAAAGGATTTTATTTAAAAAAGGAAAATTTGTTTAAACATTAAATCACTAGTTTAGAATTAATTATTAGTTGAATTAAAGTTTTAAAATGGAAATTTAATTGTTCGACTAATTCGAATATTAGTAAAACCTTATAATGTTTGTTACAAGGTCAAAAGATCGTGAAAACAAACTGGAATGGAAATGGGTTGCGTGCGTAATTAAATGTGAGATCTTCTCACTCATATTTTAATAAATGAAAATTTCAATTATTGATTGATTGTTGAATTGTGATAGTTAAATTCAAAATTGTTGATTGTGTGCTTGATGATAAATTGTTATCAGTTGCATTGAATTAGACCCTATGCGCCACATAATAGTGGATGATACTATATTAAACCCATATATCGCGATATTCCACCTTGAAGTGGAATTGGTATTATATATGTATTTGGAGTGATTGATTTCCCGCATTATATAGCGGATGAGACCCTATGTGCCGCATAATAGCGGATGATATTTTATAAATCCCATATACCGCGATATTGCACCTCGAAGTGGGATTTGTATTTAATTGTTGTGCTAATGTCTGTTGATGCAGGGAAACAGGTTGGAGGGATCCAACTGGATTCCTCAAACATTCGAATTTGTTCCATATGTTGTGTGTTGGTTTATCTATAATCTGTGTGTGTGATTATATTGTGATTGAAATTGTGGAAGGCTACGATTTAGCCAAACATATTTTGGTATCGTAGGATAGCAAAAATAAATAAAATCAGAATTTTGAAAGTTTATAGTAAAAATTTATTTTTGAGAATTAGACAAATTTAAATAAGGAATTTTAAAAGGATAACGTTTTATTTTTGTAATCCTATTGAATATAATTCCAAAATATGGTAAAAAGCCTTAATAAATAGATTTCGGGTAATATTATTCAAAGGTAGAATTTAATTAAAATACGGATTCAATAGTTTAGAAAAAATAAAGGAATTTATTTTAAAAATAAATAAATTTGGAAATCAATTTGTAATTTGATTCGGTGTTTGAAAATAAATCTTTGGGAAACTGATTTGAAATTGATTTGGTATTTAAAAAATAAATTATGGGAAATCAATTCTGAAATCGATTTAGTGTTTGAGATAAATGTTTGGAAAATCAATTTGGGATTTTGTAACGACCCGTAAATTTTCGATAATTAAAATAGCTAATTTAAAAGATTTCGTGTTTTAGTGTTAGAAAAACTTTATAAGTCGTTTGGAATAGTAATAATTAGAATGAAATGCAACAAATTTTATCTAAGTTAATTATTTATGAATTGAATGAAATCCCAAATCAGTTGAAATAATATGTAGTCAAAGGTAATTGAATGAATTTGTATTGTATAAGTAATTGTGACGCTTGTTTGTAAATAATAAACTTATAAGTAATTAAAAGTTAACAGTGATAATTATTTAAGTTACCTATTCATTTAGTTAGTCGAATTGAATTTGTGAACCAATTGCCATTGAACTGGAAGTTTATACATTAGTTGAGTGCATTATCTCTAACTGTGGTTAGATAATCATGTGGAATACATTTGATGTAATATAGTAAATCGACTGATAATGAAAATTTTATTTAAAAATCCAATATTGAAATCCGTTAATTATTGAACAATTAAATTGTTTAAATTTAATATTTGGAATTTATTTAATAATTGAATAACGGGAATTGAATAACTATTTTTATGGAAATGGTTGTTCTATAATTTTAATTCGTTTCAAAAGTTAAATTTTTAAGTTCGTTTTTGAATATCTCAAAAGATAGTGATTCAAGAATAATAAAATTTGTTTAAATTTAATATTACGAATGTTTGAATAATTAAATTCCGAATTTGATATGAATAATTTGATATTGAAATTTAATATATGAAAATAGAGTGAATAATTGAAATTTGATTTAATATGATTCAGATTGGTTTCCAAAGTAAATATAAGTTATATTGGGATTATAATAGAGTTAATAGGATTTTAAAATTGGAAATTATTGGATAATTAAATAACGGGTTTAACATGATTAAAAATGATTTGTAAAATTTTATTTTATCATATTAAAGTAAGAATGATGTTGTAGAACTTTTAAAATTGAATTAAAAGTAAATTTGTGAAAATTGAATATTTTAATATTTAATTATCGACTGAAAAATAGCCAATTTTCGAACAGTCTCAGAATTGGACGAAACTAGTTCCATTGGATCCGTAATAGTTTGTTATTATCGGATTTCAATTTTCGTAGCAATCGGAGTTTTTGTTTGACCGTGGCAGCTCGAAACGCATCGAAATTGTTTTAATATTAATTTGACGAGTTAAAATAGTCATTTTTCAAACAGTCTCTGATTTCGACGAAACTAGTTTCATCGGATCCGTAATGTGATATTATTGTATGGTTTCAAATTTCGGGTCAATCGGATTTACCGTTTGTCCGGGGCAAGCTAAAACGCCTAGAAATTAGTTTAAATCGATTTAATTTAAATTAATCGTTTATCACTATAACTCTCACATACGATCGAATTAGCTTTTGAAACCTGTTCCATTATGTCCGGAACGCGGGATAAACCTTAGAAACGCTGGTCACCGCACTTAAATCGGAGTTCGGAAATTTAGAAATGAATAGTGTTTCGTAAATTTATATAAAAGGACCAAAATATATTCATTTTTCACAAATTTAACCTAGCTAGGTTTCTAAATGCTCCAGCCGCCAGTGATAACATCAATGGCCGGAAAACAATCACCTTCCCCTCCAATTATCTCCCAATCCGTCGACATTCACGCGAAACCTTCAACATGGAAGTTGTAGAGCACATCGAGTACTCCACATCCAACGGCTGTGATGAAAATTGAGTGTACGGATCAACGGAAAAAGGGGTTTGAATGTCGCGTGTTCGTCATCGTTTTGCGTGCTTCAGGGGTGGCCGAGTTCAAGGGGGTTATGGCCGTGGGTGTCTCTCGCATGGGCGCGCGTAATGGCGGTGTTTGATCGTGGTGTAGGTGATGTATGGTGGTGCGTGAATTAGGGTTACACGGCCGGCCATGGGTTTTGCGTGCGTGACTTCCAGGGTGCGAACGAAGGAGAAAGCAAGTGCGGCTATGATTTTGCAATTGGAAATGGACGGTCCAGATGGTTTGGGTTAGAATTAAAATAAAGTTTATATTAATTTACATAAAAATTTGTGTAAACTTATAAACGTCATAACTTGTTCGTGCGAGGCCGGATTGTGACGAAACGAATTGCGTTGGATTTGTTTTGTCGAGCACTACGCTATGGAGCTAGATTGGAATCATTTGAAGCTGGTGAAAATTTCGGGTAAAATTAAACGCTCGTTTAATTTTAATCGAAATAAAACGTTGGAGCTACATCAAAATCAAGGTGAGTGTTTTATAACGCTCACAACGTACTAAATATCTTTATGCTAGTTAAATTTGATATTATGAAGTGTTGTGATTTTATTTGTCGTTGTTTGATAAAAATTTAATTGTCATATAGCTTGTCATTTGAATTAACCATTGAAAAATTAAATTGATAGTTAAATTGAAATTAAAATTAAATTACGATTAAATTACCTGACATTGATAACTATGAAACTGCCATGAATTGTATTATCTATTGGATGATGTATTTTGATGGATGTTATTAGTTGATATTTAAATGTTTGGTTGTTTATTTGCTTATATATACCGATATGCATACATATGACACTGTGATTGGTTTAAGTAATATATACTCATCCCTAACATTTAATTGAAATAAATAATTACTTGGCCATAGGATAGAAAATTATATACGGACACCGAATTGGCTAAACTAATAATTTTAAAAATCGTCGATTTGAAATTTATTTATATGTTTTGATTTAAAATCAATTTATAGAAATCGAATTTATCGAAAAAATTGAGTTTGGAATGTTGAAATAAATTTTGGTTAAAAGAAATTGTTAAATAATTAAAGTGGAGACTTTGGAATTTAAAATCGGGATATGATTAAATTTCGAAAATTGATTTGTATAAAGATTTAACATTAATTCAAGCTTTGAATATTACTAAGTAAAAGCGATATAAAATGATATTTTGAAATTGAGCTTGAAATTGAATCATATTTGTAATTGGGATTTAAATTTGAATATTGAAGGATAATTTTGTTAAGTGTTAAAAATTGATATTTTGAAAAATCAAGCTAAAAATCGATATAAATTGAAACTGAATAAATTGAAGGTGGATGTAAAGTTGAATTAATTTGAAGTCAAAGTTGACATTGATTTGAATTGAAATCGAAATTGAGTCGGTAGAATGGAAATTGAAATTGTTTTGAATTGGGAAGTTATAATTGAAATGGTTTGGTTTGAAGCTGTTTTATTTTGTTTTCCAAATTACTCAGTTATATAAACCATTTTTGAATACTTAAACTATTTTAATCTATTTTGAATCTACTTAACCCAATTTAAATTATTTTAAACTAATTTATCTATTTTAAATCCATTTTAAGATTTTAAGTATCTTTAACTATTTTAATTATTTAAAACTACTTTTAAACTACTTAAACTATTTTCTAAAATTCCAAACTAGTCAATAAGGTGAAATGTTTATGTTTAAATCTTGAATTTAAATACGAATTGGGTTAAATGAGGTTGCAACCTAAACTGAAATTCGAAATGATCTTGAAATCGAAATGAGATATTAAGGCGAAAATGATTTTTGAAATGGAATCTTACATTTGAAAAGATACGATGATATTTGAAGTGGACTTGATTTTTGAAGCGAATATGATATTTTGATATCAATTATGAATCAATTTGAAATGTAAAAGAGCCAACGGTGTAATAATACGTAGTTATAAAAGAGACCGGGATCGGATATGGACATACTCTCTGTCGATACCGGAAACCACTTTAATAACTATTATACACGGAGTGTTGATCCAGAATGAAGTGGATGGTTTGGTGAACGCGTTGATTGAAGAAAGAGAACGATATTGGATGACCCCTGACATGACTAAAACAGGAGCCGCACCAGGCCATTGAGGTTCACCACCTCTAGCGGACACACTTCTTCGATACCATATCTATTACATTTGTGATGCAACTTGGGTGCACCCCTTGATTTGGGAGTGTTGTTTCGCGGTGTTGGGGTAGCTGCTGGCTATGCTCAACATATGTCCGGATCACGCAACTACTAGTATCCTAGTTGGTATCGCCTCATGTACCTTGTCATACTGATTATCCTATTCGCGACCACTACATTATGTTTTGTGTTATACCTATGGGGTACGCTTTGATAACCACCAGTTTACGGTGGGGCTTACGGTGCTGTATAGACTATGGCATTATAAAAATGTGTTAAGGGGGATTATGGTAGCGCCTTAACGCTATTTTAATACTTTATATTACTGATAGGCATTATCTACATAGCGTACATTACTACATAGTAGATAGTTTAACAGATCCTTGAGAGATGGAAAATCCCGTAACATCTCTTAAGTTATTGCACGCACGTTGACACTGGATATGAGATGTCAAACCCCGTAAACATCTCTGATGCCGTTACACTCATATTTATTTACGATTGATTTAACTTTCATAAGGATATTTTAGTCCTGACTCGAGTGTTTTATCTTTTCATTACGCTCGGGTCCGTCCTGAGTTTTCAGATTTTTGAAGATCTATTCTGGAGGGCGAAGACGAAGAATTGGTACACTATTACTATTATTATCTATGCATCATGCTGTCTGTTGCATTATTTTAATTGTTCTGTTGTATATGTATAACTCTGATAAATGTTGTATAAATAATAATCAAGGTATAGTAAACAGCTTCATGAACTGTTTATTTGACTATTATATTTTATCATTCCGCTGCGAGATTCTGTGTTGTTTCATTTCCTTTATTTCTCTTTCTTTTCTTTTCTTATTTACCCCAATAACCATCTGCCCTTTTGAATGGTTTGGAATCGACATGTGTATTGGATCGTCGGTTTAAACTGTCCAAAAAGGCGGGTCATTACAGTTGGTATCAGCGCTTTGGTTTACCGATAACCTTAGCTTTGTAGGGTCTGACTCTTTATAAATAGGGTAGTAATACCCTATGATGAGTCGCTGAGTGTATACATATGAGAGAGCGTATTTGTTAGTGATATAAAATGTTTTATATTGTGTCGGCTGATTTGTTGAGTGGCTTATGGATTCTGGTTAATACGAGTAATTAACGTCATTGATAGGGATCTCTAAACACTCGAACAGAACAATTCGACATAGTATTGTTTTGAAATTGGGTAAATGAAATAGTTTTGCCCTAATTATATTTTGTATATAAAGAATTTATTTTCAAAAATTATTGTGATCTATTTAGCTTATTTGGTTGTTGGAAACGATAATATTGATTGTTGTTATTAATTGGATATTGTGTTTCAATAAATAAGGTTTATTGAAAAATGAACACTGATAAAACAACTTGAATATTTTAAGAAAGTAAAATCCTATAAGAATATTTTATAAAGGGGACTTATAAACCAAAACAGATTTAAATTGGAAATATTAAATTCAAGACACGGGGATTTTTAAAAATGGTTTTCAAAGCTTTGAAGAAAATATATTGTGATGTTAGTTGGAAAATATTTATAGGAAATATTTTGAAAGGATTTTTAAGAAGGAATGAATTAAGTACTCCTCTCTTATGTCGCTGGAAAATAATTTCGGTGATGACTGCACAGCATCATCGACGTTCATTTTCGAGTCTCAAAGTGGAGGAGACTTCTAAGAAGCTTTGCTTTTCTTCGAAATTATTTTTGGTAAATGGGTTTTGGTTTAAACTCCAAAGGTATGATTAGATATATTAAAGATATAAGTGTATATATTTATTTTGAACGATTTGAAAAGAACCGGGCATTTAAATTTCTAAGTTATGTTAATTAGTAATTTTCAAATTATTTGAATGAAATGTGAATAACCAGAATTTATAAAATAAGAGGATTTAGATATCTAAGCTATTGTTTGGGGAAACTTTAAAGTTGAAAGGTAAAGAGGATTTAAACAAATTAAATTTGTGAACATTCTAATTAAGTAAAATGAAATTCTATAAATTTGTATAATACCAAATTTGCATTCTAATAACATATAATATGAATTACCAAATATTAAGAAGTTGAAATGACGTTTTGGATATGTGATGAGATGTTGTACAAATAAACAGAATAGAACCTGAAAATAATTGAAGTATACAAATAAGGAAAACTCAAAAGGAATTAAAATGTATATAAATGGAAAATCTGGTTGTGATAAAAATGTTATATACTTAAATATAGCATGAAATGATGAATGGATAAATGGAACAAGTAAGTGAACTTAAGAAAGAAGATAAATGAATCGTATTATATCTTTGTAAATTGGTTATAGAAAATAAATATAAATTGCAAAGGGGTTGTAAAAATTTTCTGAATTTGTAACCTTTATGATAACTGTAAACTAAGAAAAGTCATTTATGAGAGGTTAGACTTTTATAGGATGATTAATAAACTAAAGTGTCGGTTAATAAAATGTTCCACAAATGAATTCGTTATTAACTGAAATTATGAAAATGCAATAAAAGTAAACAAAGGAATTTCTTATAGCTAAGAATCAATTGGAAAAATGAAATTGAATTTAATTAAATTATATAGAATGTTTCTAATGAACTTGAGTAAGCAAATTCTATGATATGATGTTTAAGAAAACATAATGTTAAAGAATATGCTATGTAAAGAAATGAATATACTAACTGAATAATGGATTATGAGTAATTAAGTGAAAAAATAGAAGTCAATAAAATAATTTAGTATAGATAAATTGGATAGAAATCTGTTTTTGTACGTATATTATTTTATTCGCATAACGATTTGATCCAAATTCGAGCACAAAATTTCGAGATGATTTCTATCGATCCAAGTTAGGATTTTTCACTCGATTTTCGACGGCGAACCCTAGATATGGATTTTTTTAATTTAATTCTGGAATTCTCTATCATAGTATATGGCTATGCAAGGAGAGTAACAGTTTCCAATCAAGGAACCAAATCTGAGTCCGCACTAGAGAGTCGGGTGAACGATACTAGTTGGAAGTGAAATTGTGTGATCGAATAAGCGATTAGATTGATATTGCTCATGGATGATATATCTACGGCTTACGGACTCAATTAAAGTTAATATTGGGAATTTGAGATGCCAAATATAAAATGATTCTTTTAAAATTATATAACAGGATATATATATATATATATATATATATAAGAGATAAACCAAATTGAATGTAAAATTAATAAATTAGTTATGTTGGGTGTGATTTGGTTGTTATGTGATTGTTAGTTGATTATATATAATTCATTAAGTGTTAATGAAATTGAAAGCTATAAATCATTGAAATCAAATTGGAAGTTAAATGAATTTAAAAGAATTTAATTTGATTCAAATTGGAAGTGAACTAATGTAAATATAAATTAGTGCATGTTAACTAATTGAATTGAGAATGAATGTTAGAAAAATCCAACGTTAATGAATCAACTGTGATTAAAATTGAAAACCAAGTGAATACATATTAATGAGAAGTGAATTTATATTGATTGGTTGTGGATTTGTTGGATGATAGTTGGATGATAATTGATTTGGTGGATGCATTTGTTGTTATGTTGCATTTGCTATGTTGGCACATGTAGTTGTTATGTTGCTATATGATGTATATTGATATTATTTCCATAATATGCATGTTTCTCATGGTTTGTTGAGTGTTTAGTAGGTGCGGATTGCGCTTTCTTCGCATTTGGAGCTCGCTTTCGCGCTATATTAGCCGTATATGCTCGCTAATAATATATAAGGTACATATCTCGGATTATATACCGTACTTTTACACCTTTTTCCCTGCGGGATGCCTCATCACTTGATGAGAAGTATATTTGTTATAAATATACTGTCATTTTTTTTCTTTTCCGATCGAGCCGCGCAAAGGAGACTCTGCCGAAATTTTCCGTAAAATCCGGGTGTTAGAAATTTTTTTCAAGTTTTAAAATTTTTATAACTTGTTTTGATAACTAACCTTTAAAGTTAGAAAGCCGTTCGGGGTAACTTAGTGGAAGCGTAGTTATGACTTTATAAATGGAATTTCATTGTTTTATAAGTTGGTAACTTTGAATAAAATATATCTAATGTTGAACTCCGTACTTAGTTCCTTTTCCCTTCTTTTTCCTTTTCGGGGACGAAAAGTTTTGAGTGGGGTAGAGTGTAACGACCCGTAAATTTTCGATAATTAAAATAGCTAATTTAAAAGATTTCGTGTTTTAGTGTTAGAAAAAAAATTGTAGGTCGTTTGGAATAGTAATAATTAGAATGAAATGCAACAAATTTTATCTAAGTTAATTATTTATGAATTGAATGAAATCCCAAATCAATTGAAATAATATGTAGTCAAAGGTAATTGAATGAATTTGTATTGTATAGGTAATTGTGACGCTTGTTTGTAAATAATAAACTTATAAGTAATTAAAAGTTAACGGTGATAATTATTTAAGTTACCTATTCATTTAGTTAGTCGAATTGAATTTGTGAACCAACTGCCATTGAACTGAAAGTTTATATATTAGTTGAGTGCATTATCTCTAATTGTTGTTAGATAATCATGTGGAATACATTTGATGTAATATAGTAAATCGATTGATAACAAAAAATTTATTTAAAAATCCAATATTGAAATCCGTCAAATATTAAACAATTAAATTGTTTAAATTTAATATTTGGAATTTATTGAATAATTGAATAACGGGAATTGAATAACTGTTTTAATGGAAATTGTTGTTCTATAATTTTAATTCGTTTCAAAAGTTAAATTTTAAGTTCGTTTTTTAATATCTCAAAAGATAGTGATTCAAGAATAATAAAATTTGTTTAAATTTAATATTACGAATGTTTGAATAATTAAATTCCGAATTTGATATGATTAATTTGATATTGAAATTTAATATACGAAAATAGAGTGAATAATTGAAATTTGATTTAATATGATTCGGATTGGTTTCCAAAGTGAATATAAGTTATATTGTGATTATAATAGAGTTAATAAGATTTTAAAATTGGAAATTATTGGATAATTGAATAACGGGTTTAACATGATTAAAAATGATTTGTGAAATTTTATTTTATCATATTAAAGTAAGAATGATGTTGTAGAACTTTTAAAATTGAATTAAAAGTAAATTTGTGAAAATTGAATATTTTAATATTTAATTATCGACTGAAAAATAGCCAATTTTCGAACAGTCTCAGAATTGGACGAAACTAGTTCCATTAGATCCGTAATAGTTTTCTATTATCGGATTTCAATTTTCGTAGCAATCGGAGTTTTCTTTTGACCGTGGGAGCTCGAAACGCATCGAAATTGTTTTAATATTAATTTGACGAGTTAAAATAGTCATTTTTCAAACAGTCTCGGATTTCGACGAAACTAGTTTCATCGGATCCGTAATGTGATATTGTTGTATGGTTTCAAATTTCGGGTCAATCGGATTTACCGTTTGTCCGGGGCAAGCTAAAACGCCTAGAAATTAGTTTAAATCGATTTAATTTAAATTGATCGTTTATCGCTATAACTCTCACATACGATCGAATTAGCTTTCGAAACCTGTTCCATTATGTCGGGAACGCGGGATAAATCCTAGAAACGCCGGTCACCGCACGTAAATCGGAGTTTGGAAATTTAGAAATGAATAGTGTTTCGTAAATTTATATAAAAGGACCAAAATACATTCATTTTTCACAAATTTAACCTAGCTAGGGTTTCTAAATGCTCCAGCCGCCAGTGATAATATCAATGGCCGGAAAACAATCACCTTCCCCTCCAATTATCTCCCAATCCGTCGACATTCACGCGAAACCTTCAACATGGAAGTTGTAGAGCACATCGAGTACTCCACATCCAACGGCTGTGATGAAAATTGAGTGTACGGATCAACGGAAAAAGGGGTTTGAATGTCGTGTGTTCGTCATCGTTTTGCGTGCTCCAGGGGTGGCCGAGTTCAAGGGGGTTATGGCCGTGGGTGGCTCTCGCATGGGCGCGCGTAATGGCGGTGTTTGATCGTGGTGTAGGTGATGTATGGTGGTGCGTGAATTAGGGTTACACGGCCGGCCATGTGTAACAACCTAACTTAAAATATCGGGTATGTGAAATTTTAGAAGTTTAAAATATACTATCTAAACCATCTCTATTTTATTTATATTTATGTATGCTTTTAAATAATACAAAAGGTATAAGTATGTATACATTTATAAGTGGCATGACATGGTGAAGACAAGTGGCATAATATGGACCATACATCTATCTTAAGATGAAATAGAATTATGACACATATATCACTTAGGTGTACACTTCTAGAACACCTTAAATGATTACTAAATAAAGTATGTGTCATGAAATAAAGCTTGCATAAACAAATGAAGGACATGTGTCACAAGATTAAATAAGATAGTGACACATAACCCCATTAGGTGTCCATATATAGAAACATCTTAAGACACCTAAGTAGACATGTGTCAACATTCTAAAGCTTGTGCAAAGAGAAGTAGACAAGTGTCCAAAATTAAAATTACCAAACTAGCCTTGAAAATTACTATATAAAGGGTGGAAATGTTCACTTATGTTTCATACTTTCACAAAGCAAAAACAAAAGTAAGATAAAGTGAAAAGCTAAGGAAAAAGAGTCAAGTCAAATACACAAGTTTAAGGTGAGAA
The DNA here is from genome assembly GCA_030765085.1 of Allium cepa. Taxonomy (NCBI): domain Eukaryota; kingdom Viridiplantae; phylum Streptophyta; class Magnoliopsida; order Asparagales; family Amaryllidaceae; genus Allium; species Allium cepa. The sequence goes on along the minus strand of CM060935.1, from coordinate 1,307,780 downwards.
AAACTATTTACTTTCTAGTATTCAAGTTATTCTTGAAGAGATGATAGTTGTAAGTAAAAGTTGCTCGGTTCTATCAAAAACGTAGCTTCATAATTTGACTATAACTTTCTCAATTCTTAATGAAATTTCGATTTCTTGGATGTTCTGGAAATCTAACAGAAAGTCCTATAACTTTTATTTGTATCACTTTCTGAAATTCATTGATTAAAATGTTGAAAAACCTCTTGCAAACTCGTTGTCCTGTTGTTGTAGAGTACTCAGTGTTCTATGCAAATCTGAGCTAGTATTTTGTGCATAACTTTTGCATTTCTTATCCAAAGCCTATAATTTTTAAAGTTTTGGAAACTGCAGGAAGAATGTGACAACTTTCATTTGTATCACTTTTTAACATTCGGCCATTTATATATATAAATTTGAGGTGCAAGCTCGGGTTAAATTTTTATCTGAAATGAACATGTTTGTTTCTAAGAAAATGCCTTACTTGTGAGATTTTTATCATCGATTTGATAAATAATTTGATGGGTTTCTTTTCATAGTAGTTGAGTATACTAAGTAAGTTACTTATTATAGAAAATTATTCCTATTAATGATGTAGCATATTATAATACCATGAATTTCTATTTAGGACGTTGAAACACTATAAATGGTTATATAAACATAATTGTTCCAATTCAATATTTGGAATTAGAGAATAAAAAGAAATATGTTTTAAGGTTTAGGGCCGATCAAATTATTTGACCGCCTTATGGGTGACAGAGAGATAGTGTCTAGGCTTGAGTTTGGAAAACCAGTTTTCTGCTCTCCCTGGCTATCCGGACTGGCCCGACGGATGGGATGGTAAATTTGATTGACTCGGACCAATTTTCTTAATAAGAAAGCGATTTACGAAAAGAATAGTTTTGTCCGTTTATAAAATCTCGATATATATTTAGCTTAAATGGTTTGCAATTTGAATTGAGTTTCCAATATATATATATATATATATATATATATATATATATATATATATATATATAACCCTAATGTGGTTTGAGGTTAGTAAATTACTTTAAAGAAGTATTTTCACACAGAAGAATTAATCGAGGATGCGGTATAAGACCACAGATCTTGGGTGGTGCACTATTACTCTATGTGGTATCGAGCCAGTAGAGTACATCCCTACTTGATGAGGGGATGCCGGCCGCAATCGAGGAGGCAGTATAAGACCATAGATCTTGGGTAGTGCACTATTACTCTATGTGGTATCGAGCCAGTAGAGTACATCCCTACTTGATGAGGGGATGCCGACCGCAATAGGATACAATATCCTAGAATATAAACCAAATTGAGGGAGTGGTTTAAATTTATGAAAAATCTTGACTTTAAACAAATGAAGTTTATATATTTTGAAGTTTACCTTGAATAGTGTTTTTGATCTGGATTATTAAACTTAAGAAGTAGTGATTTGGAATGAAACGATGATAAAAAAAATAATTTATGGTTTTTATAACCCTTCATGACATGACTTGAAAACTATAGATTAAATAGCTATCTCACTGGGTCAGTGTTGCTCATGATGCTACACATAAACATTTCAGGTTTAGATGGTTAGTTGGTCAACGCAAGATGACTGATGAATACTATGACTATGAAGTGAAGACTTTTATTTAAGTTTATCAACTTTCTTATGTATAAATATGTTGAATCTCATGATCCTATGTAACTGTGTAATTATGATGATGTGATTGTATAATAACTCTTCCGTTTAAAATCATGTAATCTGAATGATTTTATGTTCCGATATATTTTATTTAAGTTGTGATACTATTCTATTAAGCACCGTAGTTTCTAGGTAACATCTTTGCCTCTGGGTAAGCTCCCAGAGTGGGGTGTTACAATTTAGTGGTATCAGAGCCTAGGTTTAAGGGGTGCTTTTAGAAATTATATAGTATTACAATTTAATTTATCGGAATAGGTGGTTTATACAATTCACTAACATCTTTATAACTATTTGCATTCATAAGTTATGGCTAGTAATCAAACCTGGTATACGGGGGACTCATGGGGAGGTGTTAAATGTACCACTGTACCAAATGAACGATTAGTTGCTACAAGTCGTAGTATGGAAAAACATGTACTTAAGAACAAAGCAAAGCAGATTCTCATTGACAAGATGTATGAAGTTTATAATAGATCTAACGACAATGAAGAAGGGTTAAAGAGAGACCTTATTCTTTACCGTTTGCGTCAAAAGAAGAAGGAATTTGAGATTGCAATAAAGATGGCAGAAAGGACAGATTATGGGGAAGCTTTAGAATTTATAAGGCAAAGAGGGGCACTTCCTCCGCAAGCAGGGAATATAAGACGTAAGAAGTTCCCCACCAAACTAGTGGAACATTATGATGAAGAAGAGTCTGAGTCTGTTGGCTCTAAGGACTACTCTCAAGAAGTTACTGGACCTAATCGGGCGATGAATGTTAAAAATGATCCTTCTCCATCAAAAGAAATTATAATAATAGACTAAGGATAAATTAGGAAGATAAGATAACACAACAAATAGTATATGTTGTGGTGTATGTTAAGGGGTTATGGGGAAATACCCTAATTTTGGTTGTAAATAAGGGTTAAAAGTAATATAACTTGTTTGTGTATACATGACATGAGTATATCATAAGATATCTTTTATAATTAAAGGTATACTTGATTTTCATTCGTGACCATAACCATGTTTTTTTGAGAATTGAAGGTCATGTCGAATCAAAATAACTCGACAACTCAAAGTCAAGAGGCCCAATCCTCTACACCAGCAAATGCTATGGAGTTATTTGCATCTTTTATTAAGCAAATGGAGCATGTTTCTTCAACCTCTTCAAACAACAGCCTTTTAAGTCGTTTTAAAAGTTTGAAACCAGAGAAATTTGCTGGAGATACTGACCCAATAAAGGCGGAACATTGGATCCAACATCTCGAAGACATATTTGAAGTTTTAGAATGTAGAGAAATTGACAAGAGGAAATTAGCAGTCTTTCAATTATCAGAAGAAGCTCGAAATTGGTGGGAGCTAGTTCGGACAACAACTAGTTCAGAAGAGATAGAACAGATGACATGGAAGGAATTTAAGGAAAAGTTCTTGGATAAGTATTTTCCCAAAAATGAAAGAGAGAAAATGGAAACCAAATTTCAAAATCTAACCCAAGAAGGCATGACGGTAGCTCAATATCAGAACAAGTTTGAAGCACTATCTCGATTTGGAAACCATTTGATTGATACACCTGAAAAACGAGCAAGAAGATTTGCAAAAGGATTAATTCGCCCAATAAGAAGACATGTTATTGGAGATCGACGTAAGACTTATGAGATGATAATAGCTGAAGCTTTGAATCTAGAGGAAGATTATCTTCAGTTTCATCAAGAAAGGAAGACTTCAAATAAAAGGAAACCAAAAACATTTTTTGACAATCAAAAGAAAGCAGATGGAAAAAGGAAGAAACAAAATGGAGAAAACAAAGGATCGACAGGACAAGAAAAGGAGCTTGACAAAGAAAGAAGATGTTATCGGTGCAACGAAACCGGACATATTCATCCAAATTGTACCAAGCCAATTGTTTGTTACAATTGCAACGAACCCGGGCATATTAGTCAAAACTGTAAGAAGCCAAGGAAGGACAAAAAGAAGCAACAAGGGCGAGTAAAGGCTGTAGTTTCTGAACGAGCTCAAGTAGAAGGTACCATATTTCTTTTTGACTTTCAAGCTAAAGTTTTATTTGATACTGGTGCCACTCATTCTCTCATATTAGAAATATTTGTCACTAAGATAGGATTACCCACTGAAAAACTAAGTAACCCCTTGGTAATTGAAAATTTAGTAGAAGGGCAGATTAAACTTAGTTTTGTGTGTAGAAATTGTATCCTTAATGTTGGAGGTAAGGATATGGTGGCTAACTTGATTATCTTTCCAATGAAACATTTTGATATCATCCTTGGGATTGATTGGCTTTCTCAACATAGAGCCATCATGGATTGTCATAATAGGACTATATGTTTCACGATTCGAGAACATGAAACCTTTATGTATACATGTGATAAATCTGAAGATGCTTTTATATCTGGATATGTGGCACATATCAATATTGGGGATAAGGGTCAATCGGTAGACCAAATCCCAATCGTAAGAGAATTTAAAGAAGTATTTCAAGAAGTGCCAGGATTACCACCAAAAAGAGAAATTGATTTTAGTATCGATTTAATCCCTGGTACCACCCCTATTGCTAAAGCAGCTTATCGTATGTCTCCTACGGAGAATCAAGAGCTGAAGAGACAAATTAAGGAGATGGAGGATCAAGGATTTATTAGACCTAGTAAATCTCCTTGGGGAGCACCTGTGTTATTTGTAAAGAAACATGACGGAACGTTACGCCTATGCGTAGATTATCGAGAACTTAATAAAGTATCAATTAAGAACAAATACCCATTACCTCGAATTGATGATCTATTTGATCAGCTCCAAGGAGCTGCAGTATTTTCAAAAATTGACTTGGGATCTGGGTATCATCAATTAAGAATAAAAGAAGAAGACATTCCAAAGACAGCTTTTCAAACACGGTATGGACACTACGAATTTTTGGTGATGCCTTTTGGCCTTACCAATGCCCCAGCAGTATTCATGGATTTAATGAATCGTGTGTTCCGTCCATATCTTGATCAATTCATAATTGTATTTATTGATGATATCCTAATTTATTCTAAGACAAAGGAAGAACACGAACGTCATTTGTGTTTGTGTCTCCAAACATTAAGAGATCATCAACTTTATGCAAAATTAAGTAAATGTGAATTTTGGTTGGAGGAAGTAAAATTTCTTAGGCACGTTGTTTCGAAGAATGGAATAGGAGTAGACCCATCAAAGGTTGAGGCGGTGTTGAAATGGAATCCTCCGACAACACCAACAGAAGTTCGAAGTTTTCTTGGATTAGCTGGTTACTACCGAAGATTTATTCAAGATTTTTCAAAGATAGCATCTCCATTAACAAAAATAACTCATAAGGAAACTAAGTTTATTTGGGATGAAAAATGTAAGACAGCATTTGAAACCTTAAAGAAAAGATTGACAGAGGCACCAATTCTGTCTTTGCCAAGAAGTGGAGTCCCATATAATGTATATTCCGATGCATGTGGACAAGGATTAGGATGCGTATTAATGCATGAGGACAAAGTTATTGCTTATAGCTCTCGTCAACTAAAGCCACATGAAGTCAATTATCCAACCCATGACTTAGAATTAGCTGCAATTGTATTTGCTTTAAAAATTTGGAGGCATTATCTTTTTGGGGAACAATTTCATGTTTACTCAGACCACAAGAGTTTAAAATATTTGTTTTCCTAAAAAGAACTAAATATGAGACAAAGGAGATGGATGGAATTTCTAAAAGATTATGATTTTACATTGCATTATCATCCAGGAAAAGCAAATGTAGTTGCAGATGCGTTAAGCCGAAAACCCTATGGCATAGTAGCCAATCTGATGATAAGAGAATGGAAAGCTCTAGAGACCCTAGTAGAAATGAACATCTACACAAGGAGGATTAGTGGAGAAATGAATGATAAGGTAGCACTTTCATGTAATTTTATTATTCAGCCAACTCTACAAAGTAAAATATTGCAAGCTCAAGGAAAAGACGAGGAGTTGAAGGAATTATTCATAAAAATGAAGGACAAGGAACCTACACATTGGAACATTGGTAAAGATGGAGGTTACAGATTTAAAAATCGACTTTGTGTTCCAAGTCAACCCCAATTGAAAAACGAAATTCTAAGTGAAGCACATTGCTCAAGGTTTACAGTGCATCCAGGAAGCACAAAAATGTATAAGGATCTTAAGCTTCAGTTTTGGTGGCATGGAATGAAGAAAGATGTCGCTGAATTTGTGGCAAAATGTTTTACATGCCAACAAATTAAAACCGAGCAGCAACGACCGGCAAGACTCCTGCAACCGCTTCCTATTGCTGAATGGAAATGGTAGCATATAACTATGGATTTTATTATGGGATTACCAATGACAAGACAAGGTCATGACGCCATATGGGTAGTAGTGGATCGCCTAACAAAATCAGTCCATTTTATACCTTACAATATGACCTACTCAATGGAGAAATTGAGTAGACTTTATTTGAAAGAAATTGTTTGACTACATGGCATACCAGTTACCATTGTTTCAGATAGAGACTCTCGATTCACTTCAAAATTTTGGAGAAGTCTTCAAAATGCATTAGGAAAATCATTAAACCTAACTACGGCCTTTCATCCACAAACAGATGGACAAACTGAAAGAGTAAACCGAATAATAGAAGATATGCTACGATCTCGTACAATGGAATTTGAAATAACATGGGAGACTCATATACCATTAATAGAATTTGCATATAACAATAGTTATCATGCAAGTATTGGTATGGCCCCATATGAAGCTTTGTACGGAAGACCTTGTCGTTCTCCAGTATGTTGGGCGGAAGTTGGAGATCGTGAGCTTCTGGGTCCAGATCTAGCAAAAGAAACGACAGAGAAAATTTCTATCATAAAGGAAAGATTGCAAGCAGCGCAATGTAGGCAAAAGAGTTATGCAGATCACAGAAGAAAAGATTTGGAATTCGAAGTAGGGGATTAAGTTCTCCTTAAGGTTTCTCCAATACGAGGAGTAATGCGATTTGGGAAGAAAAGGGCAAAGTTATCACCAAGATTTATTGGACCATTTCGTATTTCCAAAAGAATTGGCAAAGTTACATATCAACTTGATTTACCTGAGAAATTATCAGATATTCATAATGTATTTCATGTATCAATGTTACGAAAGTATATTTCTGATCCATCTCATGTGATAAATTTAAGCGGCATTGAAGTTTAAAAGGGGACTAAGTACATTGAAAGACCTGTTCGAATTCTTGACAGAAAAATTAAGAACAAAAGATATTTCCTGGGTGAAAGTTCAATGGAACCATCATAACGAAGACGAAGCATCATGGTAGGTGGAGTCAGAAATTCGTAAAGATTATCCAAAATTGTTTGAAGCCTAGATTTCGAGGACGAAATCTTTTTCTAAGGGTGGTAGAATGTAACAACCTAACTTAAAATATCGGGTATGTGAAATTTTAGAAGTTTAAAATATACTATCTAAACCATCTCTATTTTATTTATATTTATGTATGCTTTTAAATAATACAAAAGGTATAAGTATGTATACATTTATAAGTGGCATGACATGGTGAAGACAAGTGGCATAATATGGACCATACATCTATCTTAAGATGAAATAGAATTATGACACATACATCACTTAGGTGTACACTTCTAGAAAACCTTAAATGATTACTAAATAAAGTGTGTGTCATGAAATAAATCTTGCATAAACAAATGAAGGACATGTGTCACAAGATTAAATAAGATAGTGACACATAACCCCATTAGGCGTCCATGTGTAGAAACATCTTAAGACATCTAAGTAGACATGTGTCAACATTCTAAAGCTGGTGCAAAGAGAAGTAGACAAGTGTCCAAAATTAAAATTACCAAACTAGCCTTGAAAATTACTATATAAAGGGTGGAAATGTTCACTTATGTTTCATACTTTCACAAAGCAAAAACAAAAGTAAGATAAAGTGAAAAGCTAAGGAAAAAGAGTCAAGTCAAATACACAAGTTTAAGGTGAGAAAAACTATTTACTTTCTAGTATTCATGTTATTCTTGAAGAGAAGATAGTTGTAAGTAAAAGTGGCTCGGTTCTATCAAAAACATAGCTTCGTAATTTGACCATAACTTTCTCAATTCTTAATGAAATTTTGATTTCTTGGATGTTCTAGAAATCTAACGGAAAGTCCTATAACTTTTATTTGTATCATTTTTTGAAATTCGTTGATTAAAATGTTGAAAAACCTCTTGCAAACTCGCTGTCCTGTTGTTGTAGAGTACTCAGTGTTCAGTGCAAACCTGAGCTAGTATTTGTGCATAATTTTTGCATATTTTATCCAAAGCTATAATTTTTAAAGTTTTGGAAACTGCAGGAAGAATGTGACAACTTTCATTTGTATCACTTTTTAACATTCGGCCATTTATATATATAAATTTGAGGTGCAAGCTCGGGTTAAATTTCTGTCTGAAATGAACATGTTTGTTTCTAAGAAAATGCCTTACTTGTGAGATTTTTATCATCGATTTGATAAATAATTTGATGGGTTTCTTTTCATGGTAGTTGAGTATACTAAGTAAGTTACTTATTATAGAAAATTATTCCTATTAATGATGTAGCATATTATAATACCATGACTTTCTATTTAGGACGTTGAAACACTATAAATGGAATATATAAACATAATTGTTCCAATTCAATATTTGGAATTAGAGAATAAAAAGAAATATATTTTAAGGTTTAGGGCCGATCAAATTATTTGACCGCCTTATGGGTGACAGAGAGATAGTGTCTAGGCTTGAGTTTGGAAAACCAGTTTTCTGCTCTCCCTGGCTATCCGGACTGGCCCGACGGATGGGATGGTAAATTTGATTGACTCGGACCAATTTTCTTAATAAGAAAGCGATTTACGAAAAGAATAGTTTTGTCCGTTTATAAAATCTCGATATATATTTAGCTTAAATGGTTTGCAATTTGAATTGAGTTTCCAATATATATATATATATATACATATATACATATATATATATATATATAAAACCCTAATGTGGTTTGAGGTTAGTAAATTACTTTAAAGAAGTATTTTCACACAGAAGAATTAATCGAGGATGCGGTATAAGACCATAGATCTTGGGTGGTGCACTATTACTCTATGTGGTATCGAGCCATTAGAGTACATCCCTACTTGATGAGGGGATGCCGGCCGCAATCGAGGAGGCGGTATAAGACCATAGATCTTGGGTAGTGCACTATTACTCTATGTGGTATCGAGCCAGTAGAGTACATCCCTACTTGATGAGGGGATGCTGACCGCAATAGGATACAATATCCTAGAATATGAACCAAATTGAGGGAGTGGTTTAAATTTATGAAAAATCTTGACTTTAAACAAATGAAGTTTATATATTTTGAAGTTTACCTTGAATAATGTTTTTGATCTGGATTATTAAACTTAAGAAGTAGTGATTTGGAATGAAACGATGATAAAAAAATAATTTATGGTTTTTATAACCCTTCATGACATGACTTGAAAACTATAGATTAAATAGCTATCTCACTGGGTCAGTGTTGCTCATGATGCTACACATAAAAATTTCAGGTTTAGATGGTTAGTTGTTCAACGCAAGATGACTGATGAATACTATGACTATGAAGTGAAGACTTTTATTTAAGTTTATCAGCTTTCTTATGTATAAATATGTTGAATCTCATGATCCTATGTAACTGTGTAATTATGATGATGTGATTGTATAATAACTCTTCCGTTTAAAATCATGTAATCTGAATGATTTTATGTTCCGATATATTTTATTTAAGTTGTGATACTATTCTATTAAGCAACGTAGTTTCTAGGTAACATCTTTGCCTCTGGGTAAGCTCCCAGAGTGGGGTGTTACACCATGGGTTCTGTGTGCTTGACTTCCTAGGTGCGAACGAAGGAGAAAGCAAGTGCGGTCGTGATTTTGCAATTGGAAATGGACGGTCCAGATGGTTTGGGTTAGAATTAAAATAAAGTTTATATTAATTTATATAAAAATTTGTGTAAACTTATAAACGTCATAACTTGTTCGTGCTAGGTCGGATTGTGACGAAACGAATTGCATTGGATTCGTTTTGTCGAGCACTACGCTATGGAGCTGGGTTGGAATCATTTGGAGCTAGTGAAAATTTTGGGTAAAACTAAACGCTCGTTTAATTTTATTCGAAATAAAACGTTGGAGCTACGTTGAAATCAAGGTGAGTGTTTTATAACGCTCACAACGTACTAAATATCTTTATGCTAGTTAAATTTGACATTATGAAGTGTTGTGATTTTATTTGTCGTTGTTTGATAAAAATTTAATTGTCATATAGCTTGTCATTTGAATTAACCATTGAAAAATTAAATTGACAGTTAAATTGAAATTAAAATTGAATTGCGATTAAATTACCTGACATTGATAACTATGAAACTGCCATAAATTGTATTGTCTATTGGACGATGTATTTTGATGGATGTTATTGGTTGATATTTAAATGTTTGAATGTTTATTTGCTTATATATACTGATATGCATACATATGACACTGTGATTGGTTTAAGTAATATATACTCATCCCTGACATTTAATTGAAATAAATAATTACTTGGCCATAGGATAGAAAATTATATACGACACCGAATTGGCTAAATTAATAATTTTAAAAAATCGTCGATTTGAAATTTATTTAAATGTTTTGATTTAAAATCAATTTATAGAAATCGAATTTATCGAAAAAATTGAGTTTGGAATGTTGAAATAAATTTTGGTTAAAAGAAATTATTAAATAATTAAAGTGGAGACTTTGGAATTTAAAATGGGGATATGATTAAATTTCAAAAATTGATTTGTATAAAGATTTAACCTTAATTCGAGCTTTGAATATAACTAAATAAAAGCGATATAAAATGATATTTTGAAATTGAGCTTGAAATTGAATCATATTTGTAATTGGGATTTAAATTTGAATATTGAAGGATAATTTTGTTAAGTGTTAAAAATTGATATTTTGAAAAATCAAGCTAAAAATCGATATAAATTGAAATTGAATAAATTGAAGGTGAATGTAAAATTGAATTAATTTGAAGTCAAAGTTGACATTGATTTGAATTGAAATCGAAATTGAATCTGTAGAATGGAAATTGAAATTGTTTTGAATTGGGAAGTTATAATTGAAATGGTTTGGTTTGAAGCTGTTTTATTTTGTTTTCCAAATTACTCATTTATATAAACCATTTTTGAATACTTAAACTATTTTAATCTATTTTAAATCTACTTAACCCAATTTAAATTATTTTAAACTAATTTATCTATTTTAAATCCATTTTAAGATTTTAAGTATCTTTAACTATTTTAATTATTTAAAACTACTTTTAAACTACTTAAACTATTTTCTAAAATTCCAAACTGGTCAATAAGGTGAAATGTTTATGTTTAAATCTTGAATTTAAATACGAATTGGGTTAAATGAAGTTGCAACCTAAACTGAAATTCGAAATGATCTTGAAATCGAAATGAGATATTAAGGCGAAAATGATTTTTGAAATGGAATCTTACATTCGAAAAGATACGATGATATTTGAAGTGGACTTGATTTTTGAAGCGAATATGATATTTTGATATCAATTATGAATCGATTTGAAATGTAAAAGAGCCAACGGTGTAATAATACGTAGTTATTAAAGAGACCGGGATCGGATATGGACATACCCTCTGTCGATACCGAAAACCACTTTAATAACTATTATACGTGGAGTGTTGATCCAGAATGAAGTGGATGGTTTGGTGAACGCGTTGATTGAAGAAAGAGAACGATATTGGATGACCCCTGACACGACTAAAATAGGAGCCGCGTCGGGCCATTGAGGTTCGCCACCTCTAGCGGACACACTTCTTCGATACCAAATCTATTACATTTGTGATGCGATTTGGGTGCACCCTTTGATTTGGGAGTGTTGTTTCGCGGTGTTGGGGTAGCTGCTGGCTATGCTCAACATCAGTCTGGATCACGCAACTACTAGTATCCTAGTTGGTATCGCCTCATGTACCTTGTCATACTGATTATTCTATTCGCGACCACTACGTTATGTTTTGTGTTATACCTGTGGGGTACCCTCTGATAACCACCAGTTTACGGTGGGGCTTACGGTGCTGTATAGACTATGGCATTATAAAAATGTGTTAAGGGGGATTATGGTAACGTCTTAACGCTGTTTTAATACTTTATATTAGTAATAGGCATTATCTACTTAGCGTACATTACTACATAGTAGATAGTTTAACGGATCCTTGAGAGATGGAAAATCCCGTAACATCTCTTAAGTTATGGCACGCGCGTTGACATTGGATATGAGATGTCAAACCCCGTAAACATCTCTGATGCCGTTACACTCATATTTATTTACGATTGATTTAACTTTCATAAGGATATTTTAGTCCTGACTCGAGTGTTTTGTCTTTTCATTACGATCGGGTCGGTCCTGAGCTTTCAGATTTTTGAAGATCTATTCTGGAGGACGAAGACGAAGATTTGGTACACTATTACTATTATTATCTGTGCATCATGCTGTCTGCTGCATTATTTTAATTGTTCTGTTGTATATGTATAACTCTGATAAATGTTGTATAAATAATAATCAAGGTATAGTAAACAGCTTCATGAACTGTTTATTTGACTATTATATTTTATCGTTCCACTGCGAGATTCTGTGTTGTTTCATTTCCTTTATTTCTCTTTCTTTTCTTTTCTTATTTACCCCAATAACCATCTGCCCTTTTGAATGGTTTGGAATTGACATGTGTATTGGATCTTCGGTTTAAACTGTCCAAAAAGGCGAGTCGTTACAGATTTGACTTGGTATTTGAAATAAATTGGGAAATCAATTTGAAAATTGATTTGGTGTTGAAAGGGAATATTTGGGAATCGATTTGAAAATCGTATATCAGCAGATTTTTGAAAATTTAAATTCACAGTGGGAATTTTATAAAAGAAAGGGAAATTTGTTTTAAAAATAAATATCGGTTTATTTTTTTTAAAAGTGTGGAAAGAAATCTGCGGATTTGAAATGTAAATTTAAAATATATCGAGAAATATTTATTAATTGGTTTAAAGGACCATTTTGAAATGGAAAGTGTATTCTCCCTGGAAAGCCGAGTATGTTTTTAAAAGTAGCTTTCAAATAAAATTTAAAAAGTTCTAGAGTTGGTTTTAAAAGAATATTTTGGAGAAATTATTTTCTTAAGCTATTTTGAAAATCTTTAAAGTAAAGATTTATTTAATAAATTATAGAAGTGATCATTTAAAGGTTTAAATGGATATTTGATTTAGAAAATGGTTTTTTAAATATTTGTACTCTATCTACTAATTTCATTTTAAAAATTAGTTTGGACTTGAAGTTTTATATGAGATATTGGCATAATGTTTTCATAGCTAATATTTAAATAAGTGTTTAGAAATGATTTTTATTCTAAAGGTTTCCAAGTATATTTTGGATAAGTGATTTGAATTATTTTAAAGTATTTGGACTCAGCAGATTTTCAGTGGAAATGAACAAATATTTGGGAATATATTCCGCGTAAGGAAAATATTTGAATTTTTTTTCAAAGGACTGAAAAGTGAAAAGTGATTTGAAATTTGTTTTCAAATGGTTGAAGTGCTAAAATAATATCTTGCGAAGATATTTTTAAAATAAATTGGGGAAAAATTATTTGAAATTTGGTGATTGTTGTGAAAGTTGATTGATAGTTAAATAACCGACTATCAATATAGGCCTTTAAATGACATTTGAATTTTGATGTGACATGGAGTTAGATTCTAGGTGGTTATCCGAAACCCAAATCGAACCTTGATGATGAATCTTTGTGATTGAAATATCCATATGTTTTTAAGTTAAGCGCTCACTATTCAGTTTAGCTGAGAGAGGACTTTGTGTCGTATAACCCATTCCGAATAGTGATATGACGAAATGGATAGCATTAGAAGACGGAGGTAAAAATCGGGTGTTTTCGAGAATGATAGGATAACCTTTCGACTGACTCTACACTGAGTTGCTTTGGTATACAGATCTCCATATGTGATGGGGAGTCCGATCAGGATTGTGGATGTCCGGATTGCAAGGGCTTATTTGGAAGTGCCTTCGTTCACTTCAAATCAGGAACGGACTTGTATGGTTGTATGTCTGACATTACACTTTGAGATATAAAGCTGATTGTTATCAAATACATTTCTGTTGGTGGCAGAGAATTTATTCTCTTAGCTTAACACCCTTCTCTGAGACATACGAGCTTAGAGGTTATGTAGTTGATGGTTATTAATGATATACTCCCAATTTGGTAATGTGGCATATGAAGTACTACTGATCATTTGTTGATCGAAGCATGGCTTTTGTGAAAAGCGTAGCTTTGTGGACGAGACTTCGTCGAGCCTCACAACCCGAAAATGGTCGAAACAGGAAGTTGCGGTAAGGTTTTTAGGGGTCGCACCCCTAGCGTATGTCCATTTTCTTCTAGATAAGAGGTAATATCATGGTATGGATCCCAGATATTTAACCTATGTGGTTGCTACAAACTCACTGCTTTGTGGTTGTTGGTGTCGAGCACTCGGATAAAGGTCGGTAAGGACTGGGGATGGCATACTTTTGTGGTAGTTACCTATGTTATAGCTTGGTTAAAGCGTGAGGTAACGTCGGCCTTGTGTTAGCAGAGATCCGGTTAGGTTCTCGAGGCGTCCTTCCAGAGGCGTACCCATTTTAGTGTAGGAAGTTACTTTGCCTGACCGTCCTTGGAAATACAAAGAAACAATATGCGCCCTGTGCCTTTTTAGATGTATAACCTGCCATGGAATGTGGCGGTAATCTGCTATTGAACATGGTAGCTATAGTAGGCATACGACGAAATGTGGTATGCTGCTAAGATTAATATTATACTTTCGAAATGTTTTCTGCACTATGCACTAATAATAATATCAAATGGTTTTCGTGTATCAAGCATTTTTTACTGTCATAAGGAGAAATCTTCTCCAAATTTGCATTTGCATTGTGTGTGGCGGGAGACCTTATGGTAGTTTCATTTTCCAAAAGCATAGCGGATTTCTTTTTACTTTCTTTGTAAAAATAACTGTTTTTAAAATCTCACACAGTCTCAGGACTGACCTGGAGTTTATTGTTCTCTTTCTAAACTCTGGGTGCCCACAATTTTCCACACGGGCAGCCTAGAGCTAGGTTATCATTATTCTGGAGCGAAGTCAACCAAGAAGTATGCTATGGAAATCTGGAGTTGAAGCTGGATGGCGAGGCGTATCATCTATACTATGTGTTATTCGTTGCGTTTGGGTTGGTGCAAAGTCAGTTCCTTGTAGTCACGTTATAATGACTTTTAGTGTTGTATTGTGTGTCGTTGTAAACTCTGATGATGTATGTAAAACTGATATGGTGCTTTTGTTTTCAAAGACTATTCATTTATCTATTATATATTGTTCCGCTGTGAAATGTGAGATTCTGTTGTTGTTTTTGTTTCTTCTTCTATCTTCTTCTTCTTAAAACCTAACGGTTCAGTTTTACGGCGTTCGATTGTTCGGCAGTCGATATAGCGGATGTATTGATGTCGACTTTCGAAAGTCGAAAAATTGGGTCGTTACAGATTGGTGTCAAAGCATTTAGTTAAGCGACAACCTTGGCTCTGGTGGGTGTTACTCATTAGAGATAGAGTCTGTGGTACTCTAGAATGAGTTGAGTGTAATTATAGATATGAGCGCGTATTTTTTGGTGAATATAAAATTGTTTTATGTTTTGTTGACTTATTGGTTGATTGTTTATAGATTTTGGTCGGTGCAGTCTAGCTAACTGTGTCGATAGGAGTTTCTAAACTCTTAAACAAGATAAACCGACAAACTATTGTTTTAAAAATCGGGTAAATGAGATAATTTTACCCAAACTATTTTTGTATGGAAAAAGAAATAATTTTCCGTAAACAATATGGTTGTTTGGTTGTTAGGAAGTGATAATATTAAATTATTATCATTGATTATTGAATAGGAAATTGAAATCGTAACTCCAAATTTAAGAAATAAAATCACATACAAATGGAATTTAAGAATGTAAATTGTAAATGTGATTTGTCATTTGAAATGGAATTCTAGAGAAATGTTTTTGAAAAGAATTGAAAGGGTTTGAAAAGTTTTGAATTTCGAGTTTGAAAATGATTTTCTAGGGTTTTGAAAAATGTTTTGGAGAGATAAAAGCACTAAACTCTTTTCGGTCGCTGGAAAATAATTCCGATGATGATCGCGACATCATCGGTGTTCATTTTCGAGTTTCCAAGAGAGGAATTGCTGTCGAATTATTTTAAATGGAAGTTGTTTGGAAAACTGTGATTGGTTTTGAAAATTCAAAAGATAATTTGAATTTATTTCAAAAATGGTTTTGTAAAGATGGAAGGACTCTGGAAGATTTATTGAAAGTGTTTATGAGTTGATAACTTATATAATTTGAATTTTGATAGAATGAATTTAACTTAAAGAGTTGAGTTAAATTAAAATGAGCATGAAAACAAAATAAATTGGGAAAGTAAATTTATTGAATAAAATGAAAATAAGTGAGAAAATTTATGGAAGTTTTAAATTGAATTAAATTCAATAATTATAAATAAAAGGTAAATTAAATTCATATGGAATTTGAAATCCAGTTTAAATATAAGTGGTTATAAACCAAAATGGTGGATTGAAAATAAATTTTGGAGAATGAGCAAAGGAATAAAACTAGAATTGAAACTGAATATTGAGAACCAATTTGAATTAAGTGAAATAAAATGAAGTTGTAGAATTAGTTCGAAGTGAACTAAAGATAATAAAGGTGAAAATAAAAAATAGGTTGAGATAAATGAATTGGAATTTGTAATGAATTAGTAAATGGAACTAATTTAAAATAGTGATATAAATTAGTTATAAATGAAAGATAGTTGATAAAAATTCAATATTCAGAAGGTAAATTGAATTCAAATTAAATTGAAAGTGTAAATTGAATTCAAATGAAATTGAAAATGTAAGATTGAATGAAAATGTATATAACTTCAATAGTGAAGTAAAAAAGGTATAAGAAGTAAGTATTCAAACTTTTGTAATGGAATGTGCAAAATGATTTTTGAATATAAAAACTGGATATGGTTGTTAAATAGCATACAGGTATTATAAAGGAAATGGAATTGGGATTTTGATTCTGAAGATAAAATTGAATTGCTAGAAAAGGTATTTATTTGAATTTCAGTATGAAATTTAATGATTTTCTTGTCCAGCCGCTTGGTTTTTTGTTTTCTTTTGAAATCTGGAGGCCCATTGTGGCATTTTGCAATCATACCGAGCTAGCTACGCAAAGGAGACGCTGCAAAAAGTTTTCAAAAATTTAGAGTGTTAAAAAAATTTTGAGAAAATTTTGAAAGTTTGAAATTTAAATTTGAATTGTGAAGTAAACAATATAGTTGGGAACTATGGAAGATTTTGGAAACTTAGTTGAAGTAAATGGGTCTTTAATAAAAAGATTTGTTTTAGCAAGCTAGTAAAACTATTTGGTTTTGGAAAGGTAGCAAATGGGTTAAGGATTGTTCTTCTTAACTTGTAATTTCGGGACCAAATTCTTTTAAGGAGGAAGTCTGTGACGACCCTGAATTTTGGACAATTGAAATTGAAAATTTTAAGTGATCTTAAAATATTTGGATGTTATTTTAAACTTGAATTCCAAATATAACTATGGATTTGGCAATTTAATTATTAAATTTAATTATTGAAGTTGGGTAGAATTTTGAATCTTCAGTTTTAAGCTTGTTAAAAATATTTCAAAGGCTTAGAAAACTTATGTTAATAATATTGAAGATAATGCAAGCTTTAGAATTGAATCTGGAAATGATTTGATCAGTTTTGAAATTTTATCTTTTAAATCGGTATTTAAAAATAGCCTTCCGAGGCACAGTCTCGGAATTCGACGATACCAGTTCCATTGGATCCGTAATATTGTATTATTATCGGATTTTAATTTTCATAGCATTCGGAGGTGTTATGTGGCCATACGACAAGTAAACGCGCTGAAAATATTATCGAAATTTAATTTAATAACTGGGTTCAAAAAGCTATCTTCTCCATACGATCGAATTTGGACTCGAAACCTTTTCCAGCGCGTTTGGAATAGGGGTTAAACATTATAAACGCCTGATGGCACGCCTAAATTGAAGATCAAGTTTTTGAGTTGCATTTATCGAGACAATTGGGATTTTAATTTGAATTTAATATTGAATATATATATATATATATATATATATACATTCAATGGGAATATTCAACACGTGCTTCCCCTAATCTAACATCTGTCCTCAATTTCAACACGCGTTATTTATCAAAAAATTTAATGTCTCGCTAAAAGTCAAATTCGAACCAGATGAAAGAAAAAAATCAAACCCGATCCAATAAATTTAAAAATAAAAACAAAAGAAAGGGGTTCGCTGCTTGAAAAAAAATCACATGGCCGAAATAAATAAATAAAAAATCAAATCAATCGGACTACTTAGTTTGATTTCAAATCAAGAAATAATGGCGGCCGAGCTCATAGGCGATTGAAGGGAGCCGCTGCATGGTCATTGTGCGAGTACCAGTAGTTGCAACTTCATGATTTGGTCGGCGTTCGATCGCGCGAGGGCTTCGCCGCTTTGGGTGTGTCGCGATCGAATGAAAGAGCATGTGGCGGTTCAATCGACTGGAGATCATCAAGGCCTACTCCGAGTTCGAGATGCATGGCGGCAAGCACGAGTTGTGGAAGGCGCGTGCATGCGCATTTGTCTGGGAATCGTTTTCGCCTGGAGTCGAGACTGCAGTCGATGGTGGTTAGATGGAAGGTCGTGGGTCTTCGTCACTTTGCTGATCGATTTGGAATTTGCATGAGCATGTTAGTGGGGTAATTTTCTTTCCAGTAAATCAGTTAACAAATACCTCACTTGATAGAATTATCAGTGTGTTGTTTGTTTAAATTAGCAGTTTGCTGTAAAACAAAGAAGTTTATGAAATATAGGATTTTAAAATGTTAAACAATTTTTTTTAAAAATAGATTTAAAATATGTAAAAGTTATTTTATTAGTATTTAAATATAGTTTATATAAATATATATAGACAGAAAGATTTTTTTTAGAAATTTATATTTTTAGTGCTTAAAGTTATATAAAAAAAATTGATTTTATTTATTGATTTGTATGTAGTTTTAAAAATAAAAGAAAGAAGATATACATGCATATATTTTTTGATCAATTCAGTTAGATTAAAATAATTTATTAAGGTGATAAATTGCTCAATTAATTTATCTGAATTATTTTAGTTACTAAAGGATTTTATTTAAAAAGGTAAAATTTGTTTAAAAATTTATTCACTAGTTTAAATTCAATTATTAGTTGAATTAAAATTTTAAAATGGCAATTTAATTGTTCGACTAATTAGAATATTAATAAAACCTTATAATATTTGTTAAAAGGTCAAAAGATCGTGAAAACAAACTGAAATGGAAATGGGTTGCATGCGTAATAAAGGTGAGATCTTCTCACTCAAATTTTAATAATTGAAAATTTCAGCTATTGACTGATTGTTGAATTATGATAGTTAAATTCAAAAGTTGATTGTGTACTTGATGATAAATTATTATCGGTTGTATTGAATTAGACCCCATGCGTCGCATAATAGCAGATGATATTATATCAAACCCATATACCGTGATATTCCGCCTTGAAGTGGAATTGGTGTTATATATGTTTGGAGTGATTGATTTCCCGCATTATATAGCGATGAGACCCTATGCGCCGCATAATAGTAGATGATATTTTATAAATCCCATACATTGCGATATTCCACCTCGAAGTGTAATTGGTATTTAATTGTTGTGCTAACATCTATGGATGCAGGAAAACAGGTTGGTGGGATCCAACTGGATTCCTCAAACATTTGAATTTGTTTCATATGTTGTGTATCGGTTTATCTATAATCTGTATGTGATTATATTGTGATCGAAATTGTGGAAGGCTATGATTTAGCCAAATATATTTTGGTACCGTAGTATACAAGAAATAAATAAAATCGGATTTTTGGAAGTTTATAGTAAAAATTTATTTTTGAGAATTGGACAAATTTAAAAGAAGGAATTTTAAAAGGATAAGTTTTATTTTTGTAATCCTATTGAATAAAATTCCAAAATATGGGAAAAAGACTTAATAAATAGATTTCATGCAATATTATTCGAAGGTTGAAGAATTCATTTAAAATACGGATTTAATAGTTTGGAAAAAAATAAAGGAATTAATTTTAAAAATAAATAAATTTGGAAATCAATTTGGAATTTGATTCGGTGTTCGAAAATAAATCTTTGGGAAACCGATTTGAAATAGATTTTTGTTTAAAAAATAAATTTTGGAAAACCAATTCTGAAATCGATTTGGTGTTTGAAATAAATGTTTGGAAAATCAATTTGGTATTTGACTTGGTATTTGAAATAAATTTGGAAATCAATTTGAAAATTAATTTGGTGTTGAAAGTGAATATTTGGGAATCGATTTGAAAATCGTATATCAGTGGTTTTTGAAAATTTAAATTCACAATGGGAATTTTATAAAGGAAAGGGAAATTTGTTTTAAAAATAAATATCGATTTATTTTTTAGAAGCGTGGAAAGAAATCTACGGATTTGGAATGTAAATTTAAAATAAATCGAGAAAGATTTATTAATTGGTTTAAAGGACCATTTCGAAATGGAAAGTTATTCTCCCTGGAAAGCCGAGTATGTTTTTAAAAGTAGCTTTCGAATAAAAATTAGAAAGTTCTGGAGTTGGTTTTAAAAGAATATTTTGGAGAAATTATTTTCTTAAGCTATTTTGAAAATCTTTAAAGTAAAGATTTATTTAATAAATTATAGAAGTGATTATTTAAAGGTTTAAATAGATATTTAATTTAGAAAATTGTTATTTAAACATTTATACTCTATCTACTAATTTTATTTTAAAAATTAGTTTGGACTTGACGTTTTATATGAGATATTGGTATAATGTTTTCATAGCCAATATTTAAATAAGTGTTTAGAAATGATTTTTATTCTAAAGGTTTCCGAGTATATTTTGGATAAGTGATTTGAATTATTTTAAAGTATTTGGACTCGACAGATTTTTAGTGGAAATGAATAAATATTTGGGAATATATTCCGTGTAAGGAAAATGACTTGAAATTTGTTTTCAAAAGATTGAAAAGTGAAAAGTGATTTGAAATTTGTTTTCAAATGGTTGAAGTGCTAAAATTATATCTTGCGAAGATATATGAAAATAAATAATTGGGGAAAAATTATTTGAAATTTGATGATTGCTGTGAATGTTGATTGATAGTTAAATAACCGACTATCAATATTGGCCTATAAATGGCATTTGAATTTCGATGCGATTGGGAGCCGGATTATAGGTGGTTATCCGAAACCCACATCGAATCTTGGTGATGAATCTTTGTGATTGAAATATCCACATATTTTTAAATTAAGCGCTCACTATTCGGTTTATACGATGGAGGACTTTGTGTTGTATAACCCGTTCCGAATAGTGATACGACGAAATGGATAACATTTGAAGACGATAGTAAGACCGGGTGTTTTCGAAAACGATAGGATAACCTGTCGAATGACTCTGCACTGAGTTGCTTCGGTATAGAGATCTCCATATGTGATGGGGAGTCCGATCGGGATTGTGGATGCCTGGATCGTAAGGGCTTCTTTGGAAGTGCCTTCGGTTCCGTTCGAACCCGGAACGGACTTGTATGGTTGTATGTTTGACATTACACTTCGAGATATAAAGCTGATTTCTATCAAATACATTTCCGTTGGTGGCAAAGAATTTATTCTCTTAGCTTAATACCCTTCTCTGAGACGTACGAGCTCAGAGGTTATGTAGTTGATGATTATTAGTGATATACTCCCAATTTGGTAATATGACATACGAAGTGCTGTTGATCATTTGTTGATCGAAGTATGGCTTTTGTGAAGCATAGCTTTGTGGACGAGACTTCGTCGAGCCTCCAACCCGGAAATGGTCGAAATAGGAATGTTGCGGTAAGGTTTTTATGGGTCGCGCCCCTTGGGTTTGTCCATTTTATTCTGGATAAGAGGTGATATCATGTATGGAGCCCAGATATTTAACCTATGTGGTTGCTGCAAACTTACTGCTTTGTAGTTATTGGTGTCGAGCGCTCGGATAAAGGTCGGTAATGATCGGCGGTGGCATACTTGTGTGGTAGTTACCTATGTTATAGTTTGGTTAAAGCGTGAGGTAATGTCGACCTTGTGCAGAGATCCGGTTAGGTTCTCGGGGGCGTCCTTCCAGAGGCGTACCCATTTCGGTGTAGGAAGTTCCTTTGCCTGACCATCGTTGGAAATCCAAAGAAACAATACGTGCTCTGTATGGTTTTAGTTGTATAACCTGCCACGGAATGTGGCGGCAACCTACTACTAAACATGGTAGCTATAGTAGGCATACTACGAAATGTGGTATGCTAGCTAAGAATAATATTATACTTTCGAAATTTTTTCTGCAATATACACTAATAATAATATCAAATGGTTTTCGCGTATCAAACATTTTTTACTGTCATAAGGAGAAATCTCCTCCAAGTGTGTCGCATTGTGTGCGTGGCGGAAGGCCTTATGGAAGTTTCATTTTCCAAAAGCATAGCAGATTTCTTATTATTTTCTTTGTGAAAATAACTGTTTTTAAGCTCTCACATCCGTCCCATGACTGACCTGGAGTTTATTGTTCCCTTTCTAAACTCTGGGTGCCCACAGTTTTCCACACGGGTAGCCTAGAGGCAGGTTGTCATTATTCTGGAGCGAAGTCAATCAAGAAGTATGCTGTGGAAATCTGGAGTTAAAGCTGGATGGCGAGGCGTATCATCTACACTATGTAGTATCCGTTGCGTTTGGGTTGGTGCAAAGTCAGTTCCTTGTAGTCAGATTATAATGACTTTTAGTGTTGTATTATGTGTCATTGTAAACTCTAATTATGTATGTAAAACTGATATAGTACTTTTGTTTTCAAAGATTATTCATTTATCTATTATATATTGTTCCGCTATGAAATGTGAGATTATGTTGTTTTTATTTCTTCTTCTATCTTCTTCTTCTTGAAACCCTAACGGTTCGATTTTCCGGGGTTCGATTGTTCGGCAGTCAATACAGTGGACGTATTGATGTCGACTTTCGAAAGTCGAAAAATTGGGTCGTTGCATTGATGATTCATATCCACATGAACTTAACATCTTTTAAATCGATGATTGGCTTCGAAGGAACCGGGATCGGATTTGGGTGATCCCTATCCAAAAACCACTTCGAACCAATGTATACGTCGAAAGTGATGACATGTTGAAGATGATGATTATTGAAGACCATGGATCCTCATAGCATGAGAACTACTTGTTGAACATTCTCTGGGTAGCTCCCATTATAGAGTTATTTATAGCAGTGGTCTTCCCATTGTGGAATTTTTTTTTGATTGCAAGGGGTTCTCGCTTAGTAATGGCCGAGGAAAATGCCCTCAGTTTCGTTCCGTCCCAGAACAAATTTGTATAGGCAAATGTCTAACATTGCATTTCTAGGACACAACGTTTGACTTACAAATGTACATCAGTGGTGGTGGAGAAGGCAACTTCTCTTAGCTTAACACCCTTCTTGAGATGTACGAGCTCAAGGGTTGTATTATTGTGGAAGGAAAATAGTGATCAAGGGAATGGCAGTGTGACATTCAAAGTGGAACCTGTTATGATCAAAGCATGGTTTTGTATGAATAGCGTGACTTTGAAGAAACTGAGCGTAGCCTCGCGAGCCTCACATCCCGAAAGATGATATGGGATAATATGTGGTCTAACAGACACAAATTCGAAATAAGTGAGTATGTATGGTGGTGTTCAATATGTTGGTCCCTTTGGGGGATACGTCCCTCAAGGCATTTATTGCCCCATTTGGATAAAGTGTTAGCTTGAGAAAAGCAGGGAACTACCGGCTGTCAGTTGTAGTATAGCAAGTATAGTTCCAAATGACTAGTTTGAGAAAAGCAATTAAGGCACCGTGAGAAGTATGTTGGTTATGCGTGGATCGGAGAAAAGGCCACTAGTTCACTATCATGTTGGAAAACCAATTCCAATACGAGCTCTATGGTTTTGATTGTATTCCCAAAATAGATGTAAGGACTTGCAAATATTTTAGCTACCCCTTTTGGTATCATATATTCCGTTCGGTATATTCTGTTGACACAGCCCGAATATATTACCTTAGACTTAGTCCAGATATTGATACCTTATTTGAATAAGTTTATTTGAAAAGTGTTTTCAAAAGAATGTCATTAAAAATAATATCAAGTGTATTTTGGTATAAAAGTGTTCTAGTTATCATAAGGTAAAAACTCATCCGTGTTTATGTGTGGGCATGGTCTTACGAAATACTCTTTCTTTTCAAAGGATTTTATTCAAAGGCTGATATATGACACTGTCATTTATATTTGAGTTTCTCACGCTGGTTTATCAAGCATGATCTGGGTATTTTCAATACTCGGGTCAGATCCGAGTAGCTTTAGATTGAGTTGAAGAAAGTTGGAGTTTCCAGAGGAGAGCTGGAGATCTTCATCATCGTATTGACGTATTCTGTTATCCGCTGAAGCTATTTCATTTGTTTTGTTGTTTGTCAGCATTTGTAAGGGTAGGTGTTATAACTATCTAAGATGAATCTAGGTTAGACTCTGATATTGTATTTAAAAAATTTCGTTGTAAAGACTATTTTTGAAATAATATATGTTATTCCATTCATGTGAGATTCTATTCTATCTTAATTTTCTTTCTAACCTTAATGATCCACTTATTCGTGCAATTTCAGTTGGACATGTGTGGTTTTGTCAATTTAAAGGGTACGGAAAAACGGGCCATTATACCTAGTTAACGAGCATTAAGTTATAAATATTCCAAACAAAAGGTTGTGGCTAACTCAACCAATCGGCCACGTATATTGCCTTAAATGAATGTGATAATAAAAGCACTACATATATACACAAATTTATAACTAAGCTAAAGGTGATTTCAAATATCGATAATCTCATAACATTATTATGCAGTAACAATGTCATGATATGGATCGCAAAAGAACCTAAGGCTTAGTAGAACCCAAGAAACATATACCAAAAATTTCCACATGATAAATGTAGTTTATCAATGTCGAAGGGAGTAGATTGACAAAGTAGATAATTAAAAAAATATAACATATCCATTTACTAAGGGGCTAGCTCAATACTTCTTAGAAAACTAATCAAAATGATGGGATTAAGTTTCCATAATTGACCCCGAGTGCAAGTGGAAGATCGAGAGAGTTAGAGGCATGCCTTAAGGGCAATTATGTAATTCGTTACATATATATCTAACTCCATACCTAATCTTATTCATAATAAAGGTATTTTATATCTATTATACACTTTGTTATATAGTTATATAATTAACTAAATAGTAATTTAGAGTACACTGAATAGAAAATCCTTAAATGATATATTATGTGATAATAATTTTAAGGAGTTGTAATCATAGGAAAATTATCAAAAAATAAAATAACATATTGTTTAAATATTTCTAGTCAATATATTTCGAGAGAGAATATCGATGCATCCTTTAAGACCAAGGTATGTAATGCTCTCCACATGTTGGGAATTGTATTACTCATTGCTCTTGGGGGGAAACATGATGTCCTGTATCGATAGTTATAGGAAAACTATGAAATGACTCACCCAGGAGTTTCCGATTGGTTAATGATAACTAGGTCAAATAGAAAACTAGAAGTAATGATGTTACACGATTCTCTCAACCTAGGAATACTTTTGAGCTTCAATGTGGATACTTCACTTTTGTTATAGTTAAATCATAACATGACAACCATCAAGTGACTATAGTTGGGTCTGGGTTGAAGCATCGGAAGTGAAACACTAATCGATAGAGAATTCATCTCCTTGGTTGTATGAGGTTAGTATCAAGGTCGACTGTAGTCAACTCAAAGCCAAAATCTTTGGCAAAAATAGTACAGTTAATAAGAAATGTAATTATTGAACCATTGACTTTGTTTATGGGTTAACTGAGTTGAATGTGGATGATACTGGAATTTTGACTAAGACCAAATTTCATAAATCCTAAAGTAATATAGTGTTGATAAAAAGAATTGGTGTACATAATCATTACTAAAAGGTACCGCTTAAACTGTAAAATTGGATTTTACTATTATAGATGTATAAGCAAAAAATTAGGCTAAAATATCATTCCACTAGCTAAGTTAATGAGTGAACATTAATATTTAAATAGTCGATATTAATCACCAACTGAATTTACACTTACGAGTTACACAATCATATTGGTGATTTCTTCGAAATACAACAGGATTAATCAATTTAGAATTTTTATAAATTAATTAAATTAAATGATATTTCTGAAAATTTATTTAATTATTTGATGTACTGGCTAGTATTAGTAATTTATGAGTAATTGGGTGTGTTTATAAAAGTAACATACATACATACATATCGATCTACGATATCGATACACATTTAAATACGATTTAAATGACGTTATTTATTAAATAGTTTTTGATATCTCATTAGCCCATAGGGCCCGCATGATGGCCAGCCTATAAAAGAAGATAGGGGAAGTTGTTTTTGAATACTAGATCAGGTTTGAAATTGTAATCAAAGAAATAGAAAAAGGAAGAGAACTAGTCCCCATCCTTTTCTCTATTTATAGACCTATCCTCATTCGTTTGGCTCTCACTCTCTTACTCCACCTACTTATAGCCTTAAGCTTCTTCATACCAACCATAGTTGAAAATTATTTAGAGCCATATACATCAAATAAAATTTGATATTTAATATTATATCCAGACCATTGCACCGTCCGAAGATCGATTCAAGGTGAATCTAAGAGATCTCATCAATCAATATATGCTCAAAGACAACATCACTAATATTCAATATTTGATTTACATATTATATTATACTTGTCCAGCGGTAGATAGTATATATAATAATTTTTTACACACATTGGTTGTCTTTTGTCTCATATATAATTAAGTATCATAGATTGAGTTAAGATAATCAATATTGTTTTTCAACTAAAACATAGTACCTTTAATTTTCGGTTATGCTTACTTTAATATATAAATATATATATATATATATATATATATATATATATATATATACATATACATACATACATACATACATATATATATTAATTTTAAATACAAAATTAATTATTTAATCAAAAATTATTTTTTGTTATTTTTAATCCCTTTACACAAATGTAATATATTTTAAAGTTAATTATATGTTCAAAATAGTTTTTGGATTTGAAAAAAAAAATTATGCTAAACTAATACATTAATATATATATATATATATATATATATAATGTTTTGTATTTAATATTTTGAAAATAATGCTTATATTTATTCATATATAAATACTTATATATCTTATGTAACGACTCGCCCTTCTGACCTCTCCTAGTCGGTAATTAAACCAACTTGAAACGTTCAAAATGACGGATTGTTATTCAGTTTATAGAGTTTAAACAGAATCAGCCATAGAAACACAGAATAATTATATTTCACATAAATGAATTTCTTTTACATATATCGGAGTTTATACAATGAATTAAATTTATACAGCGGAATATTTCTTTAAGTACAAAATAAATCCCCGAAAAGCTAAAGTGAAGCGTTTTCCCCAACTCTCTCTTACTTCGCTGCCTGAAAATCTTCAAGCTGTAAAATACTCGGTCTGACCCGAGTATTACATTCAAAAGAAAATAATACACGGGTCAGTCAAATTCAAACTCAGTTATTAGTGCATAGAGGCAATAATAATCAAATAACGATTAGACGACAGTCAAATATAAATTCACCTATTTGATCCTTTAACAAGAAATCGGATAACGGTAAATATAACACTTAACAGTGTTAACAATAAATCAGCTAATTCAAATTATTAACGAAGATAGATGAAGGGATTATTAATGAAGATAATTTAGAAAAACATCAAAATTGCTTAAACGGCAAATAGCAACAAAATTATCAAATATAACCAAATCAAAATGCGATTCCAAATTATTAGATTGAATAAACGAAACAGTTCAAACAATTGAAAAATCAATTAAAACGTCAACTCGAGTAGGGCTGCAGTACACACACGCGTGTATGGCCTCGCCACATTTAAAATGTTAATTCTGTTTGGCTGTAGTTCACGCTTGCGTGCACTGCCTCGCCACTACCGTAAATGGAATATGCAAAAGATCATAAATCAAAACAAAATAGGATATAAAAAAAACCATGTCATGTGGCTGCAGTTCACGCTTGCGTGCACTGCCTTGCCACTATAGTGATGATGTACCCAAAAACTCAATTCTGTGTGGCTGTAGTTCATGCTTGCGTGCACTGCCTTGTCACTACAGTAATGATGTACATAACCGGACACAAGGTCAAACCCGAACTATTAGCTGGATTCAACTCAAGTAAATTCGAAAACCAATAAAATGCAAAGGTCAAGTTGCAGATATCACGACTCAACACAACTGCAAGTATTCAAGTTCACATGTGAAAGTCCAGGCATCAATACTTGAAGCCAGAAACAATACAAAAGCAGACTCAGTGATACAAGAAGAAAATATACAGTGATGACATGGTTGTGGTGAAAAACTCAAAACCCCTAATGTACTTGAATACTTGAAACAAAAAGTGGAGAATATTCGACATGCAATGATACAAAGTGGCATATGATCAGTGGTAATGCAAGCAAAGCTAACAACTACATACAACTGCAGTGCAGCATATATCAAGTGAAGGCTAGCACATACACATCAAAGTGTAGACAAGCCACAAAATCAGGATAAAGCCAGTGACAAGCTTACATGATGACTCGAGAACAAAAGGATGAAGTACTCAGCATACATGTATCGATATATACATGTAGTGAACAGTGGGAAAGAGTCCAACAAAACATCTCAAGCTCAAAATGGACCCAGACTCAAGAAAATATACTGTAATAATATGGTTGTAGTGAATCAAGCAACTCGACCAAACCCAACAACTATATGAATGCATGCATATGGTAAGCAGTCCAGTCAAGCCAATGCTAACATGTAGTGCGTCGAAACAAAACAGTGATACCCAAATGCTACATGAAACAAGTATGCAAACTGTCTCGTGTAATGATAACAGAGACTACAAAAAACCAAATGCATGCGGACTGCATCGAGAGTACAATTCAGATGCAATCATACATATGCGCGGCAGACTCGAGTGTTACAAGTTCGAACAAACACTCAATGCAACTGAAC
This sequence comes from Allium cepa, assembly GCA_030765085.1. Taxonomy (NCBI): domain Eukaryota; kingdom Viridiplantae; phylum Streptophyta; class Magnoliopsida; order Asparagales; family Amaryllidaceae; genus Allium; species Allium cepa. The sequence goes on along the minus strand of CM060935.1, from coordinate 1,278,708 downwards.
ATGGCAGGGACAGAGGATGCAAATATGATATGCAACTGACCTCAAGGAGGACGCAAAACAGAAAGTGAGCCATGCCTATGTACTAGTGAAACAGGGTAATACCTAAGAATACAAGAACAAACGATAATGTTTGTACTAAATAGTGTGGGTTCCAAGCAAGTCAGAGTCTTGGAATCAAAGAATCAGCAAATTCAAAATTTCCAGTTCCATAAAAGTCGAACAGGTCAAAAATCAAAGCCAAGCATTATCACAAGCCGAAGCCAGGTGATAACAAATTAATGTAGAAAACAAAAGTCAAGTTAAAGCAACTCAAAGGCAAGTTCGAACAATCTCAAAAATCATGGAACGACAAGTTGAAATCGAACCAGTCAGGTATACTACAGAGGAACTCAAAGCAGCAGTTTTCAAGTGTCTAAAGTCAACAACATGCCAGTAAAAATCAAAGAGGTGATGACAAAGAAAATAAATTCACGGAGCAGCCTTAACAAGCCGCAAGTTAGAGAAAAAAGGAAATCGAACAGTTCAAGGCCGAAACAATCTCCATCATCGAAGCCAACAACCAATTGATACCAACAAAGTCAGATAACTTTCGAACTAGGATAAAGGGGATTTTTAAAGCATTTAATAGATGTAATAAATTCGATAGAAGACATCATAAAATTCACGAATCAAATGCCAAAAATCAAACCGTGACAAGTAAGGGAATCAACCGATCAGTGAAGTCCACAATCCAAGTAAATAAAAATTGGAACAAAACGGAATTTAACAAATCTCGAACTAGATGTGAGTGAAGCAATCACTCACCTTTGCCTGACGCGGCCGCGAACGAGGCGAAGAATTGAACGAGCGAGCCAGCGCCTTCGAATTCAATCAAGCCCTAATTTGGATCGAAGGACGAAGCCGCCATTAAATTTTATTTTATTTTTTCGTTTGATTTTGAAGTGTTGAAGGAAGGGGTATCGGGTACTTAAAATTGAACGAGACATACTTTACACGATTTTCTTCGTGATTCTCTACGTAGTTAAAGGCGTATGTAACGGCGTGTTTGTAGCTGATAAAAATAAGGCAGTTGTAATCATTATATTATATATTATTATTATTTTTCCATTTTAAATTAAATTTGTTTTTTAGATATTTTCTTTAGTAAGCTTCATAGATATATAAACGTTTTGAAGTTCAACTATCAAACATCAATTTATATTAACATGTTTTACAATTAGATTTTATACTTGTATTTTGTATTGATAAAATTTATTCCATTTTATTTAAGTTAAAGAAAAATGTTATTAAAACTAACCATCAATTTATTAATTTACATAAATAATAATTCTTAAATCCAAATTATTTTTCTAAGTCATTAGTTCAAATTTTAAATACAAATTTAATATTCAATTTCAAACTCCAAAGTCAAATTCAAATTTTTATTCAACTTTCAATAGATTAAATTCTAAAATTTAATCGCCAAATCCATTCTGATAATTTGAAATTTAAGTCAAACCATCATTCAAATATTTAAAATAAATTAAATATTTTCAATTTAAATTGTTCAAAATTCAGGGTTGTTACAATCTTCCCCCCTTAAAAGAATTTCGTCCCGAAATTATAAGTTAGGAAAAAACGATTGTTAAAATCTCACCGATATTTATACCCTACACAATTTTACCAAGTTTGAATCTTATTAAAATAAATAAATATAGGATTCATTCCATTTATTTTATCTCCCTAGCTTTGTTCATTTTTTTCTAAAATCAAGACGTAAAAGTCTTTTACCAAAATTTTTGGCTTACAAAACTCAAATTTAAACTTGAAATTCTTCATGCTAGAGATTTTTATATCATATTTTTTTTTAAAGCTGTGGACTTTCAAGATATTTTAAAGATCTTATTCTTTAATTCAATTAGGTTGGAATTATGTAATTTTAATTTCAGACTATTGATTTGCTATCTAAAGATTTGAACATACTTGCTAACTCGAAGTTTAACAAGTCTATCGTCGTTCTCACAGACATTAGGCATATGCTGGCCAGGCGCAGGACTAAAAATCTCCAAGTACTAAATATACTTGCTTCAACTTCCAGTGAAAATACTTTTAAAAATTCTTTTAAAAATGGATATGGAAAGCACGTTCCCCCATGGATCACAGTTTTACCCGGCGGTTACGCTACTATCCTAGTAGAAACGCTTGTAATCTGTAGATTTCACATCTCTTGAATTTCGCCATGGTTGTTGCCATAGATCACGGTTCACACGGCGGTTACGCTACTATCCCAGTAGAATCGCTTGTGACCGTAGGCATCTCACCCCTCAAATTACGCTTTGGCCTCTAGATCGCAATTTACGCGGCGGTTGCGCCACTATCCCAGTGGAGTAACTGTAGGCATCACGCCCCACGAATTACGCTAGCATACATCATCATTAATTCGCATGATCCCATCACAATGATCCATCATGAGGGATTCTAATCCAAATGGACACTCCAACTTATGGAAATTCTACGTAGCTACGAATTTCAAATGGACACTCACACCGAGTTCCAACACCTTCACAAATTTTAAATGGAAGGTACTTGTCCATATCCTCAGTTTAGAAAACATAATGTCATATACATATAGTACATCATTTCACATTTCGTACATATCATACCTATGTAAACTTACATAGGATTTTCATAATAATGACTTTCCAAACTGATGGTTTTCGAATTATTACATTCACATATATAAATTCTGAAAACCACAATATCCCATACCCATAACAAATAGAGGATTTCTAAATTTTCCATCTCATTACCGATTTAAATTTTTCCTCTAAATCAATTTGAAAATTTAAGGTTATCTCAAACCCAATTCACATTCATAATCCAATTCATTATCGACTTCACATTCGATTTGGTTTTCACGTTACATCGTTAATTCTCAACACATAATTGATGTCTACCGATATATAACCTCTAAGCTCGTACGTCTCAGAGAAGGATGTATATAGCTAAAAGAATAAATTCTCCGCCCACCAAACAGATATATATTTAATAGAGATCAATTTCTATATCATCAATTCACAATGTTAGACATACAATCCCAATCGACTATCCAAAATTCAAAGCTCAACTTATATTGTTTTTGATGTCGAAGTTAAACTCAATTTAACTCAAAATTCAATCTTTTTTGAAAAAATTCAAGTTAACTAATTGTTCAAATTTTCCAAAAACATCTTTACAAGATATATATAATTTTCCACACTTAACCATTTGAAATAAATTTCAAATATTCACTTTTCAATTTATCTTTAAAAGATAAAATTTCAAACCTTCCATTTCATATTGGAAAACATTTCCATACTTATTTAATAATAAGTAATTCACAAATCCATTTATTTTCAACACCTGAAAAATATTCAATATACTTAAATCATAATCAAGTATATATTCCATTCTTTGAGGAAAGCGTTCTTTTAAACGCATTTATTTGAGTCAAAACGAATGTTGCGTAAAACATTGTTACGACAACTCAAAATCTCTAGTATAGGGATTCGAATTTAAGATAGATATATAAATCCCAAAACTATATAAACATTTCGTTTCGGAAACCATTTACTATAACAACGGTGTTATAGTCCACCGTTTCCTTCTATTTCTCGAAAACGTCTATTTCAACAATGAATGTTGAAATCTATGTATTCTATAGTTAATACATTTTAAAACATCTTTTAAAACAATTAACTTCATTCTTTTAAATTTCACTTCTCCAAATCATACCCGTTTATTCAATAATATATTCACTGTCCAAAATCGCGAATATACATCGTTTACCAAATTCAACACTTGGACTTATTTCATAGTTTGAATTACCGCATACTTTTCACAATATTGGTTTTAAACCGATTTCAAACTTTTCAATATTAAGTTTTTCACTTAACCTAATTCTCTGATGTTCAAATTCAAATTCATCACTGAATCTATTAAACCTATTATGGATTATCATGTTGACAACTTCAAATTTTAAACCTAAATTCCATTTGAATTTTTGCATTTGCTTTCTATTTCAAAATTAATCAACTAATTCTTTAGTAAGCCATTCATCGACTTGGTTTCATTAGATTTATATCTCCACATTCACTATTTTAGGCATTAGTTTAAACTTGAAATATAAGCTTTACATCAAAACTAGTTTGATTCATACCGTTAAGTCAACAAATAAATTTCCTTCCCAAGACGCTATTTTATTAAAATACTTCATTCCGTACAACTATCCATAGCTTAGTACTTTTAAAATACGTACATAGAAGATTTTGGATTACAAAAGATAATATTACAAAATATATTGATTGGTTTAAGATTCAGAATTAGGACTATCGAATGCCTGTCTAGTAGTACGCATCTTTGACTAACTTCCCTCCTCGGTTTACACTATTTCAAGTTGTATTAAAGGAGAATTAACACATTCAAAATCTACATGCCCCCAATTCCTACAGTTCCCGCAAAAATATGAGATGTTTCCATCCTTATCTATCACCCTTACACTTTTCGCTCTAACTGATCGGGCTATAGCTTGCTTTCCATGTTGTCTTTCGGTGTAGTTTCTGGCTATATGTCCAGTCTGGCGACAATGGTAGCAGATTGTCAATCTGTCGACGGGTAAATCGAGTACGCGCTTCTTCCTTTTCACTTTAGGGCAATGACTAAGAAAATGCCCTTTCCCCTGACATTTAAAACACAAAATCTCAGGACGAGCGAACCGGACATCCACATTCCTTTTCTTTCTCTTCTCTCGGCACATAACGGCATAATGTCCCTTTTTATGACATCGATAACAGATAACATCATCATAGGGACCAGGTGCTTGCCTTTCATTTATTTTCCTTTCGATTTCCGCATGTGCCACTGCTGCTTCTCTACGGGCAATTTCTCTTTGTTCACGGCGTGCTGCTTTTTGTGCTTCGGTTTTTGCCATTTTAATTAACAAGATATTTTTGAAGTTTCCTATTAAAATTTACAATCATTATTAGCAAAGGTTGGATTATTCAATCATTTCCCCAAGACAATTTGCAAATTTACATTATCCTGATATATAGGATTATTATTCAACCAAACTTGAGATTCAACTCCGGATTTTGTTTCAAACATTTGAAATATACATATATATACATACTTGCGTATTTAACTTTACTTGAAACATAATAACAAAATTTATTTTATTTTACTCTTTTCGAAAATATTTTGAAAAATTACTTGAAATTTTTTCTTCCTGTATATACTACTAGTATTGTTTTTCAAAACATTTGAAATAAATTTTCAAAAGAATTCAAAAATCAAATTCCCAAGTTATAGTTTAATGATTCTCTTGGCTATACTAAATTGATATGTCATTTTATTTCACAATTATTACTTTGGAGATATTCAAAATATTTGATTTAAACCAATTCATTAATTCACTTAACTTATATTTTATTTTTTATAAATCTCAACAATTCGATAATGGTTTTCGAATGATCGGGACTCAAATCTAAGGAGACCTTACCGAAGAGAAACTATCGCAAACCTAAATTTAGAGAGGGGAATTTCCGAAAAAAATTGAATTTTCAAAATACCTTTTATTTTCAAAAACAACAAATTTTTTTATACTTCTTTAGATTTGAAAAACGTTTTTTTTTAAATGATTCTAGTAACTATACATATTAAACATCATAAACTGAGCTTTGTATAAACCAAAGCTCTGATACCACTTTTGTAACGACCCGCCCTTCTGACCGCCCCTAGTCGGTAATTAAACCAACTTGAAACGTTCAAAATGACGGATTGTTATTCAGTTTAAAACAGAATTAGCCACAGAAACACAGAATAATTATATTTCACATAAATGAATTTCTTTTACATATATCAGAGTTTATACAATGAATTAAATTTATACAGCAGAATATTTCTTTAAGTACAAAATAAATCCCCGAAAAGCTAAAGTGAAGCGTTTTCCCCAACTCTCTCTAACTTCGCTACCTGAAAATCTTCAAGCTTTAAAATACTTGGTCTGACCCGAGTATTACATTCAAAAGAAAATAATACACGGGTCAGTCTAATTCAAACTCAGTTATTAGTGCATAGAGGCAATAATAATCAAATAACAATTAGACGACAGTCAAATATAAATTCACCTATCCGATCCTTTAACAAGAAATCGGATAACGGTAAATATAACACTTAACAATGTTAACAATAAATCAGCTAATTCAAATTATTAACGAAGATAGATGAATGGATTATTAATGAAGATAATTTAGAAAAACATCAAAATTGCCTAAACGGCAAATAACAACAAAATCATCAAATTTAACCAAATCAAAATACGATTCCAAATATATTAAATTGAATAAACAAAACGGTTCAAACAATTGAAAAATCAATTAAAACGTCAACTCGAGTAGGGCTGCAGTTCACGCTTGCGTGCACTGCCTCGCCACTACAGTATATGGAATATGCAAAAGATCATAAATCAAAACAAAATAGGATATCAAAAGAAAACCATGTCGTGTGGTTGCAGTTCACGCTTGCGTGCACTGCCTTGCCACTATAGTGATGATGATGTACCCAAAAACTCAATTCCGTGTGGCTGCAGTTCATGCTTGCGTGCACTGCCTTGCCACTACAGTAATGATGTACATAACCGGGCACAAGGTCAAACCCGAACTATTAGCTGGATTCAACTCAAGTAAATTCAAAAACCAATAAAATGCAAAGGTCAAGTCGCAGATATCACGACTCAACACAACTGCAAGTATTCAAGTTCACATGTGAAAGTCCAAGCATCAATACTTGAAGCCAGAAACAATACAAAAGCAGACTCAGTGATACAAGAAGCAAACATACAGTGATGACATGGTTGTAGTGAAAAACTCAAAACCCCTAATGTACTTGAATACTTGAAACAGAAAGTGGAGAATATTCGACATGCAATGATACATAGTGGCATATGATCAGAGGTAATGCAAGCAAAGCTAACTACTACATATAACTATAGTGCAACATATATCAAGTGAAGGCTAGCACATACACATCAAAGTATAGGCAAACTACAAAATCAGGATAAAGCCAGTGACAAGCTTACATGATAACTCGAGAACAAAAGCATGAAGTACTCAGCATGCATGTATCCATACATACATGCAGTGAACAGTGGGAAAGAGTCCAACAAAACATCTCAAGCTCAAAATGGACCCAGACTCAAGCAAATATACTGTAATAATATGGTTGTAGTGAATCAAGCAACTCGACCAAACCCAACAACTATATAAATGCATGCATATGGTAAGCAGTCCAGTCAAGCCAATGCTAACATGTAGTGCGTCGAAACAAAACAGTGATACCCAAATGCTACATGAAACAAGTATGCAAACTGTCTCGTGTAATGATAACAGAGACTACAAAGAAACCAAATGCATGAGGACTGCATCGAGAATACAATTCAGATGCAATCATACATATGCGCGGCAGACTCGAGTGTTACAAGTTCGAACAAGCACTCAATGCAACTGAACATGGCAGGGACAGAGGATGCAAATATGATATGCAACTGACCTCAAGGAGGATGCAAAACAGAAAGTGAGTAATGCCTATGTACTAGTGAAACAGGGTAATACCAAAGAATACAAGAACAAACGACAATGTTTGTACTAAATAGTGTGGGTTCCAAGCAAGTCAGAGTCTTGGAATCAAAGAATCGGCAAATTCAAAATTTCCAGTTCCATAAAAGTCAAACATGTCAAAAATCAAAGCCAAGCATTATCACAAGCCGAAGCCAGGTGATAGCAAATTAATGTAGAAAACAAAATTCAAGTTAAAGCAACTCAAAGGCAAGTTCGAACAATCTCAAAAATCATGGAACGACAAGTTGAAATCGAACCTGTCAGGTATACTACAGAGGTACTCAAAGCAGCAGTTTTCAAGTGTCTAAAGTCAACAACATGCCAGTAAAAATCAAAGAGGTGATGACAAAGAAAAGAAATTCACGGAGCAGCGTTAACAAGCCGCAAGTCAGAGAAAAGAAAGGAAATCGAACAGTTCAAGGCCGAAACAATCTCCATCATCGAAGCCAACAACCAATTGATACCAACAAAGTCAAATAAATTTCGAACTAGGATAAAGGGAATTTTTAAAGCATTTAATAGATGTAACAAATTCGACAGACATCATCAGAAAATTCACGAATCAAATGCCAAAAATCAAACCGTGACAAGTAAGGGAATCAACCAATCAGTGAAGTCCACAATCCAGGTAAATAAAAATTGGAACAAATCGGAATTTAACAAGTCTCGAACTAGATGTGAGTGAAGCAATCACTCACATTTGCCTGACGCGGCCGCGAACGAGGCGAAGAATCGAACGAGCGAGCCAGCGCTTTCGAATTCAATCAAGCCCTAATTTGGATCGAAGGACGAAGCCGCCATTAAATTTTTTTTTCGTTCGATTTTGAAGTGATGAAGGAAGGGGTATCGGGTACTTAAAATAGAACGAGACATTCTTTACACGATTTTCTTCGTGATTCTCTGCGTAGTTAAAGGCGTATGTAACGGCGTGTTTGTAGCTGATAAAAATAAGGCAGTTGTAATCATTATATATATATATATATATTTCCATTTTAAATTCAATTTGTTTTGTAGATATTTTCTTTAGTAAGCTTCATAGATATATAAACGTTTTGAAGTTCAACTATCAAACATCAATTTATATTAACATGTTTTACAATTAGATTTTATACTTGTATTTTGTATTGATAAAATTTATTCCATTTTATTTAAGTTAAAGAAAAATGTTATTAAAACTAACCATCAATTTATTAATTTACATAAATAATAATTCTTAAATCCAAATTATTTTTCTAAGTCATTAGTTCGAATTTTAAATACAAATTTAATATTCAATTTCAAACTCCAAAGTCAAATTCAAATTTTTATTCAACTTTCAATAGATTAAATTCTAAAATTTAATCGCCAAATTCATTCTGATAATTTGAAATTTAAGTCAAATCATCATTCAAATATGTAAAATAAATTAAATATTTTCAATTTAAATTGCTCCAAATTCAGGGTTGTTACATCTTATAAAATTAAAAATTGGCTTTTGTTATTCAATGTATATATACTATGATAAAGTAATACGTTAATATATATATATATATATATATATATATATATATATATATATATATGTATATATGTATATGTATATATATTATTAAGTTTTTGTGTTTAACATTTTGGAAATAAAGCTTATATTAATTCATATATAAATACTTAAATATATTCGTTATAAATATAAATTTGGTTTCAGTTTTTACAATAAATGATTGTTATAGCCAGAAATAAATTTAACATATAATATTTATTTTTTATATTTATCTTATTGTAATAATTGTATACTTCATTTTATAATGAAATAATAAATAAAAAAATTCAACAATAAAACTATTTTATAATATGTATACTTTTCTTAGGACAAAGTTCAAACTGCTTTATTACTTAATACTCTAATATTCACAACCCATTGTAATATAATGGGTTCAACAATACATCTCAGCCCACAACCCAAACTCGTTAATAAACCAACCTCTTGACTAGCCTAAAAGTAAAAAAAGATATGTCCCCACTCTTGAAAGTTCTCATTAATTCATTTGTGCAAAAATTAAACCCTTCCCAACATATTTTTGGTCTTCAGTAATGGCGACTTTGCATCTTCCTTAAGGAAAAATAACCTCCTCGACCTCTTTATTGTAGAAAAACCTACTTCGCATGTCTACAGCTCCATCGCACGTCCCTTTTCTAAGCTAGATCTAATATAAGTTCCATCGATAGTTGCTCCAAGACTCCTTAATGTTGTAGATCTATGTTGTATAAGTGTAGATTCAAGTTGATTTAGAGGGATAGATAACATGCAGTTCAATTTTGTAAACTCCAAAGACACATGCTTTGCTACATCATCTTACCTTGCTTAAAGGCTTCTAAAATCTGTAGATTTATGCCTCTCAAGCATAAATATAAGTAAATCTGGCAGCTGTTCAACATGCAACAATGATTTTCGAAGCTTCTTTTTTTAGAAAAAATATGTGATATAATTCGTATTTTGTTTACTATTATCTCCCTACTGACAACATCCATTAATAAAATCTAGGAGTCTATGTCTTTCGATGGGATATTAAATTTGTTCAATCGAAAATAAATGTAATTATCTTTTCCATGCCTGTATCTAAGTGAGAGAGAGAGCAAGAGAAATGTAATTAATACGGGAAAATCAACCATACTTGGAGAATTTCAGAGCAAGGTAGCAAAATGTTTAATCGTACAAAGCATTGACACCACTTGCTGTGGTGGTCGGTAAGGTTATTCCCATTCTCTGCATATTTCTATGTCTTGATTGTTCATATGTGCTCTGTATTTGGATTTTGAGATGCAGATCTTGACTAGTTTCGAGATGTATTCGCAGGTAGTTTGTTCTAAGTGGTGTTTTCCCTTAAGTGTTATATTATTTTTCTCTTTTCAAATCAACCAAATTCAAGTGTAATATACAATAAGTGCCACATCTCTACTTCTGCCATTTTAAATATAATGCGAAATCATTATTTCCATGCACCGAATGTCAAGTGCCACTATTTGAGGTGTAGACCATTTAAGTTTTACTCTACACCATTTCGAAACATAAGCTCCAAATTTGCACTGGAAAAATAAATGGTTGGTATCCTCCATAGTTTGGTTGTAGAAAACACATGCTTGTTCAACACTGATATTTTTTAGTAAGTCAAAATTTTGTTGGCATTAGACCGTTTGCCGCTTTAAATGTGCACATTGCTATTTTAGGTGAATGGATTTTGTTCCATATGAAATCTGCATATGTTACTTTTATCATCAGATTGTATGATAGCATACTAGGTTGATTTCAAACTGTAACTTCCATCCTTACTGCATGTCCAAACCCGGTAGTCTTCTACTTTATCCCTTTATACATGTGTTTTCGCTCCATCTTCTTTGAACTGCCTCATATAGCTAATTCTTTGGATGCGCCAAGTTTCATCCTCGAGAATGTCACTGGCAATGATTCGTTCGCCCTTAATTCTCTTTAATGTTTCACAACCCAATTTATTAATAATTTGCCCCTTGCAACCACGGGTCAAACCGTGGGGAGTGTTGGAACTAAGCTAGCCTATAGCAGAAGGTATGGGTGTATTTCAAAAACAATTACCCTATTGGATCTATATTGGGCCTATGAAGTCTAATTCATTTAGAACATTTCTAAATTTAGTTTAAATATAAAATTATGTATTAAATTTATAAATTGTGTTTGAGATTTATTTAATTTTGGTTTTACTTATATAAATACACATATACATGTATGTATTTCATATACATATATAATTATATATGTGTATGTGTAACATAGCAATCCATGAAGGGTATAACATGTATGTATATAGATGTTGGGATTTACACTGCAACGGACGCATTAGCTCATTTTGTACATACTGTATGTTGTCAAATATGTACATGAACATATACTTACAAATTTCAAAAGATTATTTGTGTGTGTATTTGTGTACGTATAAAATATGTTTTACCAATAAAATATTACATAAAGTATTTATTTATATAACTACATATTATACCATAAATAACAATAAAGATATATGTATATAGATATATATAATAAAACAATTAATTTTTTTTATAACTTACTAGTCAGAATACATATCAGTTCTGAAGTCACAATGATTTTAATATTATATATTATATATATATATATATATATATTATAAAGAATTAAACATAAATTAACTTAAAATAATTATATAATAAAAATTCAATTTTTATAGTTTTAGAAAATCTGGAAACACGTTTTAGCAATTAGGATTTTTTTTGGAATTTTCACAATTGAAATAATATTTTTAATTAAATAATTAATAACAAGCCAAATTTAAATTAATTTTAAAAAATATAAAATTAAGTTGAAAAGTCAAAAAAAATTTAAAGGCAACTGACATGATGAATTGATTTTGAAAAATATAAAATTCAATTTTTTTTTGCATAGCCGACGGGGTTGGATGGGCCCCTACCTCTTTATTAATGCACCAGAGAGAAAAAACATACAAAAATGAGCAAACCACACACACGGACGAGCAACAAAGCAAGCAGAGAGGCAACATAGTGCACCAATACAAAAAAAGTGAAGAGGAACAACAATAAAAAACAAGCAACCGGGAAAGAAAGAACGGGAAGGAAACAATGGAAATCGCAGCCCAATCAGATAGCAGCAAGGGTCCCCTGTTCAAATACAAAGTTTGCATTGTTCGGACCTGCTTTTATATCATGGGAGACATACAGAGGATAAGCTCTTCATTTCGCAAAATCTCCGGCTGAAAGATACGCTGATTTCTCTCCGTCCAGATGACAGATAGGAATTTTTGTAAAACGATGAAAAGAATCCTATTTCTACTAACAGACATATCAGTAATTTTGAGTATAGTACTCCAAATATCACCATTCCACAACTGTGCATCCAAGAAACCTACCTTGTTTAACAGTTTTGTCCACAGTCGTAAGACGAAGCCACAATCGAAGAAGATGTGGTCTCTTGTTTCAGGTTCAGAGCTGTAGAAAATGCAGTGGATCGGCACTTGCATCCCACGGCTAAATAGCTTAACACGCGTGTGTAAAGCGTTGTTTATTACTTTCCAAAACATGAGATTTTCTCTTGCATTATTATCCCTATTCCAGACTCTTTTGTGCCATTTGCACTCCTCCAGGTTGTCATGACCAGACAGGTAATTGTACATAGGCTTGATTTTAAAGATGCTACCTATGCCTTTCCAGTTAGTGATGTGGCTGCGATTCAGGGATACCTATGAGGCTTTGATATCCATATCAGACGAACAGCCTGATTTGATGTGTTAGGGAGCACAAAAACACCATTGTTAATCACGTCCGTGACCATAGATTGCGGTAGAATGCCAGTTTCGGAGATGTCACTATGGGTAAGATTCGTACGAAGAATACATCCATGGGCTAACCACGGGTCATTCCAGAATTGGACGTTGCTCGATAAGCCGTATTGGACAAGAGGGAGGATGCAGCCACGCAAGTTTAAGAGAGATCGTCAAGTCCAGCTACTGTTTTGAAGGGCTTTCATGCTCCAGAAATCCCTCCTTTTAATTACATTATTTTTCGACCATTGGACCCAAGGACTGTTTCTATTGTTTATGAAGTTATCAAAATGTTTGATAAGCGCTACCCTATTCCAAAAAGCAACATTGTAGATACCAAGACCACCCTTGCGCAGGGGTCCTGAACCAGCTTGAATGATATAGGGGCAGTGAACCGACTATGAATGGAGCCTTCCCAAATGAATCTCATAGCAGCTGATCTGATCATATTGATTAGTTTAAGCGGTAAAATGAAGGTCTGCTCCCAGTATACTTGCATAGAAAATAACACTGATTTGACAAGCGTAATACGGCCCGCTTGACTTAAAGTTCTGGAGGTCCAACACTGCAGTTTCGACATAATTTTTGCAAATAGAGGAGAGCATTGACCAGCTGTTATCCGAGATGCTGCAAGAGGGATACCAAGATAAGTCACCATATTAAAGTTTGGCTGGAGATGCGTGAAGTTGAGGATTTGAAGAGTTTGGTCGTCGGTAAGACCAGCTAACATTGTCTCAGATTTTCCAAGGTTAATTTTCAAACCAGTTTGACGGTAGAAAGCATCTAAGGCATGCATAATGGAGCGAATGGATGTAGGATCAGGCTTGCAGAAGACAACAAGATCATCAGCAAACATGAGGGAGGTTATGCGGGGGTTACTCCATCTTGGGTATAAGTGGAGCAAACCATAGGAAACTAATTTGTCAAGCATACGAGTGAGAAGTTCCATAACTGTAATAAATAGATATGCGGACATTTGGTCGCCCTGAAAAACGCCATGTTTACCTCTGAAGTATCCTTTTGCTGAGCCATTAATAATGATGGAGTAGTTGATTGTGGATATGCAAGAGTGTATCCAGGCAATAAAGTGAGGCGGAAAGTTCATATACCCAAGGATACGGACTAGCGAATCCCACGAATCAAAGGCCTTTCTGATATCAAACTTCATCATCGCTCTAGGAGACAAATTTTTGCTCATGTACCCTCTAAGGAGTTCGTGAAAGAGTAAAACATTGTCTAAAATGCTTCTACCCGGGAGGAAAGCGGATTGGTTAGGGGATATAATGTTTGGGAGAACAGCTTCAGGCGAGAGGCTATTATCTTCGAGACACATTTATATATCGCATTACAGCAGGAGATCGGCGTAAAGTCGACAACAGATTCAACGGAGATAGATTTTGGAATGAGAGTGATATTAGTGTTGTTGAATGAATATAACATCCTAGAGTTTTTAAAAACTGAAAGAATTGCACTGCACACGTCAGAACCAACAATGCTCCAACAAGAAGTGAAGAAATAGGAGTTGAGGCCATCCGGACCACTGCACGAGTTTGAGTTAAGAGAGAACATGGCTTCTTTAATTTCAACTTCAGAGACTAAGTTGCAGAGAAATGCACGGTCTTGTTGATTAAGCTTAGGTAGAATCATGGGATCTATCTCGTCAATGCAAGGGCTGAAGTCTTCGGTGTTACCAAGGAGCTTACTGAAAAAATCAATGAAAGCTTTGTCGATGGCCGGGCTGTCAGTTTGTTCTGTACCATCCATGTCAACCATTCTGTTAATGTTGTCACGATTCTGTTTCGCTTTGAGAGAAGCATGGAAATATGCAGTGTTCAGATCGTCTTCTTCATTCCAACGTGTGCATGCCTTTTGCTTTATCATGAATAGCTCCTTCTGAAGTACAAGCTGGTACTGCTTAGCTATTGAAGATTCAAGGGAGGCCAAGCTATCATTGTCGGTGTTTCTTTGCAATTCCGACTGTATATCTTGTAGTTTCTGTTTCCAGATGGTCGACTGCTTGCTTCCGTTCCCAAATCTGGATTTGGACCACTCTCTCAGCACCTCCTTCGTGGCCCTGAGCTTTTTCTGTAAAACAAGCATAGGGTTACCATATATAGAAGATGACCATACCTCACGCACAATGTCAAAGAAGTCATGTTCTTTAGTCCATGAATTAACAAATTTAAAATGACGTCTTCCTCTCATGACAGCACCTCCCAAGTGGATAATTTGGGGCGAGTGATCGGACAGGGATGGGATGGGGATCTGGTTATATAAGGATGGCCAGGCAAGCAGGGCTTCATGGTTGGAGAAAGCAAAGTCGATTTTACTATAAGTTCTAACACCTTGTCTTCTCTTGTTGTTCCAAGTATATCTAGCACCGAAGACTTTAATTTCAATCAAGTCAGCATCATGTATAACATCATTAAGAGGTTTAGTATCAGCTAGGGATAGAGGAGAGCCACCTATTCTATCCGAAAGACGAAGGGAGCAATTAAAGTCACCACACACCATCCAGGGGTGGGTGTTCTGTCTTAAACTAGGGAGAGTGGCAAGGAAGGGAGCACGTGAGCCAGCAGCGTTCTCAGCATAAACGAAGGTGAGATAGGAAGAGGTGTTATTGGGGATGAACAAGCTATGGCAGTGGATAAACTGAGAGGTGGAGACGATGGGGTCAGGAGGTGGATGGAAGGATCATAGAGAATTAAGATACGACCATAAGGGGCTTGGCTAAGATTGTGAGCAATCTTCCAGTTTCGCTTAATTAGGAGAGCTGCTCTGCAAGATAGAGTAGCATTCAGCTTGGTTTTAAGAATTGCTAGAATAGTCAGATCAAAAGTAGTGATCAGATCTTTACATAGATGCAGTTTAGTGTCATCATGAGCTCCACGAATGTTCCAAACACATATAGTGTGTGTCATTGAGAAAACACAAGGGATTCGCATAACGCTTTCTTCATTTGCCTAGTCAAGGCACCTGTGGTTTTGATGTAGTCAGGGATGGAGGCAGATAGAGGGGAGTCCTTGAAGATGGAGGTTGGGTTGTCTTCAGGTACAGAAGACAACATGGGAATGTGAGGGGGGTCCAAGTATAGAGGAGGTGTCAGGTGTTGGGATGAAGGCTTTGGGAGGGGGGATGTGACTATAGGGGTTCCGATGATCGGGCACAGCATGCACATCTTGCTTGGCTAGTACATTGCTTTGAAGGATTGATTTTAGTTGGGGGGTGTTGGATAATTTTGGATGTGGCACTGGAATCGATGAAGGTTGCGGCTTAACCTGGGGTGGAATGTTTTCAGAGATAGGAGAAGATGTGTGCACGTGCACACGATTTTGCATGAGTGGTTCAGCTTCAGAATCTTTAGGGGGAGACAGAGGTATAACATTGGGTTGAATAATTAAGTTGGAGTTTGAGTTAACTTTGTGGTGTGGAATGCATGGGGTTGTTTACGTGTTTGGATGTATTACACCAGAGTTGTACGAGGTGGCTTGACATTGGGTCAGAGAGGGAGATTGAATAGTGCTTTGGGGAATATAGAGGTTGGCTGTTAGGATCAGAGGTGGAACAGGATCGGAGGTGGCTTTAATGACGAGAGGGGGTGAGGTGGAAGTATCTGACAGGCTTGAATAAGGAAGCATGGTTGTGGCGGGACCACACACCACAGCTCCATGCAGTTGCATGTCTGTGGATACGTGTTCAACAGAACATATATCATTACCCAATAAAATTAAAGTATTAGGTACTGCTTCATGAGAGGAGTCAATAGAAAGCTCGTTCTTGGATTGCTTGCGTTATTCCTTCTACGTCCAGCGTGTCAAGCACATGCAATACATCAAATTGATTATGAGTTAAAACGGTGGGTTGCTCTGCACGTGACTTATCTGGGTTCGTTTGTGCTAAGTTTAAGACATTTTGGTCTGTTTTGTTTTCTTTTATATCTTTACCAGCTGCATTCATTTCTTGGATTTGTTTTCCTTTACTGGTTTCCAGAAATAAGTCGTCATCAATTAATTCAATTGTTTCAGTGTCTCCATCCAAGTTAACAGCCTTCAGTGAACTCTTATTAGTTTCCACTTCGTGCGGGAGGGGAGTAGCCGAGGATGTTGTAGAAACAAGCATTTTTCTACCTATAAATGTACCAACTTTTTGCCACCTTAAAAGAGCCTTTCCTTTAAACATTTCCTTATGCTTAACTGGGGCTTTTAATTCAACTATATCTTGCTTGTTTTTTCTCAGTTGAGTTGAATACGAGACTTGCGACACTACCAATTCACAGTTTTCACAGGAGTGACCAAATGAGACATAGAATGTACAAATAAGCAGCTTCCACATGTAAGTTACTTTGATTTTTTGGGTTCCACCATCAACAAGCTTAACAAAAAATTCGTCAACTAGTTCATTATCAGGTCGAATCTCAATTAAGCATTTAGCGAATTGGAGTCTCTCCAGGCATCTGTCATCATATCCATACACAATAGTTTACCAATCCTACTCGAAAGCCAGTTATTACCAACGTGAGTCCAGGCAAACAGAGGGATACTGTGGAACTGCACCCAACCGGAACAGAGTGCACAGATCCACAGACATTACTTATTTTGGAATCATAAGGTTTGACAATAAAGAGTATGTTCCTCATAACGATTGGTTCTCCATTTAAGATAGTTTGCTTGTCCTCTTCACAGGAAAGGAGGAAAAGAAAGACAACACCATCAGATTTGATTTTAATGGAGCCTTTAAGATTCCATACCTGCTTTAGTCTTTGCACCGCTGTAGTGAATGACAATGGCTTACCAAGAAAAATCCCACTAGATACTCACTTCAGATTTGGGATCCTGCTAATTTGAGATCCTGCTTGAACTATGCCATCAGGAAGGTCTAAAACGCCGTCAGAGAAAGAGGGCTTCATCTCAACTAGCGTGTACTCCCAGCATTTCTGGGTTTCTGCTTGAACAAAGAAGTCCATATAGGTTGAGAGAGGGGAAGAGAGGAGAAAGCTGCTGAGGGATAGGGAGCTGTGTATGGATCAGGGGGTCGGGGTGGGGAGGGAGGAGGTTGAGGCAGTGATGGGCTGGTAGGAGCATGGGTTGGTGTGGGATTAAGATACGATGTAGGGATAGGGGGGATGTGACAGGGGAGAGAGGATGCCATTAATTATTCTTTTTTTTCTTGCTAGTTGTGATAAAATTATTTTATATAAAATTATTGAATCACATATTCATTAAATATTAATTAGGGACAGCTTGGCTAAAATCCCTATTAATTTTCAAAATACACCAAACATCTTTGCCAAGAAAATATGCAAATTAGGTCGCTAGAATTAAGTTACTAAATAATTGTATACATTTATGCAATTATTCAACGAACAAGTAAAAACATTTATGAAATTATATTCAAAAATCGCAAACATTTATACAATTATTCATTGAAAATTTTTAGAAATTTCTACAATTATTCACCAAAAAATTAGGAACATTTCCATAATTTTTTCAAAAAATTACGGATATTTCCGCAATTATTCACAAAAAACTACGGAAATATCCGCAATTATTAAACTTAATAATTGCGGACATTTATGCAATTTTTGGATATAATTGCATAAATGCCGATAATTATTTACTGAATAATTGCATAAATGTATGTGATTATTCGGTAGCTTAATTTTAAGGACCTAATTTACAGTCTTTTTTTTTGAAGGTGTTTTTGTGATTAAGTTTGATTTTAAGGATCTGAGCCTAATATTCACTATTAATAATATATATTATATAAATCATAAAAAATTATTTTCAGCACTTATAATCCATAATAAGCATAAAAAGGTGTTTAAAAATTTTTAGATCAATATTAGACGTTAATTATGAAAACATATGTTTAAATTCAAATTGTATATGAATGTTAAATCATAAACTAATACATGTATATTTGCATAAACATATATATAATTTTAAACGAGAATTTATTTTATTATTTAATATCAGATGACAAAAATAAATCTTGAACCAGATCTTAGAATTTTATACATATCCAATCTCCATTATGACAACAACAATACATACAAAAATCTCACCTAACTAATGAAATAACAATAATCTGATTATATACACAAGTTTACATGATTAACAAATCTGTAAGCATAATAATATGATCAAAATATAAATAACCATTACCCGAAATAGATGCCCTAAAGTCCACATTGAAATAGTGAATTCTCTTTCTCTGAAATTCCTCAATCCGTTGGATTGCTAGTATAAATCAACGACCTTTCACTATCAAATTGCTTCCTTGTTTTAACTTGAACTGGATTTGATATTTTGGGATTAATTTAGAGAAACGTTGCAGCCATGAAAGAAGAAGGAGATGGCGGTTCTAAAGAATGAATCATAATGATTAGAGTTTTGAGATTAATATTTATAATGGTAGGATAAGAGAGGAAACTATGTAAGTTTCTCACAAGATCTTAGCCACCATCTCCAATCCCTAATCCTATGTTGTAGCCGCCTCTAATCCTAGCCAAACCAGCCGCATTTTTCTCTAATCATCATGGGTTGTGAGTTTATCTAACCCAATTTAAATATATACAATTATATTTAACTAATTTTGTTAACAATATCTCATATCGATTAATATATTCATAACTATTATGAATATATGCAACAATTTTATTTCTCAAATCATATTCAAGTTCATAATTAATATTTAATAAATTTTAATTATTTAAATTAATTTATAACAATTATAAACTAATTAAATCATTGATCTAAAGAGAATTCAACATTTCGGTTGTGTGACTCTGGGTGTAAATTTGGTCAATCATTAACATCGAACTATTCGAACGTTAACGTTCACACATCACTTTGCAGGTGGTGCGACATTATGACCAAATTTATCACCTACTAAGCTTTGGTAAATCCAATTTAACTTTATAAAAGTTATCCAGTTGTGATAATTATTTACACCAATACTCTTCGTTTAAACTGTATCACTTAAGATCTATGAAATTTGGTAATGGTCAAAATTTCAATATCGTCCACATTCAACTCTATTGTCCAAACGCTAAGTCCTTGGTTCAATAGTAACAATTATTATTAACCAAAATGCTCCAGCCAGAGGTTTTGTCTTTGAGTTGACTTGAGTTGACCGTGATACTAACTCCATATAACCAAAGAGACGAATCCTCTCTTGAATAGTGCTTCACTTCCAATACTTCTACTCGACCCAACTATAGTCACTCGTTGGACGTCATGCCTTGATTTGACTATAATCAAAGTGGAGCTTTCATATTGAAGATCAATAGTATTCTCAAGTCGAGAGAACAGTGTAAATCAATCACATCGATGTTTTCTGTTTGACCTTAGTTATATTAACAAACACAAAACTATCAAGTGAGTTATTTCATAGTTATTTAATAACTATTAGTACATACATCTAGGTACCCGCAGAAGCCATGAATAATACACTGTCTAACATTTGGAGAGCGTTACATACTCTAGTCTGAATGGATACATCGATATCGAATCTCGATGCATCTCGAATGGGAACATTTAAAATAGTATGTTTAATTTTATTATGATACATTACCCACGGTTACAACACTTTATAACTACTATCACATAACATACCAATTATGGATTTTCTATTAAATATACTTTTAATTAAATTAATTAACTAATAACCACATTATATCAGTATATAATAGAAAGAAAATACCTATATTTCGAACAAAATTAGTTGACAAGTTAGATATATATAACAAATTACATTATTTTCCCTAAGACATACTCCTAACTATATCATTTCCCCACTTGCACTTGGGATCAATTATGGAATCTTATTCCAAATTCTCCAATCGGATTTCTCAAAACCAATTGGGCCAGTCCCTCTATGAATGGGTATATTATGTTTTAATTATCTACTCCGTTAATCAACGCTCTCCGATGGTGGTAAACTGTTTTATCATGTGGCACAATTTGAAATATGTCTCTCAAATTCTAGTGAACTCTAAGTTCTATTATGAACTATATCGCGACATTGTTATAATACAACAATTTTATCAGATTCTCAACATTTGAAATCAGCTTAGTTATAAATTCGTGCACTTATATTTTTATATACATTGCTTTTATTATGGCACTATTCAAGGCGATGTACTTAGCCTTTTTCATTGGATCAGTCAAGATCTTTCATTTGGAACATTTTTAACTTAAAGATTCTTTACTTGAATTTATTATTAACATAGTATACTCAATATCACTTATAAGTTTGAGTCCAAAAACTCCTTCATAAGAAATTTTTGTTTTTGTAAATTCTCTAGAATTTCATAAATACACGAGAACGCTTCAGACAACCATTTAGTTATATCAATTAGGATTTAATACTTTCTTCATGTATCAAATGAATAAACAAATCACGATATCATAGACAACATAACATGTATGATAATTCCTACCGCCAATGCATAAGGAACTCATCTCACGCATTCCATATTAAACGATTTAATAAGGTGTCTTTGCATATTGATTTAGGACATTCCCAATATATTTTATACTCACTATAAAAGACATCATTTATAATCTAAAGGTGAGTATTAAAACAACTAAGGTTGATTCTAATAAAAGTATATCGTTAAAATCAACAGTGTGTTGTCTACTTACAATATAGAAATATCGATTTACTTATTAACGTTCTTTCTTATAAACACACGCTCCTCTAGACTTTGATTGAAAATCAAACTATTTAATATTTCCATTCAATGTTGATGCTTATGATACTTTCGTATCATTTCTTGGATCATATCCAAAAATTTACAACATCTATATCGCTCCTACTGACTTAGAGATACTTTGGTTGTTATGTGCAAATAGTCTACTCAAAATCATTACTTAGAATTATCTATTTTATCACATATGTACCAAAACACTAAGTTTTATTAAGTGATAATTTTGTGAGTAAATCCGAAATTACTTGAGTACATTGAATAACAAAACTATTACACTAATTTCAACAATTGAAATTTATGAGGTTATTCTTACCAATATTGCTTATTAAATTCCAACCGCATTAGTCTTTTAAAGACACAGTTGCGGCCAATGGATCACATCCCTTCAGATACGACAACCAAAATCATATTTTGATAATGTACTTGGAATCCCTTTAGATTTGTGCATCATACCATATCATAGAGTTAATACTCTTAATGGCTTAGTTGACAACTGAGGATTACCTATTATCGACATTGATAAGAAATTCACAGTTCCTTTTCAATATGCAGGAATACTTACTAGACAGTCTAATGCTGTCAAGACCCACCCTTCTCGACCATTGAAAATCGACACAAATACGCCACAGTATAATATGCCGATGATCGAGTTCCGGAAAAGACAGATAGTTGAGGGAAAAGAAAGGAGATAGACGGAAGAAGGAACAAAACAATAACAGAATCTCACAATCGTAGTGGAACAAAATATAATAGTTAATAACAGATCTTTACACAAAATGAAAACATATCTTTTTTATATATACATCATCAGAGTAACACACAGTCAAAACAACAATTACCAGCCTGACAGTTATAACAGCCTGCCTCACAACTTGCTAGCAATTCAACAATCACAACAGCGGAAATAAACAAATATGGGTAATACTTCTCAGTCTCCAGCTTCTCTCCTGAGCTGCCAAGCATCCTATCCTGTATTTTATAATACTCGGTCTGATCTGAGCATTATAATGAAATAACACCCGAGTCAGTCTGGAATATCAGCGTGATAAAGTTACACCCAAATTGATTATTAAAGTTTCAAAAATCCTTTGAAAATCAAAAGCATCGCGTAAGACCATGCCACAAATAAACATGTCGGGTTTTTACCTTAAGATAGCCAAAACATTTTTATCAAAATCCTCTGATATTATAATAGTGTCTATATACAATACTTATTCAAAATAGCTGAAATTGTTACATGATTAAATTCCAGCATACTAGCCACAAAGTGGGTTCTACAGTCAAAACCGTACAAGGCACGTAGGGAAAATGGATTTCCAACGAATGACTAGGCACTGGGGTACCACCTGTCACAGTACCTGGTCTAGATCAGCGTACCGAGGATCCATCCTAAATCCCCTACAACACAAGACCGGGACTATCTCTTATTGGACAATCCCGAGTAAGATCACCCCGCGGTTGGGATCAGCAACCGCACCACACAGCCGAAATAAAAGGGACATCTAGACAGGGATGACCTCACCCTAATGGGCGTGACCCACTTATCCTTACTGTATAGCCCCTGATTTTCAATCATCCCGGTTGATGAGGCTCGAGGCTAAGCATTACCTTTTTAGAACATTTCACTTAGAATGCTCATCTTCCTTCTGACGATGTTCTGAAAGCATTCATCCATATAAGTCCATTCCAGGTCTGAAGGGAACCGAAGGCACTACTCCTACTATATCCATTTTGGAATCACCTTCAGGATTAGGAGCGATTAGCCCTTGCACTTCACTGCTCCAACTTCGACTCCAAGCTCCTGTCTTCATCACAAAAATGTACTCGTTGGATCGAAGTTGTTTTCGGATTACAAATCTGATCCTTGTCTCTTCGAAACATCGTTCCCTATTTCCCAGTTAACTCAACCTCGGTTCTTTAGGAAATACACAGACGGAGATAAGATCGGAGTTCACCTCCTAACCGTTAGTGGACGGATTTCCTTACCAACATCCTAGAAGAACGAACGAGTTTATACGTACAGTATAGCACCTCGAACGGTAACTGTGCCATATAATTCTCATACCTCTTCTAGATATTTCCAAAGTTATATTTGGGTCCAGATTTGATAGTTAATTATTTAACTATCAAATAAACAAACAATTCAAACAATTTATTTCATTCCAACTGAAAAACACCAAGTCTTTTAAAACTTAGATTTTTATAATTTAAAACACTTTTTCTCAAAAATATATTCTTAAAACATTTAAAAGTAAAACCGCTTAAGTCACTTTACTCAAAATAATAGCTACGAAATTTTATAATAAATTTTCAAGTAAAATTTAAGCCACAAAACTATTTTAAAATAATTTTTTTACCCAAAGTATAAATATTATAAAGTTCCTTTAATTTAAAAACATAATGTCAATTTAACCTTTAAAAGAATTACTACTAAAATTAGTTTGGATAAATTTACTTTAAAATTCTAAAATAATAAAAATAATAAATTTCTCTAAAATATTTTTTAAAAACAAATTTTAAAACTTTAGGCTTATACATAAAAATTCCTTTGAAAATATACTTGGTTTTTCAAGTAAACACACTTCCATTTTGGAATACCCCATATAACCCTTTATAAATCCTGCTCGATTTATCTCAATCCAATTTACGTCTCAATCCCGTAAATTTATTCCCGCACTTTAAAAATAAAACACCTTTTTATTTTAAAACACGTTTCCCTTTTTCCTGAAAATCACTTTCAAAAAATATACTTAAATTATTAAAATAAGGTTACTAAAATTTCTTAAATAAAAATAATACTTAAGAAATTTTATAAGGGTTTCTGAGTAAATTTAAACCAAAATCACTTTACAAAATAAAGTTATTATTCCAAGTTTATGTTGAAATTTCCATTTTGAAAACATAATATCAATTTACCTTTAAAATAATTAAATACCATAATTACTTGAATAAATATTTTTTTTTTTGGCAAGGCCGACGGGGTTGAATGGACCCCGACCATTTTATTGCAGCACTAATAGATACAGGACAAAAACAACAAAGAGCAAAGCTCAAGAATACGAAGGAAGACATAGCGCCACAAGAACAACAGGAATAAAAATCACAAAAGAAAGAAAAAACACAAATAAACTAAATCCTATGGAAGGAGCAGTATATCCCAGGGTCAATAATGAAACTTTGCATCTCAAAGGCTTGTTTCATCACTTGTTTCATCCAGATTTTGAACACAACATCAGATTTAACCATACTGACATCAAGAACTGTGGAGTTACATCCTTTCAAAACAGAATAGATGAAGCATTTCATCAGTACTATAATGAGTCTTTTCCCTTTACCCTTGTTTCCAGTTTTTGCATGTATGTTATCCCATTCAACACATTTGTCAGTAGAGGCCGTATATCTCGTTAGCTTAGTCAAAACCACATACAAGAGTTGCTTAATAAACTTACATTCAAAGAACAGACGTTCTACAGTCTCCACCTGCGCACTGCAGAAAAAACATGCAATGGTAACCACCATTACCATGCGTACGAGCTTGGCTCTAGAAAGAACTGCACTGAAAAGGACCTCCCAGAGGTGTCTCAGAGAAGGAATGACAATAAGTAACGGACCTCTGGAAGCAGTAGTTTTTTGCTCACAAACGAAGGAGAGGTAAAGCGTTGAGTTCACAGTAGAAGCAAGCACGTGACTATGAGTTATCTGGCAATTGAATATGTTAGGAGAAAGTTTAACATGCAGAGTGTCATATAGACACATAAGCCAACCATACACAGCCCCAATCAGGTTGTGAATAAAATTCCAGTTGTGATTAATATAGTGACCCGCATTAGTCGTCATCGTAAGATTTATCTTAGTTTCAAGCATGTCTGTGATATATATTTGGCGCATATAGATAAGCAATTTACATTCATCAAGAAAGTTTGCTTGATGACCACCACGTACATTGCCTGCTCCTTTGCATGTCATCATTGAATAACACGAGCATTGAGCATTTCTATTTTCATTCGCCTAGTTACTGCCTGCGACAAGGACAAATAGTTAGGGATAGAATCAGATAGAGGGGTTCTTTCCATACTAGATGTAACATCTGACTTTGGTGAGGTTGTGGGATTCGTTTTAGTAGGAGTGGTTTCATGAATTGGCAAGGGGGGTGGTGGTTTGTATGCCAGAGGAGGTTTAATTTTGGAATAAATGTGAGTTATTGGTTGTTTGAGAGATTTATCATTCAGTTGGGAGGGAGAGATAGCAGTTTGAAAATTAGGTTGATAATCTGTGCATGTCGTTTCCTCCTTGTGCATGCCTGTTTGCTTTGATGCTGTTATCCTTTGCTTATACTTAAAAATAATTAAAAATAATACTTTTATAAAACAATTTAAAAACACATTTCTCGTAAACTTCTAGATTATACTTTGAAAGCTTTCCTTCACAAATATACTTAGTCTTTCGGGAAAAATACACTTTCCATCTTTTAAAAATAATCTCACCTTTATTTTTAAAACGATTTGTACCTTTTTTATAGAAATTCCCCCCTCCCCTCCCCCCGAAAATCTATCTTTCCAATTTATCCACGGATAAATATCCCACATTTATTTATAAACTCAGTTTATAAATTTTCATTCCTCCTTTCCTTTTAAATCACAGTTTCAAAAACACTTAACAAATCCCAAACCAATTTCCTGAATTTAATTTCCTTAAATTCATTACTTAAAAATTTCTTTTCATTTCCCCTTTTACTCCAATTCATTTTATTTATAATTTAAAACACCAGATTACATTTATTCAACCATAACACAGCATAACTTAATTTCCAAAATTAAACCATCACGGAATATCAATAAAATTCATCATGGATTATAAAAATAACTTCTAAATTGTCACGACCCGAACTCGATGCCCAACAAACAACATCAAATTCGTATAGCTGGAGCTTGCAACACCCATTAGATAATAAGTAACACGGCGGAAATAAAAGATGATACCATTGATACAACATGAATACAATATCCAATACATCAATTTGATACAATGATAGACATCAACATCAGAGAATATACAACACAGAATATAGCGGAACACGATACAATATGAGATAAGTCTTCACGGGATCCAATACTGCAACTCTGATCCAAAAGCTCCAAAACTTTAAGCTCGATCCACCATTAAGATTGCACCAAGATAAGCAAGGTCAGTGGTCCACAGACTGAACTAGCTCCAAATAATCTACTAACCCTGATTATCTGAAAAACCAAACTCCAGATTGCCCGTGTGGAAAATTTGTAGGCACCCAGAGTTTAGAAAAGGTGCAATAAACTCCGAGTCAGTCATGGGACTGGTGCGAGCAAAAAAAATGATTTGCCTTTAAAACAATCAAATATTTAAATTTGAAATCTGCAATGCTTTTGGAAAATGAAACTACCATAAGGCCTCCCGCTACACACACCATGCAAACGTAGAATTGGAGGAGATTTCTCCTTATGATAGTCAAACATGCTTGATATACGAAAACCATTTTGATATTATTATTATTATTAGTGCATAGTGGTAAACATTTCGAAAACATAATATTAATCTTAGCCAGCATAGACATTTCGAACTATGCCTACTATAGCTATCATGTTCAATAGCAGGTTGCCGCCACATTCCATGGCAGGTTATACAAATAAAATCGTACAGGGAACGTATTATTTTGATTGGATTTCCAACAAATGGTCAGGCTAAGAAACTTCCTACTGCCACATGCTATCGTTACATGTGCAGAGACAATCGATAGGTCATCCTACCGTTCTCGCAAATACCCGGTCTTCACCACCGGTCTTCAAATGCTATCCATAACGACGTATCATTATTCAGAATGGGTTATATGACACAAAGGTCATCTCCCGGCTAAACCGAGTAATGAGCGCAATATTTAAAAACATATGGATATGGGATTTCAATTAAGTCATAACTTAATAGTTCCAACTTTCTTTCCAATGGTTTAAACCAATTACCATTTCAAATCTTTTAAACAAAAAGATTTGTTTCATAAAGTTCACTCGGTTTCACAAAGATCAATTTACGGATTTCAAAAACAATTTCCGTTTCTCTTGGATTAATTCATTTAAATCTTTGAATCAAGATTTATCTCATAGCTTTCAAAACTCGTTTTCAAGGTTCATCCATAATTTGGAAAAGTATTTTAGTTCAAACTTGGAATTCCTTTAATATAAATTTGAAAGTTCATTTCTTGTAGGAAAGCTTTTATCATTTGAAACAACCGGTTTTATTTCGGAGAAACTCGATCTCATTTATACAAGTTAAACAATTTGGGTTAATTCAATTCCCCAAAATAACACTTTAAAAATGGTTTAAAACTCATATAAACTTGTATAATCCTTTTTAAATCATAAATACCAAATATAAAATTCAATTTCAAATACTGAATTCCAATTTGAATCAAATTATTCAAATTTCAAATCTTTATTAAGTTATTGAGAATAACTTCAATTTTTGGAATTCTTTTTCAAATGCTTTTTATATTTAATTCAATTTCATTTCCAAAACTATTTGAATTTAAAATTCAAATTCAAAACTATTTTAAAAATTCAAATATCTATGACATAACAGATTTACACGTGCAATCCATATTTGTGTGTGTATAAGTGTGGTCCAAGGGTTCAATACAATAGTGCAACAACATTTAGTCATTACAGATTGCAATCACAACAATATCGATAAGCGGTATATTCCAATAACGCTTATCTATATACACAGGTTCACAGATAGAAAATATGAATGCAATATAAATAAATAAATTATATTCATCACAGATCACACTGAAACAACTCATAGCACAAAGCATAGCATATCAGAAATATCAAATAGTTCAACAATCAATAGAATTCAAACATCTATAAGTGAACTCAATTAATTATCTGATTAATTTAAATCAGCTGGGTCATGATCATGGTTAATTAATATTAATTGATTTCAAAGCATTTGATTAATTGTTCTTTAATCATTTATTAATTAAATTAATCAACCTTGAATTTTTTTTTTAAAGTTATGTTAAAAAAAATATAACTACAGATATAAACACACTCGCATATCAGAGAAAACCTGAAGTAAACTTCCCTAATTCACGAGTGTCACTCGAGACGACCAAACATTCGAACGTTGACACCCCCTCACGCCGTCGTGCACGTACACGGCGCGTCGCCGTCACTCCGGTGATCCTCGGCACTGCCTGCAAATCACGAATCGGCCTCTCGTTCTAAATTAAAATCTAATTCAACATGAAACGATCGAAATCAAAATACACTCGTTCGAACGAACAGCAACACGAGCGCGTCAGAGAAAATCACCACGTCCACACAACCTTGACCACCATTTGCTTAGCGATTTCGGCCTCACCTCGCTATCATCTCCTTCTATCACCTCCAAAAATCTCGTGAAGCTCGGTTGAACCATGGCGATGATATCATCGAGTAAGCAGACCCCAAAAATATGAACGAAAAACCCTAAATTTGATTCGACTTAAAAAAATTTGCATTAGAAATTTTTTTCAACATTTTTCCCATATCAATGAATCAATAACCTAACTCCATAAAAAATTTCAACATCAATTATTTGTTGATTCATCAGATATTCATAAAAAAGCATTTTCGATTTGTTTACGAACTGCACTATGTATGGTTATCTAAAAATCATAATTTTTGTTTCAAAAATCCTACTTTTGAATGTTTATTCAAGATATAAATTCAAACTTACAATTTAAATTATTCGAATTTTAACCACTGATTTACCTTTTACTATAAATTTGGATTTACAGTATTCTATTGCACTGCCAACCTCCAAACAGTTTTTTTCCAGCCTTGATCTTAGTTTAAACAAATTGATTTAGTTAAATTCTAAGTTAAATGTTTTTTTTATATAAAGAGTATAAATCATTCCCTTCTTTTCTTGACTCAGAGAACTTGAGAATATTGAAGAATAGCATATAATAGAGCTCCCAGAAATCAGCAACCATCATAGAACAATATATATATATATATATATATATATATATATCAAACAAAATATTTTTATGAACAAATTATTAAGAATTAAATTTCAAAAATATGTTTACTCACAATATTTTTTTCCAGAATGAATAGAGTTCCATTTATGTTGAAACAGGCTTGAAATTGTAAGTGAATCCTTCTTCTTTGCTTCTCTGATTTGCCTTGATTTATTGTTGTTAATTTATATGGTTGAAATTTGTTTAAAGTTGAAGATGAAGCTTGCTTCAGATTTGCTATGGATGAACGAACTGATGCTAAATAGATTGATATATAGGAAATGAGATTACTGGTGATATTATATTTTTTGTACAAGTGATTATATGGTTCTGTACAATAGGATCAGAGATTTTTCTCTTTCTTTTGTTGCCTATAGATTTTTATTTCGGCTGAGATGATACATATGGTGTGCTTGGAAGAGATGGTATTAAATGCATGTCTTCTAATTTGTTTACAAGCTTATGCTAGTTTATTATTATGTGTGTACATTTTGTATTGTATATATTTTTGTTTGTTTGTTTATCTAATTCTTTTCTAAGCTTTTGTACATAGATATTATTTCTTCTTTGTTTACTGAAATAACTCTTAAACTTGCTTGCTTAATTCACATATCATATACATGTACTTCATTTGTTATTATTTTGTAGTTTGATTTTATACTTTTATTATTAACATATATTATTAAATTTTTATTTCTATTTACAGTTTAATTTCCAAACATTACATTTATAACATATATTTTTATTTTATACTTTACACTCATATACAATATTGATAGGATAATTTTCTTTTATTTTAAACATTTTATAACCCTTTAAAGAAAATGAATTAAAACACAGTTTATACATTTGATAAATAATTATACATATTATTCTTTCCGAAGTACAATTTTCAATTTCAATTCATTTTGAATTTATTTTGAATTTCCAAATCAAAATTTCATTTAGAATCCAATTCAACTGAAAATATTCATTTTGAGTTTCAATCCAAATTCTAAAATAAATAAGTATTTATCTCTTATTAATTTGAAAAATTCAAATAAATACACAATTTAACCCAAAAATTTAATTTATTTACAAATTTAATTCACCTTTAAATTGGGATCGTTACAGATTCCCCCCTTAAGAAATTTCGTCCCCGAAATTTGCCAGAGAGGTAATAAAGATAGATGAAAGATAGAGAAATATCTTTCCAAATTAAACCGAATGTTTATTCTGCATTTGACTTACCAAATCATAATATCAACAATAGATATGAGAACAAACTCAATCAACTACGTAACAATTGGGTTATCTGATCTACGAAGTATACAGGGGCATTGGTTAGTTCGAAGGAATAAACTAACCTGTGACGACTCGGAATTTTAAAACATTTGAAATCGGAATATTTAATTGAATTTAAATATTCAATAGGGCAATTTTAACTTGAATTACGAGTATCACGATTTATTTGATAATTAAATTTTTGAATTAAATAACTGGAAGCCGAGCTAAATGTTGAATCTGAAGTTTTATACCTGTTGAAAATAATTTGAAAGCTTGTAAGATTTATATTGATAGTACAGAGGATAATAGAAATTGTAAAATTTAAAACTAGCATTGGTTTGTTCGGTTTTGAAATTTATATCGTTTAAATTGAATTTAAAAATGGTCTTCCGAGGCACAGTCTCGAAATTCGACGAAACCAGTTATATTGGGTCCGTAATATTGAATTATTATCAGATTTCAATTTTCGTAGTATTTGGAGTGGTTATGTGAGCGTACGGCATATAAACGCACTGAAATTCTATATCGGAAATTTATATCGACTTCGTTCTTTCTCAACTGAAAAAAAAATATAAATAATAATAATACTAATAATAAATAAACATCGTGTTACATGCCTCTCTTCTTTCCTTTAAATTCACGAAATCTTATTTATGTTCCTTCCCTTCCAAGCTTAAAAAAAAGAAAAAAAAAAGAGGTAGAGGCTTCGTTCATAAGCTAAGGAACGAAAGGATAAAGCACCCTCTCGTTTAACCAAAAGAAAGAACCAAACCCTTTCGTTCAAATCGAATTAAAAAAATGGCGACACTTTCTTCCCATTTTAAAACCGAGGCCGAACTCGTTTCTGAAAAGAAAAAATGGCATCTCCCATCTTCTTCCATCGCGAGTATGCGACTAATCGTGCGCACGTGGATCTGAGGGTCGTGGTGTTGACCGAGGCGAGGACGATGGTGGCTAGGGTTCGAGTTTCAATAGTTCGGCCTTGATTCAAATCGATTGAAGTTTGTGAATGAAGGGG
This sequence comes from Allium cepa, assembly GCA_030765085.1. Taxonomy (NCBI): domain Eukaryota; kingdom Viridiplantae; phylum Streptophyta; class Magnoliopsida; order Asparagales; family Amaryllidaceae; genus Allium; species Allium cepa. The sequence continues at coordinate 1,246,721 of CM060935.1, read as the reverse complement.
TCGTACGCGATCAAATCGCGATATGCGACGTCGCGCGTGAAGGAGGGAGAGCGCAACCATATTTCGTGCTGCTAGGGTTCGTGTTCGGTCGACAACCAGAGGCGAATGGTAGTGGTGAAGCGTGCATGAGTAGGCTAGGGTTGCGCGCATCTCAGTGGCAACGACGAAGCTCGGTGGGGAACTCGGTGGTCGAGCATGAGAACGTGGAGGCAGTAGGTTGGTGACGTTTGATTTTAAGGCATTGCCGTGGATGTTGAGCGACTACAGTGGTTCCTTGAGATACTATTAAAGGTAAATAATTTTACCTTAATTTATTCATACCTGATTTGAATGCGTATGTAAGTTTTAAGAATAGAAATTTATTTATAAAAAAAATGTTTGTTGGAGTGAAACAGTAAATATACGAGTTAAAGCAATTTTTCTTATTTTTATTTTTATTAACAGTAAGAAGAAATTTTTTTATATGTATATGAATTTTAAACTATTGAACAGTAGGTAAAATTAGTTTTTTTCGAAGCTATGTAAATTTATTTTATAACTGTATGAGTTTTAAAGACAAAGGAAAAAAAATATAAATGTAAACATATTTATATAAAAGTATACATACAGATTTCCATTTATTGGTCTATTTCAAATAAATGGATTTGGTGATTAAATTGTTAAATTTACCTATTTGATTTATTTTAGTTACTCAAAGATTTTCAAAAAAAAAGGGGATTAGTTTAAATTTAATTACTTGTTTAAACTAAATTAAATTTAAACAAGTTGTTCGATTATTTCAAATATTAATAGGCAATATAATGCTGTTCAAGGTTAAAATCTGATAGAAGCAAGCCGGATTGGATTGGATTACAAACAAATTAAAGGTGAGTTAATCTCACTCAGTTTAAATTTAAATTTAAAATGATTAAATTTAAATAATTGTTTGAATGGCTGAATTGATTGATGTGATATAGTATGATATTTTCACATTGGCATATTATATTGTGCTAACATTTGTGGATGCAGGAAAAACAGGTTGGAGGGATCCAACTGGACCCCTCACTTTTATTTAAATTATTCAATATTCTCTGTTGTGATTATTTGATATCCTATGATGAGTTATATTGGAATATTGAATGTTATGGTATGATTGGATATTCGGGTATAATGAATTACCAATATATATGAATTGGATTGTTGAAAAGAAATTTAAAAAAGTAAATTTGTGAGCGAAATAATTATAGAAAGTTTGAATAAAATAAGAATGAATTGAAAAGAAATAGAAGTAATATGGAAATGATAATAAATAACTTCAAGTATGAAGAGAAATAGATTTTTGTAAAAAAAATGAAATTGATAAATTGTAAACTTAAATTATATCACTTAAAGAAATAAAGAAGTATATAAAAATTCGAAGTTTAAATTTATTTAAAGGACTAAAGAAGTAATTGAGAAATCTAAAAAATTGGAATTTTTTAGATTTCTCAATTACGAAATTGGAATTTTTAGTTAAAATATTTTTAAATCATAATCAGGAAAGGAAGGCTGAAATTAATAGATTCTGAATTAAAAGGGAATAAATTGGAAATAAATTAGGGAAATTGATTTAAGTTGGGATTTTCTCTGGATAACCAAGTGTGTTTACAAAGCAAGTCTTTTAAAATATAAGTTAAAAGTTTTTAAGTTGTTTTCAGAAGTATGTTTTGAAAAATTTACTATTTCTAAATATTTAAATTCTAAAGTAAGTATTTTCTTTATTCTATTATGGCAATAATTAGTTAAAGAGTGACTTAGAATTTATTTTTAAAAATGAAAATCTAGTTTTATCTTTTATTTAGTAACCTTATTTTCAAATATTAGTATAGTATATATTTTTAACAAATTATTGAAGTAATCTAACTTAAATGTTTAAAGTATATTTTCAAAGTAAAGTGTTTAAAATTATTTTAAAAATTTATTTTTGTGCTTGGTGATTTCAGAGGAAATATAAAATATTTGAGAAAGTTGATTCTGAGAAGAATGATGGTTTGAAACTGTTTTCAAAGGATTGAAAATAGAAATAATATCTTGTGAAGATATTTTTAGGATTAATAAGTAATTTGGAAAAAAATTAATTTATTGTTTGATGGATGTTTATGAATAGAAATTGATAGTTAAATAACCGACTATCAATATTGGACAAATGCGTTGATCGTTTCGAAGAGACCGGGATCGAGATTTATTTCTCGAAAACCACTTCGATCCGGTTTGTACGTTTCGTGAAAACGATTTTGGATTCGAAGATGGAGCAGTGAAGTGCAAGGGCAAATCGCTACTAATCTTGAGGATATTTCCAAAATGGATGTAGTAGGAATAGTGCCTTCGGTTCCGTTCGAGCCCGGGACAGACTTGTATGGATGAATGCTTGCGAAAACATCGTCAGGTGGACGATGGGCATTCTAAGGGATATGTTCTATAAAGGTAAGGCTTAGCCTCAAGCCTCATCAAATGGGAATGGCTGAAAATCAGGGGATATGCAGCAAGGCTTCGTGGGTAGCCCCCACTGGAGGGTGAGGTCATCCCTGTCTAGATGTTCCTTTATTTCGGCTTAGTGGGCGGTTGCTGATCCCAACCGCGGGGTGATCTTGCTCGGGACTGTTCAGTAAGGGATGGTTCCGGTCTTGTGTCACAGGGGAGTTGGGGTGGCTCCTCGGTACGCTGATCTAGACCAGGTACTGTGACAGGTGGTACCCCAGTGCCTAGCCATTGGTTGGAATCCATTTTCCATACGCGCCCGTACGGTTTTGATTGTGCCCAACTATTGCTGAAACGTGAGATGCAAGCATTTCAGCTAGATTCTATTTACTTTCTATAGACACTATTATAATATCAGAGGATTTCTATAAAAATTGTTTTAGCTATCGTAAGGTAAAAACCGACATGTTTATTTGTGGCGTGGTCTTACGAGATGCTTTTGTTTTCAAAGGATTTTGAAACTTTAATAATCAATTGGGTGTGATTTTCTCACGCTGGTAATCCAGACTGACTCGGGTGTTATTTAACTGTAATGCTCGGGTCAGACCGAGTATTATAGAATACAGGATATGATGCTGTGGAGCTCAGGAGACGAGCAGGAGGACGATACGTACTCTCGTACTTGTTTATATATATATATATATATATATATATATTCCGCTGTCGAATTGTTGTGTATCCATTGTATGTTATTGATGTGAGCTGTGACTGATGTACTATGATGATGAAATGTATGTAAACAGATGTATTTGATTTTGAGTAAAGGTTATTTATTATCTATTATATTTTATTCCGCTGCGATGGTTAGATTCTGATATTGTTTTAGTTTTCTCTTCTCCTACCTCTTCTTCTTTAACCAAAATGGTTCGTATTTCTGTGCAACTTGAGTTGATTGTTGTAGAATAGTGTTGACTCAAGGGGTACGGATATGCGGGCCGTTACACTTGGTATCAGAGCTTAGGTTGGCGATAACCTTGGCTCTGGTGGGAATTACTCATTTAAATAGAGTCCGTAGTACTCTATAATGAGTTTGAGCATATAAATAAATATGAGTGCGTATTTGTTAGTGAATATAAATTGTTTTAATATTGTGTTGATTGGTTTATTGAGTGGCATATGAACCTTCGTTGGCACAGTCTGGACAACTGTATCGAAGGGGTTTCTAAACACTTGAATAGAACAATCGGCACGGTATTGTTTTAAATATGGGTGAATGAAATAATTTTACCCAAAAAATATATTTTTGATATAAAGAAAGTTTTGGTAAACTATATAGCTATTATATGGTTGCTTGGATGTTAGAAATGATAATATTAAAGTATTATCATTGTTAAGTGAAATATTTAATTAGAAATTGTAAATATAATCAAAGATTGAGAAGATAAATCCAATTATAAAATGAAATTTATAAATGTGAAGTATAAATGTAAATTATAAATCGAAAATATAATTAATTGGGAATTTGTATAAGCATAAATTGTACAAATGCATTATAGTTAAAATTGGAATTAAAATAAAATTTGAAACTTTAAACCCAGAGATTTTGAAAGTATTTTGAAGATAATTGATAGCATGGTTGTTTTGGGTTATTTCTGAAAGGAAATTGTTTCAAATAAATTTTGCAAAGAGATATAGCATTGAATTCACTTCAGTAGCTGGAAAATAACTTCGGTGATGACTGCAGCATCATCGATGTTCATTTTCGAGTTTCTAAGTGACGGATTGCTGCCAAAAACTGATTTGTTCAAAGCTGGTTGTTTTTGAAAATTTCAAAGGGAATTTGTTGAAAATAAAAGCCAGGACTGGTTTAAAGTTTTTGAGAAATGAGATTTGAGATGTTGGAGACTTCAAGATGATTTGAAACCAAAGCCGGGGGTTTAAAAAAAAAATTCCTGATGAGATAAATTGTAAACTTATAAACTGAGATGATTTTTTTTAGTCAGGAAGTGAATATAAGCTTTCAATGTTGGAATGTAAATTTAAGGAGAAAAGTTAAAAATGAAAATTAACTTGGATTTGGAAATAAAATTTGACTGGACTGAAATTAATTGGATAGGCTGAAATAATATCCATTTGAAATTGAATTGAGTTAAATAAATTTGAGTTAAAATAGAATTAAATTGGAATAAAATTCAGTTGAGTTATGGGTGATACTGAATGGAATTAAATCCTTACTTGAATAAATGGAAAATAAGTTGGATAAGAATTGGGTTGAAATAGATAAATCAGAATAACTTATAAAAGAATTAAAAATCCTTGGGATATAAATGAGAATAAGGCTTGAGTTAAATAAAAAGATAATATATTCAAGCCTATAATGGATGGAATTGTGTAAATAATAAGTTGTGACGTATAAAATCAAATAGTGAGATATAAAATCCCAAAATAAATATAGTTTGATGTATTAGAAAATAAAATGAAAATCCAAACTTGAATTATAAACTAAATTTGAACCTAAGGAAAATTAGATGAAGAGATTTTGGGGTTAAAATCAAGTTCAGGATTATAAGTTGGAAAAAAAAAACTATTTAGATAATAAATTAGATAATGAAATATGTAATGAGAACCCAATGCAATTAAATAAAAGATGAACTGTGAGATAATAATGAAGATTGGAAATAAAACTCAAGTTATAAAATCAAATTCGATTCAAATTGTTGATGAAGTAAATGAGATTGAATTGTGAGTTCATAAAAGTGAATGGTAATTTGAAATGGCTAGTGGATTCAGAACTTGAGTTATTAATTCAAATTTAACTTGAAGTGTTAACAAATTTAATATAATTGGAAAGGTATCGACGAAAAATGAAATTGGATTAAAATAATAATAGTTTGTATTGTGGATAAAATCCAAATATATGGAAATAAATTGGATATGGCCTTGTAATCAATTGAGTTAAGTTGAGTATAAAAGAGGAAAATTTACTTGTAAAATGAAATGAGCTTAAGTATAAGATTTGAATAAAATTGAAGTAAATTGACTTAAGCTGAATAAATCGAGGAAGGTTGAATTTAATTCAATTTAAACTAAATTTAATGATTTTGGGTTGTGTTTCAACCAAGCGAAAATAAATTTTAATAAAATTTGGTGAGTTACAGATAATATTTAATGGAATGAAAATTCTTGAATAAATGTTTGTAAACCATTTAAATTATTAAGGGATTGGAATAACTTGAGACAATAAGAAAAATAGAATGTTTCAAGTTTATTAGAATGGTTTAAGTGAATGTGGGTAAACTAATTTTATTGAATAAATGAATGGATGAGATAAATAAGAACCAAATGAAGTATGGTTTAAATAAGTTGAGAAATGGTTATTGAATGAAATAGCTTGGATTGTCTTCGAGCTAGATAAAATAGTTTGGGATAAACAAATGGGGAATGGAATGTATATGAATGGATTGTGAATGAAATTTAAATGGAATGTGTCGAGCTAAATAAATAATTGTGAATGAATTAAAATAAAGAGGAAATTTAATTGGTAATAAAGTTGAGCCTAGGTGTTAATGGTTTTAATAGAACCTGTTTGAATAATGAAGTGAATGGATTTAAACTTGGAATGCAATAAAAATGAGAATATATGGATTGTGAATAAATTTAAATATGGAATAGAATTGAGTAAATTGAGTTGAAATCAATTTAAATTGGTTATAAAGCATAAGTGCTTATTTATTCACATAAATCTCGTCAAATTGCAAAGAATAAATTGTCATTTGGTGTAAATAGAAGTAATTAAAATTCTATGAGTTGATAGAAGTAAAATAAATTGATTTTGAAAGCAAATGAATTAAATATGAGTTCAGTTTGCTTAAAAATAAATTAATTGTAAGCAATTGAGTTTTAAACCATTCAAATTGATGAAGTTGTATACGAATGGGTTGAAAACCATTCAAATTGAATGAAAATGGTTTGTAAATAAGTTGAAACAGTTGAATTAGCTTGAAAACTACATAAATAACTTACGGAAAATGTGGTATGAGTTTCTTTTAGAATTCATATGTTTTAACTATTACAAATAAGTGATATGCTGTTAAACTTCATATATTTGGCACTTACATGTTTAAATTGAGTAAGTACAGGTACCTGGAAGCCATGTGGCTGGATTTGGTTGTGCTATTTGCTAAAAGTAATAAGCTGCTTGCTTAATATGCTAAATAAGGTATGCCTACGCAATAAAAAAATAGGAAATATGAACTATTTTTGGTTTTTTCCGACCGTGTGGGTCGATGTATATATATTTATCTCTTTTGTCAAATTGCAAAAGCTCCTCCGTACAAAGGAGACTCTGCCAAAAAATTTCAAAAATTTTGAGAGTTGGAAAATTTTTGAAATTTTTTGTTAACGACAAACGAATTCAAATTGGAAACTAAAATAAGTTAGTGAATGAAACTAATTAAAATAATGACATGAATTGGTAATAAATGACCAATAAAATCTATATATTCTGAGTTAAAGATGAATTGAATTCGTATGAAAATGAAAGAATCAATTTGAATAGAAATAGATATAAACTAAGGTGAAAGATGAAAATAAATATAAGAAGCATATACAATGCTTAAACTAAATTTAAGAGGGAATGGTGAAGTCTTAAATGGATATTGATACTACTAATGTAATTTAAGTCAATATTGGAATGAATAGATGTTGACATTTAGTAAGAAAGTCGATAAAATATTTTGGGAATATTGTGATTGGATATTGGTGCTAAACAGGATATGCAGGTAATATAAAAGGAAAAAGAAAAGAAAAGAAATTGGATTTGATTTCAAGAGATAAATTTGAATTGCCTGACAAAAAGGTATGTATTTAAATCTGGTATGAAATTTGATTGGGATTTGGATTTGGATTGAGCCACTTGGCTTTTTGTTTTCTTTTTGGATTTGGAAAGCCGTGGAGCCATTTTGTAGTTGTACCGAGTCAGCCGCGCAAAGGAGACGCTGGCGAAATTTTTCGGGAATTTAGGGAGTTAGAAAAAATTTGATAATTCAAAATTGGTTTTAAGATTAAAACTTGAATGGATGGGCAAATAGGATTGTTTGCAATCTAGGGAAAGGTTTGGACAGTTAATAAGAATAATAATGGGTCTTTTGTAAAAAGGTAATTGGTAAAGATGTTGAATTGTTAGAAACTGTTTGGTTTTTAGGAAAAAGTAAACGGGTATTGGACCATTCTTCCTAACTAGTAATTTCGGGGACGAAATTCTTTTAAGGGGGGAGAAATGTGACGACTCGGAATTTTCAAACATTTGAAATCGGAATATTTAATTGAATTTAAATATTCAATAGGGCAATTTTAACTTGAATTACGAGTATCACGATTTATTTGATAATTAAATTTTTGAATTAAATAACTGGAAGCCGAGCTAAATGTTGAATCTGAAGTTTTATACCTGTTGAAAATAATTTGAAAGCTTGTAAGATTTATATTGATAGTACAGAGGATAATAGAAATTGTAAAATTTAAAACTAGCATTGGTTTGTTCGGTTTTGAAATTTATATCGTTTAAATTGAATTTAAAAATGGTCTTCCGAGGCACAGTCTCGGAATTCGACGAAACCAGTTATATTGGGTCCGTAATATTGAATTATTATCAGATTTCAATTTTCGTAGTATTTGGAGTGGTTATGTGAGCGTACGGCATATAAACGCACTGAAATTCTATATCGGAAATTTATATCGACTTCGTTCTTTCTCAACTGAAAAAAAAATATAAATAATAATAATACTAATAATAAATAAACATCGTGTTACATGCCTCTCTTCTTTCCTTTAAATTCACGAAATCTTATTTATGTTCCTTCCCTTCCAAGCTTAAAAAAAAAAAAAAAAGAGGTAGAGGCTTCGTTCATAAGCTAAGGAACGAAAGGATAAAGCACCCTCTCGTTTAACCAAAAGAAAGAACCAAACCCTTTCGTTCAAATCGAATTAAAAAAAAATGGCGACACTTTCTTCCCATTTTAAAACCGAGGCCGAACTCGTTTCTGAAAAGAAAAAATGGCATCTCCCATCTTCTTCCATCGCGAGTATGCGACTAATCGTGCGCACGTGGATCTGAGGGTCATGGTGTTGACCGAGGCGAGGACGATGGTGGCTAGGGTTCGAGTTTCAATAGTTCGGCCTTGATTCAAATCGATTGAAGTTTGTGAATGAAGGGGTCGTACGCGATCAAATCGCGATATGCGACGTCGCGCGTGAAGGAGGGAAGCGCAGCCAAATTTCGTGCTGCTAGGGTTCGTGTTCGGTCGACAACCAGAGGCGAATGGTAGTGGTGAAGCGTGCGTGAGTAGGCTAGGGTTGCGCGCATCTCAGTGGCAGCGACGAGGCTCGGTGGGGAACTCGGTGGTCGAGCATGAGAACGTGGAGGCAGTAGGTTGGTGACGTTTGATTTTAAGGCATTGCCGTGGATGTTGAGCGACTACAGTGGTTCCTTGAGATACTATTGAAGGTAAATAATTTTACCTTAATTTATTCGTACCTGATTTGAATGCGTATGTAAGTTTTAAGAATAGAAATTCATTTAAAAAAAAAATGTTTGTTGGAGTGAAACAGTAAATATACGAGTTAAAGCAATTTTTCTTATTTTTATTTTTATTAACAGTAAGAAGAAAAACTTTTTATATGTATATGAATTTTAAACTATTGAACAGTAGGTAAAATTAGTTTTTTTCGAAGCTATGTAAATTTATTTTATAACTGTATGAGTTTTAAAGACAAAGGAAAAAAATATAAATGTAAACATATTTATATAAAAGTATGCATACAGATTTCCATTTGTTGGTCTATTTCAAATAAATGGATTTGGTGATTAAATTGTTAAATTTACCTATTTGATTTATTTTAGTTACTCAAAGATTTTCAAAAAAAAGGGGATTAGTTTAAATTTAATTACTTGTTTAAACTAAATTAAATTTAAACAAGTTGTTCGATTATTTCAAATATTAATAGGCAATATAATGTTGTTCAAGGTTAAAATCTGATAGAAGCAAGCCGGATTGGATTGGATTACAAACAAATTAAAGGTGAGTTAATCTCACTCAGTTTAAATTTAAATTTAAAATGATTAAATTTAAATAATTGTTTGAATGGCTGAATTGATTGATGTGATATAGTATGATATTTTGACATTGGCATATTATATTGTGCTAACATTTGTGGATGCAGGAAAATCAGGTTGGAGGGATCCAACTGGACCCCTCACTTTTATTTAAATTATTCAATATTCTCTGTTGTGATTATTTGATATCCTATGATGAGTTATATTGGAATATTAAATGTTAAGGTTTGATTGGATATTCGGGTATAATGAATTACCAATATATATGAATTGGATTGTTGAAAAGAAATTTAAAAAGGTAAATTTGTGAGCGAAATAATTATAGAAAGTTTGAATAAAATAAGAATGAATTGAAAAGAAATAGAAGTAATATGGAAATGATAATAAATAACTTCAAGTATGAAGAGAAATAGATTTTTGAAAAAAAATGAAATTGATAAATTGTAAACTTAAATTATATCACTTAAAGAAATAAAGAAGTATATAAAAATTCGAAGTTTAAATTTATTTAAAGGACTAAAGAAGTAATTGAGAAATCTAAAAAATTTGAATTTTTAGTTAAAATATTTTTAAATCATAATCAGGAAAGGAAGGCTGAAATTAATAGATTCTGAATTAAAAGGGAATAAATTGGAAATCAATTAGGGAAATTGATTTAAGTTGGGATTTTCTCTGGATAACCAAGTACGTTTACAAAGTAACTCTTTTAAAATATTTAAAAGTTTTTAAGTTGTTTTCAGAAGTATGTTTTGAAAAATTTACTATTTCTAAATATTTAAATTCTAAAGTAAGTATTTTCTTTATTCTATTATGGCAATAATTAGTTAAAGAGTGACTTAGAATTTATTTTCAAAAATGAAAATCTAGTTTTATCTTTTATTTAGTAACCTTATTTTCAAATATTAGTATAGTATATATTTTTAACAAATTATTGAAGTAATCTAACTTAAATGTTTAAAGTATATTTTCAAAGTAAAGTGTTTAAAATTATTTTAAAAAATTATTTTTGTGCTTGGTGATTTCAGAGGAAATATAAAATATTTGGGAAAGTTGATTCTGAGAAGAATGATGGTTTGAAACTGTTTTCAAAGGATTGAAAATAGAAATAATATCTTGTGAAGATATTTTTGGGATTAATAAGTAATTTGGAAAAAAAATTATTGTTTGATGGATGTTTGTGAATAGAAATTGATAGTTAAATAACCGACTATCAATATTGGACAAATGCGTTGATCGTTTCGAAGAGACCGGGATCGAGATTTATTTCTCGAAAACCACTTCGATCCGGTTTGTACGTTTCGTGAAAACGATTTTAGATTTGAAGATGGAGCAGTGAAGTGCAAGGGCTAATCGCTACTAATCCTGAGGATATTTCCAAAATGGATGTAGTAGGAATAGTGCCTTCGGTTCCGTTCGAACCCGGGACGGACTTGTATGGATGAATGCTTGCGAAAACATCGTCAGGTGGACGATGGGCATTCTAAGGGATATGTTCTATAAAGGTAACGCTTAGCCTCAAGCCTCATCAAATGGGAATGGCTGAAAATCAGGGGATATGCAGCAAGGCTTCGTGGGTAGCCCCCACTGGAGGGTGAGGTCATCCCTGTCTAGATGTTCCTTTATTTCGGCTTAGTGGGCGGTTGCTGATCCCAACCGCGGGGTGATCTTGCTCGGGACTGTCCAGTAAGGGATGGTTTCGGTCTTGTGTTGCAGGGGAGTTAGGGTGGCTCCTCGGTACGCTGATCTAGACCAGGTACTGTGACAGGTGGTACCCCAGTGCCTAGCCATTGGTTGGAATCCATTTTCCATACGCGCCCGTACGGTTTTGATTGTGCCCATCTATTGCTGAAACGTGAGATGCAAGCATTTCAGCTAGATTCTATTTACTTTCTATAGACACTATTATAATATCAGAGGATTTCTATAAAAATTGTTTTAGCTATCGTAAGGTAAAAACCCGACATGTTTATTTGTGGCGTGGTCTTACGAGATGCTTTTGATTTCAAAGGATTTTGAAACTTTAATAATCAATTGGGTGTGATTTTCTCACGCTGGTAATCCAGACTGACTCGGGTGTTATTTAATTGTAATGCTCGGGTCAGACCGAGTATTATAGAATACAGGATATGATGCTGTGGAGCTCAGGAGACGAGCAGGAGGACGATACGTACTCTCGTACTTGTTTATATATATATATATATATATATATATTCCACTGTTGAATTGTTGTGTATCCATTGTATGTTATTGATGTGAGCTGTGACTGATGTACTATGATGATGAAATGTATGTAAACAGATGTATTTGATTTTGAGTAAAGATTATTTATTATCTATTATATTTTATTCCGCTGCGATGGTTAGATTCTGATATTGTTTTAGTTTTCTCTTCTCCTACCTCTTCTTTTTTAACCAAAATGGTTCGTATTTCTGTGCAACTTGAGTTGATTGTTGTAGAATAGTGTTGACTCAAGGGGTACGGATATGCGGGCCGTTACATAGCCGTTCGTAGATTATATCGAAATCCAATGGAATAGACCAAAATAGATTTGATTACGATCTCAGATTAAAGATTTAATTCATTTACGATTTGCTGAGAAATGAAACTAAGGGTAGTTCGCATGTCGAACAAATTCGAACAATTTAAGCATAAACGAAATGGTTACCTTATAAAATTTCATTTCCTTAACTAACTTTTAAGGTTGAAAAATCACCTTTGATTTTGCAGGCCCTCGCTGTTTGAACCTGCTTCAGTGTTGGGCAATTAATGATCCTATGTCTCGGCTTGAGGCAGTAACAACATTCCCTACATTCCTGTTCTGGCTTCATAAATGGCTCTCTCTTTCCTTGTTTCCTAGGATTCTTACAATTGTTCAAGTAATGGCCTTTTTCCAAGCAGTTGAAACAAGTAACATCTTTCACCTTTTTCTTCCGTATATCCTTTTTTCCTTTATTTTTCCTCGGTTTCTTTCCACCAAATTTCTTTTTCCTCCAATTCAGATTAGTTGTATCCCCATTCTCCTCTGGATCTTTTTGCTTATCTAGAGTATCGTATCTATAACCTATATCAATTAATTCAGAAAACGATTCCTTAACGTGAGTAGTCATCCTTTCATGAAACTCCTGGTTCATTCCCCGAATAAACTTTTCATTCTTCTTTAATGGTGTATTCACCAATTCTGGACCAAATTGAGATAATACATTGAATTTGTTAAGTATTCCTCAAATGATAAACTTCCTTGCTTCAAATCTATAAACTCCTGGTACACTCTACAAATACCAGTAGACGACATATATCGCTGCTGAACACTTCCTTGAAATGATTCCAAGTAAATTCATCCGCCGGCTCATCCAACGTAACTGTTTCCCACCAAATTAAAGCCTCTTCCTGGAGTTGCCAAGAAGCTATCAATCGCATCTGATCATCTTCTAACTTTAGTCCTTTGAAAATCTTTTCGTATGATCGAATCCAGGCTTGTGCTTCGATAACAGATTCTTTACCTGTGAATGGTTTTCCACCAACTCTAGAAAAACTTCGATATAAATTAGCTAGATTTGGTTGAGATTAAATGAGAATATCTGTCGTTGTAGGGTTTTGACCAGCTGTAGTGGTACTTCCCTGTCTCCTATCTCGTCATCTTCTTCCACTCATTCTTACTATCTGTGAATAGTAAGAAAACTGATTTAGGCATTAGGACGAAATATCTTAGAGAATAACAACAAATAAAAAGAATAGACTGAGAAATTTGGATTTTGGTTCCACTGGTTGTACTCATTCTAGGGTATACTTCACACTATCTCTAATGAGCCATCTAATGTGTTACACTCCGTAGCTAAAGTTCTTACTCAACCTTTAGCTATGATACCAATCTGTCACGACCCAAACTCGATGCCCGACAAACAACAACAAATTCGTATCACAGGAGCTTGCAACACCCATTAGATGATAAATAACACAGCGGAAATAAAAGATGATATCACTGATACAACATGAATACAATATCCAATACATCAATTTGATACAATGATAGACATCAACATCAGAGAATATACAACACAGAATACAGCGGAACACGATACAATATGAGATAAGTCTTCATAGGATCCAATACTGCAACTCGGATCCAAAAGCTCCAAAACTTCAAGCTCGATCCACCATTAAGATTGCACCAAGATAAGCAGGTCAGTCGTCCACGGACTGAACTAGCTACAAATAATCTACTAACCCTGATTATCTGAACAACCAAACTCCAGACTGCCCGTGTGGAAAATTTGTGGGCACCCAAAGTTTAGAAAAGAACAGTAAACTCCGAGTCAGTCATGGGACTGGTGTGAGAAAACAAAATGATTTGTCTTTAAAACAATCAAATATTTAAATTTTAAATCCGCAATGCTTTTGGAAAATGAAACTACCATAAGGCCTCCCGCTACACACACCATGCAAACGCAGAATTGGAGGAGATTTCTCCTTATGGTAGTCAAATATGCTTGATACGCGAAAACCATTTTGATATTATTATTATTAGTGCATAGTGGAAAACATTTTGAAAACATAATATTAACCTTAGCCAGCATAGACATTTCGAACTATGCCTACTATAGCTACCATGTTCAATAGTAGGTTGCCGCCACATTCCATGGCTAGTTATACAACTAAAATCGTACAGGATGCGTATTGTTTCGATTGGATTTACAACAAATGGTCAGGCTAAGGAACTTCCTACTGCCACATGGGAACGCCTCTGGCGGGATGCCTCGAGAACCTACCTGGCTCTCTGCCAACACAAGGCAGGGTTCCTACCTGTCCCGAGAGTACTACCTACAGATATGCCACCCCTGGTCCTTTGGGACCTTTATCCGAGAGCTCTCAACAACAACAAAATCACACAGTAATAAATATACTACAGTGCCCACATGATTAAGTATCTGGGCTCCATACCATGATACTACCCTTTTCCAGAAGGAATGGTCGCACCCTAGGTGAGCTACCCCTAAACCTTGCCGCATCATTCCTGTTTCGACCATTACCGATTTGTGAGGCTCGACGAGGTTTCGTCCATAAAGCTATGCTTTACACGAAAGCCATGTTTGATCACAAATGATCAACCAATGATCATCAACACACAGCAGCACTTAGCATGACACACTACCAAATTGGGAGTATATCGCTGATAACCTTCAACTACATAACCTCTGAGCTTGTACGTCTCAGAGAAGGGTATTAAGGTAAGAGAATAAATTCCCCGCCACCAACATATATGTATTTGAAAGAAATCTGCTTTATATCTCAAAGTGTAGTGTCAGACACACAACCATACAAGTCTGTTCCGGGTTCGAACAGAAACGAAGGCACTTCCGAAGAAGCCCTTGCAATCCGGGTATTCATAATCCCGATCGGACTTCCCATCACTTAGGAAATCTCTATACCGTAGCTACTCAGTGCAGAGATAATCGATAGGTCATCCTATCATTCTTGCAAATACCCGGTCTTCACCACCGGTCTTCAAATGCTATCCATAACGACGTATCATTATTCAGAATGGGTTATATGACACAAAGGTCCTCTCCCGGCTAAACGAATAATGAGCGCAATATTTAAAAAAAAAATATGGATATGGGATTTCAGTTAAGTCACAACTTAATAGTTCCAACTTTCTTTCCAATGGTTTAAACCAATTACCATTTCAAATCTTTTAAACAAAAAGATTTGTTTCACAAAGTTCACTCAGTTTCACAAAGATCCATTTACGGATTTCAAAAACAACTTCCGTTTCACTTGGATTAATTCATTTAAACTTTTGAATCAAGATATATCTCATAGATTTCAAAACTCGTTTTCAAGATTCATCCATAATTTGGAAAACTATTTTAATTCAAACTTGGAATTCCTTTAATATAAATTTGAAAGTTCATTTCTTATAGGAAAGCTTCTATCATTTGAAACAACTAGTTTTATTTCGGAGAAACCCGATCTCATTTATACAAGTTAAACACTTTAGGTTAATTCAATTCCCCAAAATAATACTTTAAAAATGGTTTAAAACTCATATAAACTTGTATAATCCTTTTTAAATCATAAATACCAAATATAAAATTCAATTTCAAATATTGAATTCCAATTTGAATCAAATTATTCAAATTTCAAATCTTTATTAAGTTATTGAGAATAACTTCAATTTTTGGAATTCCTTTTCAAATGCTTTTTATATTTTATTCAATTTCATTTCCAAAACTATTTGAATTTAAAATTCAAATTCAAAAGTATTTTAAAAATTCAAATATCTGTGACTTAACAGATTTCCACGTGCAATCCATATTTGTGTGTATAAGTGTGGTCCAGGAGTTCAACACAATAGTGCAACAACATTTAGTCATTACAGATTGCAATCACAACAATATCGATAAGCGGTATATTCCAATAACGCTTATCTATATACAAAGGTTCACAGATAGAAAATATGAATGCATTATAAATAAATAAATTACATTTATCACAGATCACACTGAAACAACTCATAGCACAAAGCATAGCATATCAGAAATATCAAATAGTTCAATAATCAATAGAATTCAAACATCTATAAGTGAACTCAATTAATTATCTGATTAATTTAAATCAGATGGGTCATCAATCATGGTTAATTAATATTAATTGATTTCAAAGCATTTGATTAATTGTTCTTTAATCATTTATTAATTAAATTAATCAACCTTGAATTTTTTTTAAAGTCATGTTAAAAAAAATATAACTGCAGATATAAACACACTTGCGTACTAGAGAAAACCTGAAGTAAACTTCCCTAATTCTCGAGTGTCACTCGAGACGACCAAACATTCGAGCGCTGACACCCCCTCGCGCCGCCGCGCACGTGCACGGTGCGTCGCCGTCACTCCGGCGATCCTCGGCACTGCGTGGAAATCAAGAATCAGCCTCTCGTTTGAAATTAAAATCCAATTCAACATGAAACGATCGAAATCAAAATACACTCGTTCGAACGAACAGCAACACGAACGCATCAGATAAAATCATCACGTCCACACAATCTCGACCACCATTTTTTTAGCGATTCCGGCCTCACCTAGCCATCATCTCCCTCTATCACCTCCCAAAATCTCGTGAAGCTCGGTTGAACCACGGCGACGATATCATCGAGTAAGCAGACCCCAAAAATATGAACGAAAAACCCTAAATTTGATTCAACTTAAAAAAATTTGCATTAGAATTTTTTTTCAACATTTTTCCCATATCCATGAATCAATAACCTAACTCCATAAAAAATTTTAACATCAATTATTTTTTGAATCATCAGATATTCATAAAAAAGCATTTTCGGTTTGTTTACTAACTGCACTCTATATGGTTATCTAAAAATCATAATTTTTTTTCAAAAATCCTACTTTTGAATGTTTATTCAAGATATAAATTCAAACTTACAATTTAAATTATTCGAATTTTAACCACTGCTTTTTACTGTAAATTTGGATTTACAGTATTCTATTTCACTGCCAACCTCCAAACAGTTTTTTTCAAGCTTTGATCTTAGTTTAAAATAATTGATTTAGTTAAATTCTAAGTTAAATGTTTTTTTATATGAAGAGTACAAATCATTCCCTTCTTTTCTTGACTCGAAAAACTTGAAAATATTGAATAGCATATAACAGAGCTTCTAGAAATCAGCAACCATCGTAGAACAATATATATCATACAAAATATATTTATGAACAAATTATTAAGAATAAAATTTCAAAAGTATGTTTACTCACAGTATTTTTTTCCAGAATGAACAGAGTTCCATTTATGTTGAAACAGGCTTGAAATTGTAACTGAATCCTTCTTCTTTGCTTCTCTGATTTGCCTTGATTTATTGTTGTTAATTTGTAAGGTTGAAATTTGTTTAAAGTTGAAGATGAAGCTTGCTTCAGATTTGCTATGGATGAACGAACTGATGCTAAATAGATTGATATATAGGAAATGAGATTACCGGTGATATTATATTTTTTTGTACAAGTGATTATATGGTTCTGTACAATAGGATCGGAGAATTTTCTCTTTCTTTTGTTGCCTAAAGATTTTTATAAACTAAAATTTTGGCTGAGATGATACATATGGTGTGCTTGGAAGAGATGGTATTAAATGCATGTCTTCTAATTTGTTTACAAGCTTATGCTAGTTTATTATTATGTGTGTACAGTTTGTATTGTATATATTTTTGTTTGTTTATCTTCTTTTCTAAGCTTTTGTACATAGATATTATTTCTTCTATGTTTACTGAAATAACTCTTAAACTTGCTTGCCTAATTCACATATCATATATATGCACTTCATTTGTTATTATTTTGTAGTCTGATTTTATACTTTTATTATTAACATAAATTCTCAAATTTTTATTTCTATTTATAGTTTAATTTCCAAACATTACATTTATAACATATATTTTTATTTTATACTTTACACTCATATTCAATATTGATAGGATAAATTTCTTTTACTTTAAACATTTTATAACCCTTTAAAGAAAATGAATTAAAACACAGTTTATACATTTGATAAATAATTATACATATTATTCTTTCCAAAGTATTTAATTCATTTTGAATTTCCAAATCAAAATTTCATTTAGAATCCAATTCAAATGAAAATATTCATTTTGAGTTTCATTCCAAATTCCAAAATAAATAAGTATTTATCTCTTATTAATTTGAAAACTTCAAATAAATACACAATTGAACCCAAAAATTTAATTTAATTACAAATTTAAATTCATCTTTTAACTGGGATCGTTACATAAATTGTGAGGAATCTAGTTGGATCCCTCCAACCTGTTTCCCTGCATCCACAGATGTTAGCACAACAAATAAATATCGATCCTATCTGATAATAATTTTCACATTCAACAAATCAATCAATCATTTAAATACTAACTATTTAAATTAAATGACATCCAGATGTGAGTGAGATTAACTCACTTTGAACTCAAAACGCCGGGCGTTCAAATTTTACATTAAATAGAGCACGTTCGATTTAATGAAAAAAATTCAATTGCATAGAATGATTCCAGATCTGCACCACAATGGGCTGCTCGTCACTACGGTTTCGGCGCTTCTTGTTTCATCGAATTCTGAGCATGCATGTAAAAGTTATGTTATTTTAAACTTTGAATATAATTTCTATAATCAATTTCTTTTTATTATTATATAATATTATACCAAAACGAAATCAGGCCGTCGATTTCACTATCCAAATCCAATCCGTAGCTTCAATCCTTCTCCCTTCTCCTCCCAGTACTAGATCGAACCCAAAACCGCCAATTAGGGTTCACAACCGCACCTCCCATGATCGCCTATACAGCGATCGGCGGCCCCCATCGTTTTGGCCTAGCCACTAGGCACCTCCACCCACAATCGTGCCTGACTTGGCATCGTCCTCTTTGCCGAAAACACCTTCGAACGCAAAGCAAACGCGGCCCACATACTCCTCCTCCGGTCGACGAAAACCAATCTCCACTGTCCAATTTAAAGAACTCGACACGCTCTACGATCTTCGTGTTGGAGCTCCCTCATATAGATGCATAGATGGAGAGATAATTTAGGGAGAAGATGATAGGGTTTCAGCCGTAGATTCAAGTAGTCGCGACCGAGAAAAGAAAATAGGGTTTCTTCGCTTATACGTATATATATACACGTTTATAAATATTATTTTAATATTAAGTTCATTTTTAAACAACTTTTTTAAACGATCTCTAAACAACGCATGCCGACAGGCGATTATAATGTTTTACCCATATTCCGAACACAATGGAACATATTTCGGAAGCTAATTCAATCATATGTGGAAGATAGCTTTTTGAATAAGTTTAAATATTAAATTATCGATTTAAATTTCAACACGTTTCTTACCCGTACGGACAAATGGTAACTCCAAACACTACGAAATTCGAATCGATAATAATACACTATTATAGATCCAATGGATTTTATTTCGTCGAATTTCGAGACTGTGTTCTGGAAGGCTATTTTATCTCATCGATTAATTCGAGAGATTTCCAAAATCATCGAAATCACTTAAAATTCACTTTTAAAATTTTACTAACTCTACTATAAATTATATAGAATTTATAATCAACCATTCTGATTCATTTCGAACCAAAATCTGATTATTTGCATTATAATATTAAATTCCATTATTAAATTAATATAAAAATCCAATTTTAACTTATCGACTTTTGATTTCATCCAAAAGTCCAATACAAATTATTCTAACCCAACTATATATTTAAAATAAATTTTAGAAACCATTTACATATCTAATTATACCATATTTACAAACTATTTCAATTTCAAATAATAAATTATTATTATCCAAATCCAATTGAATTGCCATATTTGAAAATTTAACTAATTTTATTAGTTTAACCAAAATATATTATTTCAAAATCAATTCATAATCCACATTAAACATTTAAAGTGAATTAAATGTTCAAAATCTAACGACCAAAATTCCGAGTTGTTACATTCCTCCCCCTTATAAAAATTTCGTCCTCGAAATTTGTTAGGGTAGGAAAATGCTTCCATAATCCATTAACTCCCGAAATCCACTTAATTAAAACTTACATTGACTTCTCAAAACCTTTTAGCTTAAGACAAAACCATTTGCTTCATTACTAACTCAAAAGCTTTGTTTTCAACATCATTCCAAAACAACTTTCCTAGTTAAACAAAATTTTCAAAACTTCCAAAAAAATTTCTAACTCCCAAATTTTTTGACAGCGTCTTCTTTGTATGAAGAGCGTTTTACAATATCACAATTATAATAAATATGTATACATCGACCTATACGGTCAGAAAACAAAATATTTCACAATATATCACAATATATTATCATTTTCCAATTTTATTGTGTAGGCGTACCTTTTGATTAGCATTTTAAAACCAAGCGGCTAATAACTATTGCATTTACGCTCTCCAACTCTATCGATTGTCTCCTGTACCTGTACTTACTCAAACAAGAACATAAGTATCGATAATATGAGATTTTAACAACAATCCGCTCATTAATCTTAGCCAAACACATCAATTTCATAGCCCAAACAACACATTTCCATAATCCTACGTGTTAACAATCCTTATAAGCAACTACAAGGTTCAACACTATTTTAATTCCTTTACAAATCCATATATCGTTTTATTTCACTAAAATGATTTACATCCAAGTTTACTATTCTCAATTCATATTTTTACCAATTAATCTCATGTCCACAACACATTGGTTATAAGCCTTACTTACACGTATTTCACCCTTTCCAATTCCAAATTGATTAATTTGCATCATATTTATAATTCACTTTCATTTATACGCAAATCCACTAAATTAAATACCACCTCATTCCAATTTATTCAAAAACTAACTTATTTACTTCCTTTAGACAATTTACTTCCATTTAGCACAAAACAACTAATTTTCTATGCAAATTTTAAATATTATTCATGCAATAATCATTACTTAAGCTTATAACCATTTTAAATTAATTCCAACTCAACTTATATTAATTTTATTCAGTTCTGCATTATTCACTACTCATACATTCTCATTATAATTATTAAATTAAATCTCTATTCTTACATTTCAATTTCATTATCCAAACAGGTTCATTCAAGACCAATTCATAAGTTAGACAACAAACATTTCACAATTTTCTTAAGTCATCACAACTCCATCACATCCCATTTTCTTACATCAAATTTATCTCATTTTAATTTGATTCTGATCCAATCAAATTCTAATCCATTTACAAATTTTGATCCAATTAGTTTATTTACTCAATTCATTTTAGATTTAATTTATTCACCATCTCAATTCATTTCTGAATTTATTAAAAACATGACCATTCCAATTATTCTATACCAGAACTGGGTTTTTATTTTATTTTTCAAATTTCTAACAAGCTGCCAAAATTTTATTCATCCCATTACTCTTTTCATTTAATTTAGCTTACGCTAAATTCATCTTCAAACAATTCTTTTGAATTTGTTGAATGAGAATTTAATTCATTCAATATCATTTCAACTAAATTAAATTTTCTTTCAATTCAATTCTTTTCCAAATTTAATTCAAGTCCATCTAAATTTTATTTAGCCAAATTAAATTCATTCCATTTCCTTTACTAATTTAAATAAGAATTAATTTCATTCAATGTTATTTATAACACAACTGAATTTTGATTTTTACTTTAATCCAAATTCAATTCAATTCCTTTTTAATTTAAGTTAAATCCAATTCGATCCAATTTTATTTCTCCATTCGAGTTAAATTTATATTTTCCAATATATAAGTCCAAAAACTTATTTACTAACCTAAGTCCATTCACCCTTTTATATTTCATTTTTCCTTATCACTTTACATTTCATTTAGGATTTAAATTTCGAATTTCCCAAAAATATCAACCATTATATTTTGGTTTTACAATTCATTTCTCTATAAGTTCCCTAACTTATTTACTTAAAAGCTTATATTGCTAATTTTAATCCATTTACATCTTATAACCACAATTCTAGATTACGTATGCAACACTTAATAGCTTTAGGGTATAAATTTTCATTATACAATTATAGCCCACAATTATATAATCGTTTTACATTTAAATTTTATATCCAATTTAATTCGATTCCAATTTCAATTTTATTTTAACTTATCTCAAGTTAAATTCAAATATATTCTATTCACCTCCATACACTCAAGTTAAATTCTAATTCCAGGATCAAAATTTTCATTTCCCTTCTTAATTAGATCAATTTTCACTTCAAAAGTTCAATAGTTGATTCATCTTAACTTTACACATTATTTAAATAGAATTTTCCAGAATTCAATTCCCCGGTTTTATCTCAAAACCATTTTGAAATAATAATCAACACATACCCAATTAGTATATCAAACCAAATCTTTGGATTCCAAAACAACATGTTTTTACCAAAAAAATTCCCTTTGAAATTCTAAAACAACTTGTATACCCAACAAGTCCAAACAAAAATCATAACCAATCTCGACGGTAGCAATCCATCATTTTAGAAACTCGAAAATGAATACTGATGATGTGGCCAACATTATCAGGATTATTTTCCAACGACTGAAGTGAGTTCAGTGCTTCCTTAGTTCCACAAATTCCCTTCAAAACAATTTCCATTCAAAAATATTTCCCAAAATAATATTCCATTATTGCCTTCAAACACTTTGGAAAACATTTCAAACATTCCCAAGATTTTAAATTCCCAATACTTTTGTTTGAATCCATTTAAAACCCTTTTCAAAATTTCCAAGATTTAAACTTTGGTTTAAATCAAATTTTAGTTATGCTTCCTTGGATAAGTCATACTTATTGAATTTTATTTGGTTATAAACCATTTCAAATTTTAAATTCTTATTTGATTATAGTATTAATACCCAAACATCCAAATATATATAATAATTTTAGAAAATAATTTCTTTCATATCAAAATATAATTTTGGGTAAAATTATTTCATTTACCCATTTTAAAAACAATACTATGTCGGTTTATCTTATTTAAGAGTTTAGAAACCCCTATTGATATGGTTGTACTTCCCATGCCGACCAGAATTCATAAACACTCAACCGATAAGTCAACACAGTATAAAAACAATTTTTATATTCACTAACAAGTATTCGCTCATAGCTATTAATACACTCAACCCATTATAGAGTACTATTGACTATGTTTAATGAGTAATTTCCCCACCAGAGCCAAGGTTATAGCCAACCTAAGCTCTGATACCAACTGTCAAGACCCACCCTTCTCGACCCTCGAAAGTCGACACAAATATGCCACAATATAATATGTCGACGATCGAGTGCTAGAAAAGACAGATAGTTGAGGGAAAAGAAAGGAGATAGAAGGAAGAAGGAACTAAACAATAACGGAATCTCACAATCGCAGCGGAACAAAATATAATAGTTAATAACAGATCTTTACACAAAATGAAAACATATCTGTTTTATATGTACATCATCAGAGTAACACACAGTCTAAACAACAATTACCAGCCTAGCATTTATAACAGCCTGCCTCACAACTTGTTGGCGATTCAACAATCACAACAACGGAAATAAACAAATACGGATAAAATATCTCGGTCTCCAGCTTCACTCCTGAGCTCCTAAGCATCCTATCATGTATTTTATAATACTCGGTCTTATCCGAGCATTATAATGAAATAACATCTGAGTCAGCCTGGAATACCAGTGTGATAAAAATACACCCAAATTGATTATTAAAATTTCAAAAATCCTTTGAAAATCAAAAGCATCTCGTAAGATCATGCCACAAATAAACATGTCGGGTTTTTACCTTACGATAGCCAAAACATTTTCATCAAAATCCTCTGATATTATAATAGTGTCTATATACAAATACTTATTCAAAATAGCTGAAATTTTTACATGATTAAATTCCAGCATACTAGCCACAAAGTGGGTTCTACAATCAAAACCGTACAAGGCACGTAGGGAAAATGGATTTCCAATGAATGACTAGGCACTGGGGTACCACCTATCGCAGTACCTGGTCTAGATCAGCGTACCAAGGATCCACCCTTAATCCCCTGCGACACAAGACCGGGACTACCCCTTACTGGATAATCCCAAGTAAGATCACCCCGCGGTTGGGATCAAAAACCGCACCACACAGCCGAAATAAAAGGGACATCCAGACAGGGATGACCTCACCCTAATGGGCGCGACCCACTTAGCCTTGTTGCATAACCCCTTATTTTCAGTCATTCCCTGTAATAGCCCGCAAACCAGATACCCCTTGAGTCAACGCTATTTTCCATCATCAACTCAAGATGAACGAAAATACGAACCATTAGGAATAAAGAAGAAGAGGTAGAAGAAGGGAAAACAAAACAACAACAGAATCTTACCATCGCAGCGGAATAAAATATAATAGATAATAACAGATCTTTACACAAAAGAAAACTATGTCTGTTTTATACATACATTATCAGAATACATCATCAGAGTTCAACAATATCAATAATATACAACCAGACAGTCATATAAATTTGTCCTCAAAACTGAATACACAGCGGAATAATAATCAAGTACGGAAGTACGTATCGCCATCCAGCTCATCTCCTGAGCTCCACAGCATCTTTTCCTGTATTCTATAATACTCGGTCTGACCCGAGCATTATAGTGAAATAACACCCGAGTCGGTCTGGAATACCAGCATAAGAAAACCACACTCAATTGGATTATTAAAGTTTCAAAATTCTTTTGAAAACAAAGGCATCTCGTAAGACCACGCCACAAATAAACATGTAGGGTTTTCACCTTACGATAGCTAAAACACATTTTTATCAAAATTCTCTGATATTATAATAGTGTCTATAGAAAGTAAAATAGGATCTAGCTGAAATGCTTGCATCTCACATTTCAGCAATAGTTGGGCACAATCAAAACCGTACAGGCACGTAAGGAGAATGGATTTCCAACTAATGACTAGGCACTGGGGTACCACCTGTCACAGTACGTGGCCTAGATCACCGTATCGAGGATTACTCCCAATCCACTGTTATGCAAGACGGGGACTACCCCTTACTGGATAATCCCAAAGAAGATCACCCCACGGTTGGGATCAGCAACCGCACCACTAAGCCGAATAAAAAGGGACATCTAGACAGGGATGACCTCACCCTAATGGGCGCTACCCACCTAGCCTTGCTGCATAACCCCTGATTTTCAGTCATTCCTGGTTGATGAGGCTCGAGGCTAAGCGTTACCTTTTAGAACATATCTCTTAGAATGCTCATAGCCCACCTGACGACATTCTTAAAACATTCATCCATACAAGTCCATCCCGGGTTCGAAAGGAACCGAAGGCACTACTCCTACTGCATCCATTTTGGAATCATCCTCAAGATTAGTAGCGACTTGCCCTTGCACTTCACTGCTCCATCTTTGAATCCAAACTCTTGTTTTTCACACGAAAACGTTCAAACCGGATCGAAGTGGTTTTCGAGAAATTTATCCCGATCCCAGTCTCTTCGAAACGATCAGCGCATTGGCCAATATTGATAGTCGGTTATTAAACTATCAAATAACGTTCAAAAACAACCGCCAAACATTAATAATTTCCCCAAATTATTTATTAACCTCAAAATATCTTCGCAAGATATATTTCCACTTTTCAACCCTTTTGAAACAGTTTTTCAAACCACACTCTTCTTATGGAATAAATTCCCAAATATTTATTTCCACTGAAAACACCAAGCACAAAACTTTAGATTTCTAAAATAATTTAAAACACTTATTTATAAAATATACTTTAATATTTAAATTGAAACTACTCCAATACTTTATTAAAAATATATACTTTAGGAAAACTTAAAATAAGGTTACTTTATAAAATATAAAACTAGATTTTCTCTTTTTAAAACAACATACCAAGTCACCTTTAAATAATTACTACGATAATAGATTTGAAAAATACTTACTTCGGAATTTAAACATTTAGAAATAATAAATTTTCTAAAACATGCTTTTTAAAACAACATTAAAAGCCTTTAACTTATATTTAAAAATTTACTTTGAAAATGTACTTGGCTATCCAGGGAAATATACTTCTCTTCACATCCTTTAAAAATAAATCACAATTTATTTTTAAACAAATTTTCCCATTCCTTTAATAAATTCCCACCGTGAATTTATTTTTTCCAAATATCCACTGATATATCATTTTGCTTTTATAAACCTAGTTTATAAATCTCAAGTCTCGCTTCTCTTTTAAAAATCACGGTTTTACACACTTAAATCAATTCCCAAATTGATTTTCAATTTACTCCATTTTGAAATAAATTCCTTCTTTATCTATTTCAATAAATTTAAAACTTTAATTTTTAAAGTAAATTCTTTTATTCCTTTGAATAATGTCACTTAAGTTTTAAAATTCATTATTTCTCTGTTTATTCAGAATCCCTTTTCCATACTCGGAATTTATTTATTTGAATTTTAAAATAACTTTTATTCTTTTCCAACTTATCCTTCAATTTATTCAAATTTCTGTAATTATTCTACTTAAGGATTTTCTCTCTCTTTTATTTCCCCTTTTCAAAAATCCAATTCTATAGATTTTGATAACTCAGTATACCGAAATATATTAATTTCAACCATAGCATCCAATATTTCTATTATCAATGAAATTCACCACAGAATATCAAATAATCATGATACAGAATTATTAGAACAATCTATAAAATTTTGAAGAATCCAGTTGGATCCCTCCAACCTGTTTCCCTACATCCACCGATGTTTTCACAATATATATACCAATTCCACTTCAAGATGGAATATCGCGGTATATGGGATTGATATAATATCATCCGCTATTATGCGGCGCATAGGGTCTCGTCTGCTATATAATGCGGGAAATCAATCACACCAGTATATATTATATACTACTATATAATATAGCACATCAAATCAATTCAATCATTCAACCAATTATTTAAATTTAACCATTTAAATTTAAATAGCGACCCAGAAGAGTGAGATTAACTCACCTTTGACCTTTTGTTTTGCAATCTGATCCAGACCAGCTTGTTTCTCTTTCAAATTTCAAACCGTGAATAAACATTATGTGATTTTATTAATATTCGAAATAATCGAACCATTTATCCCATTTTATAAATGATTTAATGTTAAACAAACAATTTAAATGGTAAACAAATTTTCCTTTTTAAAGATCTTTTAGAAACTAAGATAATTAATAAGCTAGTTAAACATTTTTTTATATAGTTCCTTCAAAATTTAAAATTTATATTTTATGATTTTTTTTAGTTTTATCTATATAAATAAATTTCATGTTTATATATAAAAATCTACATTTATACTTTACCGTATATATAAATACCTAGGTGAATAAAAATCTGTAAATTGAAAAAAAACAGATATTATATATACCTTATTGTAAAGTATTTTCTTATTTGTATAAATATGTAAATTGAAAATAAATCTGCATACATACATACATTTTCAATCACTGCACAAATACATAAACAAACTTGACTTTACCGTGAGTTATTAAGATTTTATTTGTTTTCCTCTGATTCAAAATTTATATGTATATCCCTAATGAATATATGTATGTCTAAACATTAAGTTTAATTGAAGATGAAACAAAAGTCAAGAATATCACTGACTAGATCAACACCCAGGCTACCACCTCTTGCTTAAGTCCCTGCCTCACGCATACCATCAACTGCCAGCTAACCACGAACTCCGGCTCCAAAGAAAACGAAACCTTCTCCTCTAATTCGAGCACTAGCTTCCACCTTCATGCACACGCGCCTCGACCCGAACCCACCGCGATAACCTGAGAACCACGAATCCTGTACCTCTCGCATGCTCGATCGCCGCTGCTTCCCAATCCAAGCTCGCGATCTCCCCATTCGAGCATCGATCCATTGATGATTTCGTTTGATCTTGAATTGGAAGAAGGCTGTCGATTTCGAATTGAGGTAGGAGGAAAGAAAATTCACAATAGAAATTTTTGATTAAAGGAAATGAAGAGGGATGAGTGCCTTCAATTTCGCTTTCCCTTATTCGACCATTAAATTTTTTGTTTGACTGGAACGAGAGAGTTCCTTTTTTAAGTTTCAATTTAACTGAAAGGAGGAGGGAGGAGGCATTTTGTTCGACCATAATATTTTTCTCTTATCTGAATCTGATTTTCAAAGAAAAATTAAGAACGGAGGGAGGAAAGGGGGAAAACGAATGAAGCAGCGATAAATGAATTAGATTTCCTTTTCTGTTTCTATTTAAGAAGATCGGCCATTATTTTGTTTTGAAGGATGGTTTAGAAAGAAGGCTCGGCAGATAATATAAATGGAGGAAGATGCCTTGCGTGAGAAGCTTTTCCTAGCTACAGTAGTCTTGAAACGAAAGGAAAAAGTTGTGAAGTGAAATAATTTCAGCTGACGGTAACCAGGATATAAATATATTTTTAAACTAAATTCAAATCATCTCGATAAATGCAACTTACAATTCTGAATCCTTATCGAGGCATGCCGCTAGGTGTTATAATTTTTATACCCCTAATCCGAACGCAATGGAAAAGGTTTCGAGTCCTATTTTGATCGTATGGAGAAGATAGCTTTTTGAATCAGTTATTAAATTGAATTTCCGATATAAATTCAGCGTGTTTATATGTCGTACGCTCACACAACAACTCCAAACATTACAAAATTTGAAATCCGATAATATTACACTATTATGGAAACAATGAAACTGGTTTCGTCAAATTCCGAGACAGTGCCTCGGAAGGCTATTTTTAAATTCAATTTAAACAATATAAATTTCAAAACAGAACAAATCAGTTTTAAATTCAATTTTAAAAATTTTATTATCTGCAACACTATCAGTATAAATTTTACAAGCCTTTAAATTATTTTTAACGGGCTAAAAATCCCAGATTTCATATTTTACCCAGTTTCTAATAGTTTTAATTCAAAATTAAATTATCCAGTAAATGGTGATATTTAAAATTCAAGTTAAAATTACTCTTTTCAATATTTAAAACCAATTAAATATTCCTATTTTAAATATCCAAAATTCCGGGTCGTCACATTCCCGGTTGATGAGGCTCAAGGCTAAGCGTTAGCTTTTTAGAACATTTCACTTAGAATTCACATCTTCCTCCTGATGATGTTCTGAAAGCATTCATCCATTCAAGTCCGTTCCAGGTCCGAACAGAACCGAAGGCACTACTCCTACTACATCCATTTTGGAATCACCCTCAAGATTAGTAGAGATTAGCCCTTGCACTTCACTACTCCATCTTTGACTCCAAGCTCTTGTCTTCATCACGAAAACGTACTCGTTGGATCGAAGTGGTTTTCGTATACAAATCCGATCCCGGTCTCTTCAAAACATCGTTCGCTATTTCCCAGTTAACTCAACCCCGATTCTTTAGGAAATACACAGGCGAAGATAAGATCGGAGTTCACCTCCTAACCGTTAGTGGACGGATTTCCTTACCAACATCCTAGAAGAACGAACGAGTTTATACGTACAGTATAGCTCCTCGAACGGTAACTGTACCATATAATTCTCATACCTCTTCTAGATATTTCCAAAGTTATATTTGGGTCCAGATTTGATAGTCGATTATTTAACTATCAAATAAACAAACAATTCAACCAATTTATTTCATTCCGACTGAAAACACCAAGTCTTTTAAAACCTAGATTTTTATAATTTAAAACTGTTTTTCTTAATAAAACATATAAAAGTAAAACTGCTTAAGTCATTTTACTCAAAGTAATAGAATAAACCTCTACCTTATAGAGGTAATATAGAGTACAAACGGTGAATTATCTCTATGCTGCCAGGACTGGGAGGGCGGGAAAGAAGGACTAAAAGCCAACTGGTTCATCTCACTTCAAAGACTCGAGCATGTGGTACCTTGAAGTGTATTGCTCGCCATTAGAGCTTGAGCTATGCTTCATGTGTCTTCCTTCCGAAGCGGAGATCTCAGATAGATTTATGGTTGCTAGGGTTAACTATGTCCTCTTAGTTCAAGTAGAACAGAATACCTGCAACGCGTAGGACTAAGTATAGTGGCTGACTTTATGAAATTTTATAATAAATTTCCAAGTAAAATTTAAGCCACAAAACTATTTTAAAATAAAAGTTTTACACAAAGTATAAATATTATAAAATTCCTTTAATTTAAAAACATAATATCAATTTAACCATTAAAAGAATTACTACTAAAATTAATTTGGATAGATTTACTTTAAAATTCTAAAATAATTAAAAATAATAAATTTTTCTAAAACATTTCTTAAACAAATTTTAAAACATTAGGCTTATACATAAAATTCCTTTGAAAATATACTTGGTTTTTCAAGTAAACACACTTCCATTTTGGAATACCCCATATAACCCTTTATAAATCCTGCTCGATTTATCTCAATCCAAATTTACGTCTCAATCCCGTAAATTTCTTCCCACACTTTAAAAATAAAACACCTTTTTATTTTTAAACACATTTCCCTTTTTCCTGAAAATCACTTTCAAAAGATATACTCAAATTATTAAAATAAGGTTACTAAAATTTCTTAAATAAAAATAATACTTAAGAAATTTTATAAGGGTTTCTGAGTAAACTTAAACCAAAATCACTTTACAAAATAAAGTTATTATTTCAAATTTATGTTGAAATTTCCATTTTAAAAACATAATACCAACTTACCTTTAAAATAATTAAATACCATAATTACTTGAATAAATATTTGCTTAAACTTAAAAATAATTAAAAAATAATGCTTTTATAAAACAATCTAAAAGCACATTTCTCATAAACTTCTAGATTATACTTTAAAAGCTTTCCTTTGCAAATATACTTAGTCTTCCGGGAAAAATGCACTTCCCATCTTTTAAAAATAATCTCACCTTTATTTTTAAAACGATTTATACCTTTCTTATAGAAATACCCCCCCCCCCCAAAAATCTATCATTCCAATTTATCCACTGATAAATATTCCACTTTTATTTATAAACTCAGCTTATAAATTTTTATTCCTCGTTTCCTTTTAAATCACAGTTTCAAAAACACTTAATAAATCCCAAACCAATTTCCTAAATTTAATTTCCTTAAATTCATTATTTAAAAATTTCTTTTCATTTCCCCTTTTACTCCAATTCATTTTATTTATAATTTAAAATACCAGATTATATTTATCCAACCATAACACATCACAACTTAATTTCCAAAATTAAACTACCATGGAATATCAATAAAATTCAACACAAATTATAAAGATAATTCCTACATTTTGAGGAATCCAGTTGGATCCCTCCAACCAGTTTCCCTACATCCAGAGATGTTAGCATAGCACAACAAATAAATATCGATCCTATCTGATACTAATTTTCACATTCAACTAATTAATCAATCATTTAAATACTAACTATTTAAATTAAATGGCATCCAGATGTGAGTGAGATTAACTCACCTTGAATTCAAAACGCCAGGCGTTCGAATTTTACATTAAATCGAGCACGTTCGATTTAATGCAAAAAATTCACTTGCTCAGAACAATTCCAGATCTACACCACAGCGGGCTGCTCGTCGCTGCGGTTTCGGCGCTTCTTGTTTCATCGAATTTTGAGCATGCATGTAAAAGTTATGTTATTTTAAACTTTGAATATTATTTCTATAATCAATTTCTTTTTATTATTATATAATATTAAACCAAAACGAAATCAGGCCGTCGATTTCGCTATCCAAATCCAGGCCGGAGCTTCAATCCTTCTCCCTGCTCCTCCCAGTACTAGATCGAACCCAAAAATGCCAATTAGGGTTCACAACCGCACCTCCCACGATCGCGTATACAGCGATCGGCGGCCCCCATCGTGTCGCCCTAGTCACTAGGCACCTCCACCCACAATCATGCCTGACTCAGCATTGTCCTCTTCGTCGAAAACACCTTCGAATGCAAGGCAAATGCGGCCCACAAACTCCTCCTCCGGTCGACGAAAATCAATCTCCAACGTCCAATTTAAAGAACTCGACACGCTCTACGATCTTCGTGTTGGAGCTCCTTCGTATAGAAGCATAGATGGAGAGATAATTTATGGAGAAGATGATAGGGTTTCGGCCATAGATTCAAGTGGTGGCAGCTGAGCAAAGAAAATAGGGTTTCTCTGCTTATACATACATACATGCATACATATATATATATATATATATATATATATATATATAGACACACACACACACGTTTATAAATATTATTTTAATATTAAATTCATTTTTAAACAACTTTTTCAAGAGATCTCCAAACAACGCATGCCGACAGGCGATTATAATGTTTTATCCATATTCCGAACGCAATGGAATGTGTTTCGGAAGCTAATTCAATCATATGTGGAAGATAGCTTTTTGAATAAGTTTAAATATTAAATTATCGATTTAAATTTCAACTCTTTTCTCATCCGTACGGACAAACGGTAGCTCCAAACACTACAAAATTTGGAATCCGATAATAATACACTATTATGGATCCAATGAACTTAGTTTCATCGAATTCCGAGACTGTGCCCCGGAAGGCTATTTTAACTCGTCGATTAATTCGAGAGATTTCCAAATCGTTGAAATCACTTAAAATTTCACTTTTAAAATTTTAGTAACTCTATTATAAATCATATAGAATTCATTATCAACCATTATGATTCATTTCGAACCAAAATCTAATTATTTGCATTATAATACTAAATTCCGTTATCAAATTAATATAAAAATCCAATTTTAACTTATCGACTTTTGCTTTCATCCAATAGTCCAAT
Organism: Allium cepa; assembly: GCA_030765085.1. Lineage (NCBI taxonomy): Eukaryota > Viridiplantae > Streptophyta > Magnoliopsida > Asparagales > Amaryllidaceae > Allium > Allium cepa. Next base: position 1,213,809 of record CM060935.1, on the reverse strand, counting down.
GCTAATAATTCTAACCCAACTATATATTTTAAATAAATTTTAGAAACCATTTACATATCTAATTATACCATATTTACAAACTATCTCAATTTCAAATAATAAATTATTATTATCCAAATCCTATTGAATTTCGATATTTGAAAATCTAACTAATTTTATTGATTTAACTAAAATCTCTTATTTCAAAATCAATTCATAATCCACATTCAACATTTAAAATGAATTAAATGTTCGAAATCTAACGACCAAAATTTCGGGTTGTTACAAACGCGATGTGTTTATTTACGTTAGTTCATTTCATCTCATTTAATCAATTCTATCTATGGTCATATCCAATTCCATTTAAATACCAATAATTCCTCAAAGAATTACTTCGTAATGAAGTTGTTATATCTTTAAACAACAATTGTTTTTCAGTGCAATAGAATAAATATTCATAAATGTTTTATGAGTTTCTTTATTTATAAAACTGATTTGGTTTTAGTTTACAAAACTTATGTTCAAAATATAAATTTGTCACCCATGATAGTCTTTCCTAAAGTTCTTTTGGGAAGATTCATACAAGATCCCTTACGAACAATTATTACGTGCAATCTTTAAAATTCGCACAACCTGCCAACTTCTTGGCCTATGATATATTGCGATTTCTTAAAACTCTCGCCTTGTGTGATTTTTTAAATTATTATTTAGATGAAATAATATTAACCTTGCATACCACTCTTAAGTACATAATGTAACGACCCATGTTTTACATATCGGAGGATTGTAAAATATTTTTTTATCCATATGAGGTCATATAACTCTAAGATTTTGGAAAGTGACTGTAACAACCCGATTTTTAGGGATACTAAATTGGGAATCAACTTCATAAATTGATAATTAATTAGATAATAATAATAAACAATTAAATATTTATGGAGAAAATAAAATAATAGATAAATGAAAAAAAATTAAAATTTAGTATTAATATGGTTGAGAGCAAAGTAAATTTTAACAAACTCATTTGTTTTTATTTGGCGTTAAAAATTATGCATTTTTAGTGGTAACGTAATTTATAAATGAACCATTTTATTAAACCAAATTATTTGGAAAGTAAAAATAAATAAATAAAATAAAATAAAATATAGAAAAGTTGTTTTTACTTTAAAAAAAAATTCCCATGTTTTGCATTAAAGAAAAAAAGGGGGAGAGAAAATGAAATTTTCATACTAATTTACAAATTACACATAAATAATGATAATAATAATATCATTTTCATGATGCCATGTAGGAAAGTTCTAAAATTGAATAAAATAATGTTGAGGAAAAGAAAAATCTAGAACAAAAACAAAATAAAATGATTGCACTTTATTAGAAAAAAAGAGAAATAATAAAATAAGGGTTAATTGGAAGAAGATTCTAGAGGAGGCGCTTTACAATAAAAATAGCATTCCCTCTCCTCAATCCTCCCTTTACGGTACGTACAGGAAAGAAAAACAGAAAGAAGAAAGAAAGGAAAAAAAAAAGAGAAACCTAAAACCTAATTGCTAACCCTCTCATCCAAATCCAAAAAAAAAGGGCTACAATTAAATCTAAGATTCCCAATTCTAAAAGTAAGTATCTCTAAATCAATCCTTTTCTATTTCATTCTTTTGTTTTATGAGTAGCTATTTAGGGTTTTCCTCTTTTGTTAGCAATTGAAAGGAGAAGCTTCAGCAATCAAAGGCTAGTTGATTTAGGGCTTGAAGATTGCTAATTGGTGTTTAGGTGAGTGAAGTTATAATTAAATTTTATTTTCATGAGTGCATGCAAATATGATGGAAATTTTTGGATAAAAAGGGGGTTGTTTGCTTATTCCCTATAGCATGTTTGTTGATTGAATCATTGAATTAGAAAGAAACGAGAATCAATGCATAAGATTGCAATGCATGCATGGTGTTCGCATAATTGTCACAATAACTTTCAAGGTTCTTCATTTTGAAGAAGAAGGAAAAAAACTATTTTTGGAACTGCACTGTGCAGTCCAGACGAGGCTGCAGGTGCAGCCCAGACGGGGCTGCCTACACAACAGCAGCCCAGATTGGACTGCACAGGTGCAGCCTGGGGCTGCACAGATGCAGCCCGGACGGGCTGCAAATGTGCAGCCGCACGTGTGCAGCCCGGGCGGGCAGCCCGGGTGCAACCCGGGTGAGCGGCCATGGTGCCGCCCGGGTGCGGCCCGGGGCGGTGCAGCCCAGAACTGCACAGGGGTCCCTGCGGGCTGCCCTGGTGCAGCCTGGGCGGGCTACACTGTGTAGCCTGAAGCTGTACAGCTTAGGCCGGCAGATGCAGCCCAGGGCTGCATTGGTGCTGCCCAGGCAGGCTGCACTATTATAGCCCAAGTCGCGGCTGCACCGAAAAAAAATATTAAATTTTTTTTTATTAAAATTAATTTAAATGGTTGAATTAAATTTATTTTGGTTAAAGAAGAAAAAAATATTGTATTATCGATCAATACGTGTTTGGAAAAAATAAAAATAATAATAACAATATGTAAATACAACATTTTATTTAGGATTTTGATTACGTTTTTGAATACTAAAGCTTGCCTTTTTAATTAAATTAATTGTTATCAATTTTTTTCTAACTTAAAGAATTTTTAATAATTTTAATCAAATAAATTAGGTCACTGTGTTTCGCCTTGATACATAAGTATTATGGGGTACTTGTGTGTTAATGCGAAACGGAGATGTAATTATTTTCTTTTATACGCATAATTGTTTTGCTAAATTTTATATGCTTTTTGAATATTATATTGAATTTATCAAAATATTTTGGAAGATGTTGTCATTGACTTTTTAGAAGTATTTTGAAATTACAAACACTTTGATTTTTGGATCAGGATAGATTGGACTCTATTGTACCAATGGGCCAAAACTCCACCTTGGCCGACCTGATTCAGGATCGCTACCTGAATCGGTGGTATATCACATGCCCTTTTACCACCAAAGGTCAACGGCCTGCTACATAAGGCTAATCTTATTTTTGATCGGGATCTCCGATCGGCGGGTCACGGACTATGATGGATGGAGGCATGGGGGTCCCACGTGTAGATCCGTGAACGGGTAGCATACGGCCTTTGCCTTAGACCGTCTTGGTTATGCTGGGTTGATCGCCAGGTGTATTACGACGTTATGAGTAGGTTACGGGGTTGATGTCTCCGCGCGCGCTCGAGCTCTACCACTGTGATTTTACAATACTAGCGTCTGTTTATTTGGTATATTTTATGAGTCATGTTATATTTATCCCATAATTCCCATAATGCAATTTTCTTTATCTTATGATTTTTGGAAAATATGAACGTTGATTTTAAAAACCCGGTATTTTTAGAGAATGTGCATATGAACTTATTCATTGTGTTACATATGATCATTGGGTTGGTATCGTATTGGATTACATACGATATGTTTGGCCTAAAACCGTTGTTTGATTAAATGAATTGTTTATGAAACCAAATTTGCATGTTGGTTCACACACACATATATGCCTCGTTTTGGTTTATACATGCGGCGCTTTCTTTCCATTTTGTTGATTGAGACAATTATTGTTCATAGATCGTGCTTCACTCACACTAGAAATAGTTTGACCCGTGTGATTTGTTTTATAATCCTCCGGTCAGTCTGAGGATTGTGGTTGCAGGTTAGGTTGCGTGGGCTGTAGCAGCACTCATATTATTTTCCACGTTTTGGGGTTTTGGACTTTTCAGCTTGGACTTAGGAGTAGTTAATATATGTAATATGGTATGTATGTTATTATGTATTTTGAAAGTGATATGTACTATGTACTATGTATTGTGGACATTACTATTATGATATGTATTATGCATTATGCTGTTTTTGTGTTGAACTGTACATTCTATTATATTTTGTACTATGTAACCTGGAAAAAAATTATCTTGTACCATTGCTTTGAACCAACACTGCGCATGAATGGTAAGTAGGAAAAAAAGTCATAAAATTTCTCGTGCCAGTGTTAGTTCAAGGGAATGAGTACAACATTTAGCCCTATCGAGTCCCATTCTCCGTGCTTTCTGACAGTAATACTTCGTATTGCTCTTGGTTGGCATGGGAATAGGGGTCGGGCCTTACATTTTTGGTATCAAAGCCCAGGTTAACAATAGTATAGAATATATTTAGAATATAAGTTAGCACAAAGCAGTAGAAGCATTTTACATGTCTATATACCATAAGTATCACTTCCATAATATAATAATAGTTATATATACCTAAACCAAAACCCCAAATCTTTGATCTTTTTAGTATGAGAATTATTTTGATTCCAGCTTAACAACATTTCTCACTATGAAGAGTAGTGAGAAAGATGGCTGGAAGAACTCCCCGTTTGACCATGGAGCAGTGGTTAGAGTTGATGCGAAACATGCCACAGGCCGCACCCGCTCCTAACGCTGCTCCTAGAGTTGATTTCGCTCGTATGTGTAAGGATTTTGTGAGCATTGGAGGGAAGCCCTTTCATGGTAATGAAGGTGTGGTTGGAGTTCAGGCTTGGTTGAAGACTTGTGAACGAGTCTTTGGACACATGGGTGTGACGGACCGTCAGAAGGTCCAGCTTGCTTCCAGCTTCCTCCAAGACGGAGCCTCTGACTGGTTCGATGTGGTTAGTGCTGAGATAGGCGAGGAGGATCTTACATGGGAGAGATTTAGGGAACGATTCGAGTTAAGGTTCATTCCTGAGGCGGAGATGGTCATCCTCGCTCGTAGATTTATTGAGCTGAAGTAGAGAGATATGACAGTTCAGGAGTATGTTAATACCTTCAACTCCCTCTCTAAGTATGGCCCCGATATAGTCAACACTCCCTTCAAAAAGAACCAGAAATTTGTGGATGGTCTACGTAGGAAGTTGAAGGAACAACTTTTGACTCAGCTTCGCTCCACTTTTGATGAGATAGTTGATTTGGCCATGAGGTATGAAGACTTGTATAGGGAAAGAGATGATGATGCACCACCGAACCGACAGAGCTTTTTGCCTAAGAGGAAAGCTCCATTCTTCCCTAAGAAGAAGCAGAATCCTCAGAAGAAGCAAAAGAAAGGTCAAGCTTCAGGCTCCCAGAAGCAAGATAAAAGTGGAGTGAAGTGCTATAAGTGTGGAGTAATGGTGCGTTTTGCTAATAATTGCCCCTAGAGGCAGTGCTATGAGTGTCACCAGACTGGTCATTTGAAGAACAACTGTCCACAGCTTATGAAGAAGAAGCAAGCAGCTAAGCTGAATGTGATGGAAGGAGATCCAGGCCCCAGTCAGAGGAAGGGAAAGCAGGTGGCGGTCATGGAAGGTACGATTCCTTTTAGAGATACTTTTATTTGTATACTCTTTGACACCGGTGCCTCCCATTCTTTCATATCTAAGGAATTAGTTGATAGATATGATATGGAAGTTGTTTACCTCGTGACATCTCTAAGGGTTGCGAATCCCATTGGGAATGTTGTGTAAAGGCTTTGAGCTTTCCTTTTGCGGGCTCTCTTTTCTCTGTGATTTGCATGTATTTGAGTGCCTTGGCTTTGACATTATCTTGGGGATGGACTGGTTGGATCGTTATGATGCACAGCTTTCCTGCTCAGACAGAGTTGTTACTTTGAAGCATCCATCCTATAAAGGGCTTGTTAATATGACTCTGGATGTACCGAGCTCTAGTGTTTATGTTTCTTTGTTTTCCATGGAGTCGCGAGAGGAAGATGAGATAGCTAGAGTATCAATTGTCAGAGATTTTGGTGATGTATTTGAGCTTGTTACAGGCTTACCACCAAAGAGGGCCGTGGAGTTCTGCATAGATCTAATCCCTGGAGCCCAACCAGTCAGTCGACCACCTACTCGTATGCCTCGAGTCGAGATGGAGGAACTTCGTAAGCAGTTGACTGAATTGGAAGGGAAGCAGTTTATCCGATCTAGTAGCTCTCCATGGGGAGCTGCTGCTGTGTTTGTAAAGAAGGCTGATGGCTCTCTTCGTTTATGCATTGACTACAGGAAGCTTAATGAGCTGACTATAAAGAATAAGTATCCATTACCTCGTATTGATGATCTTTTTGATCAGTTGAGCGGAGCAAAGGTCTTTTCCCAGCTGGACTTAGCCACCGGATTCCATCAGTTGAGAGTAGCGGAAGATAGCATTCCTCTTACTGCTTTCCGCACTTGTTATGGTTCATATGAATGGCTGGTAATGCCGTTTGGGCTTACGAATGCTCCTGCATACTTTGTAGACCTAATGAATAGAATATTCAGAAGCTATCTCGACCAATTTGTCCTGGTCTTTATTGATGACATCCTAGTGTATTCCAAGTCTGATCAAGAGCATGAAGAGCATTTGAGGATGGTTTTGGAGATCTTAAGGGAACATAAGCTAAAAGCTAAGTTCTCCAAGTGCCACTTTTGGCAGAAAGAGGTAAAATGTTTGGGCCATATAGTCTCTGAAGCCGGTCTAGCAGTGGATCCTTCTAAGATTGAGGCCATACAGAATTGGAAGAGACCAGAATCTGTTACCGAGATACGGAGCTTCTTGGGACTAGCTGGTTACTACCGATGTTTCATTAAAGATTTCTCCGAGGTTGTGCCTCCTTTGATGAGGCTGACGAGGAAAGGAGTTAAGTATGAATGGACAGATAAGTGTGAAGAAGCTTTCACAAAGTTGAAGGAGATGCTCACTAACGCCCCAGTCTTGGTGATTCCTGAGGGCAATCAAGATCTTGTGGTCTATACGGATGCTTGTGGCTCTAGCCTGGGAGCGGTACTTATGTAGAAAGGGCGAGTTGTGGCTTATGCATCTAGGCAATTGAGGGCCAATGAGATTCGGTATGCTGTTCATGATTTGGAGCTAGCAGCGGTGGTCTTTGCTTTGAAGTTGTGGCGACATTATCTTATGGGGGAGCGGTTTGTTCTCTATACAGACCATAAGTCCTTGAAATACCTATTTTCCCAGAAGGAACTAAACATGCGCCAACAAAGGTGGTTGGAGTTTTTGGCAGCCTATGATTTTGATATTCAGTATACCCCTAGGAAGGAAAACCATGTTGCGGATGCCCTCAGCCGTAAGCACCAGGCAGTTGTATCGATGATGGTGGCTGAATGGCATGACTTGGAGGTGTTAGCTTCTAGTGGGATCTGTTACAGTATGCCTACTCATAGCGCAGGGAGGATGTTAGCTAGCTTGGTTGTGAGACCAAGTCTTATGGACAAAATTTCTCTTGCTCAGAAGGAAGATTCAGTTGCTTTAGATCGTATTCATCGGTTGAAGAATGGAGAGGAAGCTGATGATCTGAAGTGTTATGAGATGGATGCACTTGGTTGTTTGAGGAAGAAGGGTAGAATTTTTGTACCTAATGCTGCAGGGCTTAGACAAGAGGTGATGAACGACTGTCATTGTTCGCGATACACTATTCACCCAGGTGGCAGCAAGATGTACATGGATATGAAGCGCCTATATTACTGGGAAGGAATGAAGCGTGATATAGGTGAATATGTTAAGAATTGCATTACCTGCCAACTGGTGAAATGTGAGCATCAAAAGCCTAGCGGTCTTCTTCAGCCCTTGGAGATTCCATTATGGAAATGGGATCAGGTATAAGTGAATTTTGATTTTATAACGGTTCACTTATATAAACCCTTTATTGTGATCCAATTAGTGTTCCATTAATACTTTATTTAGGTATCAATGGATTTCATTGATGGCTTGCCTAGATCGAAGCAAGGGCATGATAGCATATGGGTAGTATGGATCGTTTGATGAAATCTTCCCATTTTATCCCTATCAAGGCAAAGAGGACTGCATCTTATTTGGCGAAGCTGTATGTGAAGGAAGTTATTCGTCTCCATGGTGTACCTAGTGCTATAGTTTGTGACAGAGATCCATTATTTATTAGTGGATTTTGGAGGAGCTTACAAGCAGCTTTGGGGACAAAGTTGAATATTAGCTCAGCCTATCATCCTCAGTCCGGTGGACAAACTGAGCGAGTCAACAAGATATTGGAGGATTTGTTGTGATCCTGTATTCTGGACTTTGGAGGGTCTTGGGAGGACCACCTGTACTTGGTAGAGTTTTCATATAATAACAGCTTTCAGTCTAGTATAGGCATGGCTCCTTTCGTAGCACTTTATGGAAGACCATGTAGATCTCCTGCATGTTGGCTTGAGACTGAAGATAAGTTAGTTCTTGGTCCCGACACTGTACGAGAAGCCTCAGAGAAGGTAGAGATAATTAGGAGGAAGATGAAGGAAGCACAAGATAGACAAAAGTCCTATGCAGATAAAAGAAGAAAGGACTTGGAGTTTAGCGTCGGCGATCATGTGTTCGTGAAGGTTACTCTTTTAAGGGGGGAAATGAGGTTCAGAAAGACTAGTAAGCTTGCTCCTAGATTTATTGGGCCTTATCCTATTATGGAACGGATTGGGAAGCTTGCCTATAGAGTTTCTTTACCTGAACACTTATCGGGTGTGCACAACGACTTTCATGTGTCACACTTGAGAAAGTGTTTGAGGGATTCTGAGGAGGTGATAGAGCCAAAGCAGTTGCAACAGCTTGGGATCGCTCCTAATATGACATATACTCGAGAGCCTATTCGTATTATTGCCTCTGAGACGAAGAAGTTGCGTAGTAAGGTGGTTCCTCTAGTCAAGGTGTAATGGTCGAGCAATCTGAAGGACTGCACCTAGGAAACACAAGAGTCGATGCAGAGGCATTATCCTGAATTGTTTAGCGCTCGAGTAAGGTATGTCTTATTCTTTTAGAATTTAAATCAAATAATAAAGTTACAGATATCGCCCTTACGTAGAAATTGCGAGGATGCAATTTTTGTAAGGGGGGAAGTCTGTAACAACCCGATTTTTAGGGATACTAAATTGGGAATCAACTTAATAAATTGATAATTAATTAGATAATAATAATAAACAATTAAATATTTATGGAGAAAATAAAATAATAGATAAATGAAAAAAATTAAATTTTAATATTAATATGGTTGAGAGCAAAGTAAATTTTAACGAACTCATTTGCTTTTATTTGGCGTTATAAATTATGCATTTTTAGTGGTAACGTAATTTATAAATGAACCATTTTATTAAACCAAATGATTTGGAAAGTATAAATAAATAAATAAATAAATAAAATATAGAAAGGTTGTTTTTACTTAAAAAGTTTTTTTCCCATGTTTTGCATTAAAGAAAAAAAGGTGAGAGAAAATAAAATTTTCATACTAATTTACAAATTACACATAAATAATGATAATATAATATCATTTTCATGATGCCATGTAGGAAAGTTCTAGAATTGAATAAAATAATGTTGAGGAAAAAAAATCTAGAACAAAAACAAAATAAAATGATTACACTTTATTAGAAAAAAAAGAGAAATAATAAAATAAGGGTTAATTGGGAGAAGATTCTAGAGGAGGGGCTTTACAATAAAAATACCATTCCCTCTCCTCAACCCTCCCTTTACAGTACGTACAGAAAAGAAAAATAGAAAGAAGAAAGAAAGGAAAAAAAGAGAAATCGAAAACCTATTTGCTAACCCTCTCATCCAAATCCAAAAAAATAAAATAAGAAGAGCTGCAATTAAATCTAAGATTCCCAATTCTAAAAGTAAGTATCTCTAAATCAATTCTTTTCTATTTCATTCTTTTGTTTTATGAGTAGCTATTTAGGGTTTTCCTCTTTTATTAGCAATTGAAAGGAGAAGCTTCAGCAATCAAAGGCTAGCCGATTTAGGGCTTGGAGATTGCTAATTGGTGTTTAGGTGAGTGAAGTTATAATTAAATTTTATTTTCATGAGTGCATGCAAATATGATGGAAATTTTTGGATTAAAAAAAGGGTTGTTTGCTTATTCCCTATAGCATGTTTGTTGATTGAATCATTGAATTGGAAAGAAATGAGAATCAATGCATAAGATTGCAATGCATGCATGGTGTTCGCATAATTGTCACAATAACTTTCAGGGTTCTTCATTTTGAAGAAGAAGGAGAAAAAAAACAATATTTTTGAAACTGCACCGTGCAGTCCAGACGAGGCTGCAGGTGCAGCCCAGGCGGGGCTGCCTGCACAACAGCAGCCCAGATTGGACTGCAAAGGTGCAGCCAGGGGCTGCACAGATGCAGCCCGGACGGGCTGCAAATGTGCAGCCAGGGGCTCTCGGGCGGGCTGCCCTGGAGCAGCCCGGGCGTGCGGCCCGGGTGCAGCACGGGTGCGGCCCGGGTGCCGCTCGGGTGCTGCCCAGGGCGGTGCAGCCCATGCGTGTTGCACTATGTAGCACGGGCGGGCCGCCCCAGGGCAGCCCGGGTGCAGCTCGGGGCGGTACAGCCCAGGGCTGCACTGTGCAACCTATGAGGGCTGCACTGAGGCAGCCCAGGGCTGCACAAGAGCCCCTGCGGGCTGCCCTGGTGCAGCCTGGGCGGGCTGCACTGGTGCAGCTAGGATTGGGCTGCAGATGCAGCCCAGGCAGGCTGCACAATTACAGCCCAAGTCGGGGCTGCACCGAAAAAAAAAATATATTAAAAAAATTATTAAAATTAATTTAAATGGTTGAATTAAATTTATTTTGGTTAAATAAGAAAAATATTGTATTATCGATCAATACGTGTTTGGAAAAAATAAAAATAATAATAACAATATGTAAATAGAACATTTTATTTAGGATTTTGATTACGTTTTTGAATACTAAAGCTTTCCTTTTTAATTAAATTAATTGTTATCAATTTTTTCTAACTTAACGAATTTTTAATAATTTTAATCAAATAAATTAGGTTTTTTTGCTTCGCCTTGATACATAAGTATTATGGGGTACTTGTGTGTTAATACGAAACGGAGATGTAATTATTTTATTTTATACGCATAATTGTTTTGCTAAATTTTATTTGCTTTTTGAATATTATATTGGGTTTATCAAAAGATTTTGGAAGATGTTGTCATTGACTTTTTAGAAGTATTTTGAAATTACAAACACTTTGATTTTTGGGTTAGGATATATTGGACTCTATTGTACCATTGGGCCAAAACTCCACCTTGGCCGACCTGATTCAGGATCACTACCTGAATCGGTGGTATATCACATGCCCTTTTACCACCAAAGGTCAACGGTTTGCTACATAGGGCTAATCTTATTTTTGATCGGGATCTCCGATCGGCGGGTCACGAACTATGATGGATGGAGGCGTGGGGGTCCCACGTGTAGATCCATGAACGGGTGGCATATGGCCTTTGCCTTAGACTGTCTTGGTTATGCTGGGTTGATCGCCAGGTGTATTACGACGTTATGAGTAGGTTACGGGGTTGATGCCTCCGTGCGCGCTCGAGCTCTACCACTGTGATTTTACAATACTAGCGTCTGTTTATTTGGTATATTTTATGACTCATGTTATATTTATCCCATAATTCCCATAATGCAATTTTCTTTATCTTATGATTTTTGGAAAATATGAAAGTTGATTTTAAAAACCCAGTATTTTTAGAGAATGTGCGTATGAACTTATTCATTGTGTTACATATGATCATTTGGTTGGTATCGTATTGGATCGATATGTTTGGCCTAAAACATTGTTTGGTTAAATGAATTGTTTATGAAACCAAATTTGCGTGTTGGTTCACACACACATATATGCCTCATGTTGGTTTATACATGCGGCGCTTTCTTTCCCTTTTGTTGATTGAGACAATTATTGTTCATAGATCGTGCTTCACTCACACTAGAAATAGTTTAACCCGTATGATTTGTTTTATAATCCTCGGGTCAGTCTGAGGATTGTGGTTGTAGGTTAGGTTGCGTGGGCTGTAGCAGCACTCATATTATTTTCCACGTTTTGGGGTTTTGGACTTTTCAGCTTGGACTTAGGAGTAGTTAATATATGTAATATGGTATGTATTTTCTTATGTATTTTGGAAGTGATATGTACTATGGACTATGTATTGTGGACATTACTATTATGATATGTATTATGCATTATGCTGTTTTTGTGCTGAACTGTACATTCTATTATATTCTGTACTATGTAACCTGGAAAAAAATTATCTTGTACCATTGCTTTGAACCAACACTGCGCATGAATGGTAAGTAGGAAAAAAAGTAATAAAATTTCTCGTGCCAGTGTTAGTTCAAGGGAATGAGTACAACATTTAGCCCTATCGATTCTCATTCTCCGTGCTTTCTGACAGTAATACTTCGTATTGCTCTTGGTTAGCATGGGAATAGGTGTCGGGCGTTACAGTGACTCTTCGTGACATTTTTCAGATCTATGATTTTTCTTCCGAATTTCTATGTGACCATTTTGACCCTGAAAATATTGTTGGGATATAACTTTTGATAGGAGCCGAAATAGGGTCTCAACCCACTTCCATTGCTTTAGGATGATGGATTCCCATTTCATGGAGTGGTCATAACAGAAAAACGGATGTGTCGTTTGAAAGTTATGGTAGTTTCAAGTTTTGGCTACTGCTGGCCAGTTTGAGTGGGTAATTAACTAAGCACGTGCTAAGGCTCAATAGCCAACTTTAAATTTTATGCGAATAGGAGGCCGTAGGAATTGACCTAAGTCATTTCCTTCTTCCCCAAAATAGATCTAGACCTCCATTGGCCCCAATTTCATCAAAAATCACTCATTTTCCTTATAAAACTTAGCTAAATCATTGATTAGAAAGGGGAATCACATAAGGAAACTTAAGAATATCATTTTTCTAATTTAGGTTTACCTACTTTAATGTTTACTTTATATTTGAGGAGGGAAATTGGCATATTAAGTATTTGGTAAGTGGTTCTTGACCTCTCACTCATCTATACTTGGTTATATAGTTAAAATGATTGTTTGAAACATGTTTTTGGTTCTAAAATGGTTTTCTAACTAACTACTTGTTTGTATATGTTTATGACCAGAAATATAGGAATTTTAAATGATTTTAGGTATGTGTTTGGTAAACTATGAACATCTATTCACTTGCTTATGTAATCCCTATCACTAATATGCATATGTTAGTGCAAATTTGGATTTATGGCATAACTAGTTTGATTATTATATCTTCATATATTAATTGTATGAATGGATGTATATGCATGTTATTCCATGATCGTATATTTTGATTTAATGTTGTTTGTTAGTGCTTTGGATGTTAGGTAGATAGGTTGAGAAATTAGGCAAATCAAAGACAAAACTAGTCGAAATTGGACGAGTTTTGAAAGACAGGACCTGAAGCATAGGTGGAGCTCGCAGTTCAAACCGCAAGCTCTAATTCGCAAATTACAAAAGCCGGTGTCGACTTTTCAAGTTAGTATCGAGTTCTGTAGCTTGCTCTAAGACGGTAGTGACTTAAGGAGGTAGAAGGTGCTAGCTAGTAGAGGTCATTTATGAAGTTGGATCAGAGATTGGCTTAGTATAGAAAGCATCACCGACTTGTTTATTTGATGCAAAGTAGGTTGTTTGGAAGACCTGACGACCTGAATTAGGGCAGAGAAGTTAGGGTTCAAGCACTAAGGCATGAAGTACTATAGGCAAGAAGTGTCTCCTAAGTGATTTCAAATAAGTCACTTCTAAATAAGTGATACCACATGGTCTTACTGATTTGGTTTTAAATATATGTCAGATAAATGTCTTCTAAATTATTTATTATTATTATGTATCAAAGTGATTTCAAGTTATTAATATCCTTTTCCAAAGCAAATGTTTTAAAAAGGTCTTCCAAAATAGTTTTCTATATACACATAATTTATATAAATTTTATTTCAAATATTATCGAATCTCTTATGTAAAAAAATCTTTTTAAAAAGGAACTTTCAAATTAATTTTAATGTAAACTATTATCTTAATCGG